>OW388081.2:103562954-104162954 GCA_936449025.2 Sarcophaga subvicina | reverse complement strand
CAGGTTACATGGGACTTTTCGGCAATAAGAAGACTGGTGAGCCTGTAAGTAGAAGAGCTTCTACGCTACTGATAGGGTCTAAACGGTGGAGTATGAAGGGAAGATGGGAAAGGTATACGAATCAAAATAGTGTAATTCTGGGGGCCTCTAACGCTCACGCTTATAGCCTAGCACACTACCCACTAGACTACCGGGGTATCCAGTTCGAAGAAGACTAGTGAGCTTGCAAGCTGTAGAGATTCTAGGCCGCTGATAGGGCTTAAACCTTTCAGTGGAGTGTGGACGGATGATTGGAAAGGTATACGCATCGGTGTAGTGTAATAACCCAGAGACTCTGAGAGCCTCTAACCCTCAGGCTTATAGTCTAGCATACTATCTACTAGCCTACCAGGGCACATTGGTATACGCATCAAAGTAGTGTAACTCTGAGAGCCTCTAACACTCAGGCTTATAGTCTAGCATACTATCTACTAGCCTACCAGGGCACATAGGTATACGCATCAAAGTAGTGTAACTCTGAGAGCCTCTAATCCTCACGCTTATAGCCTAACACACTACCCACTAGACTACCGGGGTATCCAGTTCGAAGAAGACTAGTGAGCTTGCAGGCTGTAGAGATTCTAGGCCGCTGATAGGGCTTAAACCTTTCAGTGGAGTGTGGACGGATGATTGGAAAGGTATACGCATCGGTGTAGTGTAATAACCCAGAGACTCTGAGAGCCTCTAACACTCAGGCTTATAGTCTAGCATACTACCTACTAGCCTACCAGGGCACATAGGTATACGGATCAAAGTAGTGTAACTCTGAGAGCCTCTAATCCTCACGCTTATAGTCTAGCATACTACCCAATAGACTACCAGGGCATCCAGTTCGAAAGTACTTGTTGTGCTCGAAGTGCTTCCTGAAACAGTTCACAAATCTTCTTTTCCATTTGCTTGACTATCAGTTACATTTCTTATAAATTCATCATGTTCAGCATTTTTAATTTAATTTCATATTTTATGCCTTTTGATTTCATTTAATGTAAAGCCTTTAAGGGGCAACATCAGTGATGTTGGGCTGTTTTTAATGGCCAACTACTGGCTCTCTACTCTTGTGCCTTATTACTGCCAGTGTTTGTTAGTTGATTGATTTAAGAATAAATTTGTCCGGGGCATCTAACTTTCTAATAAAATATCTAAAATTTTACAATACTTTTTAGAATTCTTAATTAGAAACAATTGAAAATGATTTATAAAAGACACTGCAAAGGAAACTAATTTCTGTTCCCTTAAAATATTGGCCTGTATTTGTGAACTTCTTTGTTTTTAGTTTTGAAATCTTTGCAAATCATTCAAAGACTATTGAAAAAGAAAGTTTGTCTGTGCCTTAAAGTCATTCATTATTCACGCTCTTGTCAAAAAATTTAATTTCTAATTCGTTTTCCGTTAAATTCGTTAAACAAGAACAACAACAATAATGGCTTCTACAAATCTAAAATTCATTTTGCTAGAGAAACTTGGCATAACGAATACTTTGATGACAACAACAACAATAACAACAGCATACAAATCTTTTCACAAAAATAACTTTTTCAGTCTATCCACGTGAATGTGTGTGTGTTCATCAGCAGAATATTTTTCCATTCACAAAAAGTTAAAAATTTTCCAGAAGAAAAAATTGTGTTTTTTTTATTTTATTTTTATGCTTGTCGGTGTTGTTGTTATTGCTAATGTTAACTTTATACCCGGGTATTATTAGTCAAAATTGGAGGAGTCAACTCTAAAATTCATTTTAAAGTTTCAAATTCAATTTCGTCGTGTATTCATTTGAATCAATTGAGATTAAACATGACAAAATTGTTCATTTTAACTTTGCTACAGTGATGTTTTGTATTTTTTTTTGGTTTATTTCTCTTTATGGTTGGGTTGATTTAATTAAATTATTCCATTTATTTATTTATTTATTTACGTGAAAAGTTCAAAAGCGACAGGCAATAGAGGAACAATATAAATTTGATTAAAAAGTAAACACTTTCGAAGTTTTCATAAATAAAAAACTAAACATGAACACAAGAGAAATTGTAATTATTTGCCAGAAAATATAAAACAGACAACAAAATTATAATTTGTATTATGTATGTACATCAATGTCAATTTATTTCAAATTTCAAATAAGGCTGTGGCTTAACATTGATGAGATGCCATTACCATTAAGTCAATACGTTTGATCTTGCAGCGTTTGTGAAATGATAACTCGATGCCATCTATAACTATCATCATTAGTATATCATCACATATACACATATAGGATGCCCTGGTAGACTATTAGCGTGAGGGTCGTGGGTTCGATTCCCACCAAAGACTCTGGTCCGTGACACTACACCGAGCATATGGTCAAAGTTACCCAGCTTGTATATAATTAGAATATAACTTGTAATTGTATTGTACTTAATAAATAAATAAATAAATACACATACTTAAGTGTATATACATACATAGCTTATATAACTACCGGTACAAAATTCCTTTATTCGAAACTATATTTTAACTTCTAATCCTATCCCACTTATTTTGCAGATGACAGCAATATTTATCATTCACGTACGTACATACATAATTGGCCATTACAACCCTTTAGTCAGGGTTACGAACTATCTTCTCACACCACTTATGCTGTGTACGACTATGTTAATTTTATACATAAATGGCGGGTTCTACGGCTTAAAGTCGTTTCTGAACGAACGATTTTTGAGAAACTTTTTATGGCAATTTTATTTTACAATCAGAGTTTTTGCCAGAAATCTGCTGAGAGAAACCACCCGAAGAAATATATTTTTTTTCATATTTCGTTTTGATGTCTGGCCTATGATTAGAACCATGGCCTTACATCTAATAAGCCCACAGTACCTACTAGACTACTGCGACGTATTATGTTCATATAATCATTATTCATATTCTTTTAATCTTTGGATATTTGATGCGAAAAGGCGTAATATGAATGACTCTCTTACATCCAACATGCAGTTAATCTCTGCATGGGGTCGGATGAATGCACGTAAGACCCAGGGTTGTTTATTGATACATAAGCGCAGCATCAATATTGCAACATCTGTATCTATCGGTTATGTAAATATTAGCAAATCAGAAGCTCTTGATGTTCTGGGCATGAATATTCAGCATTTAAGTGCCTCGGTTGCTTAAGACAGTTTAAGAAATACTTCACTTCATCTGATCTCCGATCCCATCGAGTATGGAATACAACTCTCATACATATATAAGCAGGTGCCCCGAAGTCTATTTTGATGCTTCTTGATTGCGTACAGGAGAGGGCGAAAGAGCTGTTTAATAACGGTAGGGTATCCAACTTTATTGATTGATTGCAACATCATCGCAATGAGGTTTGTGTTGCACTGTTCTACCGCTACTGCAACGAATTTTTCTCGAGCGAATTAAGTGGACTTATTCCCGAGAATCATGTATTCCTATGAAACACTCGTCTTTCTGAGTTAGCAAATCTATTTATGGTCGATTAGCCAGTGGATCGCTTATTGCATTGCAGACAAAATTCGTTTTTTTTACCGAACTATTCGTTTATGGAACTTCCTACCTGCAGAAGTTTTTTCTGCACTAGTATTGAGTGGAATATCGCAGACGTACGGCTTTCTGAAAGTTCCATTACTATTGTCGTTTTGCTGTGGTGCGAAGGTACCAGGTTATTCATACATAGTCTGTTGCACAATCTCAATTCTCCTCTTATTGCAATTTCCCAGAAATAGTTTAGATTGGCTTGAACCCATTTGATTTGTCTTCCATTATTTTACCTTTTGCTGGGTATACCATTTCAAATATCTCCTTCCACTCTATAGGACTGTTTCCATCTAAGCGTGTGCGTGAAAGCTTCATTCCTCGTACCTCTATATGATCGGGGACGCTGCGGAGAAACGTATTTCCCATTCCAGCTTCCCCAGACAATTCAAATGTAAATTCGAATTAACCTATTAAGGGCCAACAAAGCTTAAAAATTTACAGCCTAGAAAATTTCCTTTCCCGTAATGTATAGAGATGAGTTTATTCGTTTGTTAATAACTACACATTCATGTTTCATTTCATGCAGATTCTTTAGCAAATACACAAACCAATTAAGAATTTTTCCTGTGAGTAACAAAAAGTGTTGTTGCTGTTGTTGTTATTACTGTAGTTTTAAGGCAAACAAATACGAATACAAGTGTTGAAATCTACACAGTACATATATGTTTGTTTGTAAACCCATACATACATACATACGTAGATACAAACGTATGCAGTTATTCATATGCATCCACATGCACTTGTGTTTAAGCAATCAAGAATGTATGTTAAGGTTACTAACACTGTTTGCACTACTACATGCTAACTAAGCTAACACTAACACAGCTATTTATATAACTACCAACACTAGTGCTGCATTTAGCAACTCAACAAAAATAAACACGAAACAAAACAAAAATAAAATCGTAGTTGGTGCACTTGTCACCCCATTTGCTGTTGTCGTTATTTTTTCATTTTTTTGTTTCTCTCTGCTCCTTTTGTTCATGCATATGAACGTGCGTGCATAAAAAGTATGTGTAAGTGATTATATATGTAAGAGAGCACAAAAGTGTTGGCCTTGTATGTGAGGGCAAAAATAATACAACAACAATATGCAATAATATGCAGTTTTTCCATTTTCTCGCATACACGCTCATACTTCATAACATAAGACTGAGATGTTTCCATATTTTGTTTTTAATTTCGAAAGAATTTTTATTCATTCGAGTGTTAAGGTGCAATGAGTTTTCAAAGAAGTGGCGAAAGAAAAAAATTCAGAAGCCTTTAATACCTTAACAGGAAAGATTTAGATTTTTGTAAGTTTGTAATTGCAAGATTCAGAATACAAAAAAAATTAAAAAAAAAATTTAATTGAACATTGTATTAGACAAGCTTATATAGGACATTAAGAATCGATTTTGAAGATAAAAGTATATTGACGCACATTGACGTATGGTAATGTGTTGAGCTTATATTCGCCGTAGTTTAGTAGGTAGTGTGTTGGCTTATTAGACATGAGGCCTCGGTTCAAACCCCAGGTCAGACACTTCCAACAGAACGAAATATGAAAAAATATTTTTTCGGCGACTTCGTCTCAGGAGATTTATGCCAAAAACTCTGGGAGTAAATAAAATTGCCATGAAAAAATTTAAACTGTAGGTCCCGTCACTCATGTATAAATATTTTAACGCACACAACACAAGTGGTGTAAGAAGCTAGGTCGTAATCCTGGCTGGAGGGTTGTAATGCCCAATTATGTATGTATGTATGTGCTGTGTTTTCACCGAAGCCTAATGTTTAATAAGCTAACACACTACCTACTAGACTAGGGCGACTTCAAATATATACATACATCTACTTGGCTACTTCAAAGTCATCTGTTTTGTCTCCTTAAATGTCTTTCAGTACAAACCAATGGTACATATATTGCTTCTAAGGCATGAAGGGGTATTTCTGATATAAAAAATTAATCATAACCATATTCCAGGCACCAAACAATGAGAGTTAAGAATTGCAACAATTCAGAAGCTTTATCCTTGTGTAAGTTTACTTATTGTCAAAATTATCCTCCAGTGTAGTGTATAATTTAAGAAATGTCTCGTAAAATTCTTTTTAAAATTATTTTTTGCGAGCATTTTTCTTATTTTTTCTGTGTGAATTAATTTCTTTTATTACACACTGTACAGCTGTACGACATTTTCTGTTAAAAAACAAATAATAAAAATAGTAACTCGCACGTCAGCAATTGTTGCAAACATGTGCACAAGGGGGTGTAAAGAATCTTTTGTTTCAATTAAACAATAAAATCATACATAAGAGAAATTCGAATTACATGTGAATCAAATAACTTTTCCGTTTGGAAAATTTTCATTTTTTATCATCTGTTGTATTGGAAAAACTATGGCCTCGATTTGCTTAAAACTTTTGTTCATCATAGAAAACCTCTTCGAACAATGAAAGATTTGAGTGGAAAGAGACAAATTAAAACAATAGTTTGAATATGCAGTGGCATGTATTGAAAATTTCAAGGTCATTGTATAGAAATTCTTATTAAAATCGAGTGCCCTACCTTAACAAAAGTGTGATTTGAAAAGAAGGGGGTTTTCATTATGAAATTTGTTTCAAAAACAATTGAGGACAGTGAAAAAAGAAAAATTCAAATAAAAATCAAAATAATGAATATGTATCCTCTGATTCATTTCATTTAATAAGCCAAAGTTTTTTCTTTTGAACCATTTGCGTTTTATTCCTGGCAATAAATGTTATGAAGTATCAAAACAATATGCAAAGCAATAAAGAAAGAATATTAAGGGACAAAAGAGAAATAATAATTATAATTATTGCTGAAGAAATATAAACATGAAGAAGGAAAATTAAAAAAGAAAATCTATTAAGCTGGTGCCAATGCACGTATTCGGTTTTAACGACCTGAGACAGTAAAATGAGAAAAAATAATTGAAATTCAAACCAACAACGGAAAATGGAAAACAAAAAGCTTTCAAATTGGTAAAAGGATGGCTAGACGAACAAAAAAATAATTAAATGCAATTTTATTTTATAATTCTTAGTGAAATATAACTTCTGTAATATGTATTTAAATAATAACTAAGCTTGCTAAGCAACAACTTTCTTGCGAAAATTAATTTTAAAAAATTATACGAGACATTTTTTAAATTATATCACTCCACTAGAGGATAATTTTGACTATAAGTAGACTTATACAAGGATAAAGATTCTAAATTGTTGCAAATCTTAACTCTCATTGCTTAGTGCCTAGAATATGGTTATGATTAATTTTTCATACCAGGAATACCCGTTCATGTCTTAGATGCAGTATATGTACCATTGGTTTGTACTGAAAGACATTTAAGGAGACAAAACAGATGATTTTGAAGTAGCCAAGTAGGTGTATGTATATATTTGAAGTCGCCCTAGTCTTGTAGGTAGTGTGTTAATTTATTAAACATTAGACTTCGGTGCAAACACCGCACATATTTAAAAATATTCCTAATTATTAATTTTGATTAATCTTTTCATTATATACGTTATCATACAGCTAAATGAAATGATATATTTATCTAAAAAAATCAATTTTGAAAATAAACGTACATTGACGCATATTAGCGCACATTGACGCATTCTAATTTGTTCAGCCTATAGTCGCCGTAGTCTAGTAGGTAGTGTGTTGGCTTATTAGACATGAGGCCACGGTTCAAACCCTAGGTCAGACATCTCCAACAAAACGAAATAGCAGCAGACAATGGCAAATCTCTGAGAATCAAATTGCGATGAATAGTTTCTCAAAAAAAATCTGTCTTTCGGAGTCGACTTTAAACTACAGATACTGCCACTTATGTATAAAATTAACACACACACAACATAAGTGGTGTGAGAAGCTATGTCAGTAATCCTAACTGAAGAGTTGTAAAGACCAATTATATATTATGTAGGTAGGTTAACCCTGGTAAAGGTAGGTTAACCCTGGTAAACCAATACATTACCTAATATAGCCTATACCATGCCTATTCAGGGGAAGATATAATATTACCGCAAGAACATCAATGTAGTAGTGAAGGTCTGTGAATTCCGAAGAAACCTCTGTACACATGCATACGTATGTGAATCTACAAAACGCTCTGTTGGAGGGTCTCAACTAAAACAGTAACAGTCCAGCCGAGTATCTTCTTAGAATTATTTGTAATTTTATTTGAATACAATAAATATTTCAACAAATTTCTTTCCATTTCTGCTAAACTCACGGACTCGCAGTTCTCTATCTATATGCTCCCTTATAATTGAATTAAAATTGTACGTGGTGCAATAAGCTACCAAAGCACTGTCAAATAATGATAAATAAACATTTATTAAATTGAATTGCGTTTGTAATTGATTTCTTAGAATTTTGTTACAGGAAATTTCCATTTAAAATTGGAAAATCATAAAAATGTTTCTCTCTTTTTTATTTCATTTTGTTTTTTTTTTTTCAAATATAATTTATTTTGGAATTTTCTTTAAAAGAAATATTTACATTGCGTGAGTGCGAGTAGATGTATATGGTTGTGTATGTGTTGGTTTTTAAACGAGTATAATTTTTAAGTTCATTACATTCGCATTACACCCGAACATTTAAATGATGGCAGCATTTAAAAAATGTTTTTGTTTTTAAACATTTTAAAAAAATTAAGACATTATGAGCCAACACATTGGCATTGCATGCTCCGAAGTAATCAATCAAAAAATGAACATAAAAACGGAGAGAAACATATCGCTGAAATGAAAACAACACAAAAAAAAACAAAACAAAAAAACATTAAAAACTGACCATTTCATTTTATTGCCAAATAACATACACTCACGTTCCATTAGTTTTTGGAAGTAAGGACACTGAAAGAAAATTAATTTCGCAAAGGATTATATTGGAATTTATGGGCAGTAAGAAAAGTTTCATGAAATATATCTTTTTTGTCATTTTGTATATACATCATCATACAGCTAAATGAAATGATATATTTATTTAAAGAAATCGATTTTGAAGATAAACGTACATTGACGCATACTAACGCACATTGACGCATACTGACGCATATTGAAGCATGCTTATGTGTTCAGTCTTCGTCATCTAGTAGGTAGTGTGCTTGCTTATTAGACGTGATGCCACAGTTCAGACTCCAGGTCAGACATCCACAACAAAAAATGAAGGAAATATTTCTTTGGCAAAAAGTTATTGAATGGTGTGGTCAGACCAATGAATTGAAATTAGCAATAGGAGGTTCACTGGTAATTCTAGGGATAACAGTGATACCCCGGCCTACAGCTACGCAAAACTGTATATCTTTAAAGATGGTCTCCTTGCCCTTGAAATACCTATGCTTGTTTTTCACATCAAATTCGGCAATTATAATAATTGACGTATCCATTAAGTCAAAAATAATTTCTCAGTAGATCTTCATTCAAATTATTCGAAAGTTTGTTCACTAGACAAACGCTGGCTAAGTTCTTGTTCTTGTAGCCCCTGTATTGTTTTGAGCACATACCAAATTCTTCACATAAAATCGTTCAGACGGAGGAGGCATAAGAGGCTGACAACGGCGAAGAATTAATATGTAGCGATCTTCCTTGACTCTGGCCGATACAGCAGCAATATTTTTCCACTAACTTGCGCTTTCCATACGGTTTGGTGAAATGACATACGCACATACATAATTGGTCATTGCAACCTTTCAGTTAGGATTACACAACACTTACGACGTGTATGCAAATTTTATATATGAGCGGCAGGACCTACAGTTTAAAGTCGATTCCGAACGATAGATTTTTTGAGAAGCTTTTCTTGACAATTTTCTTAACTCTCAGATTTTTTGCCAGAAATTTGCTGAGAGTATTCTTATTCATATTTCATTTTGTTGGGGATATCTGACCTGGGTCTTGAACTTTGGCCTCATGTCTATAAAGCCAATTTACTACATACAAGACCACGGCGACTACAATTTTTTATTTGAATGAATTTGAATTGAATGAATTGATGTCCAATTAATTGAAATTAGTGGGAAAATGTTATGTTTGGTGAAATGACAAACCATACTGAGCATTCCTAGCATTAACACATATCACGAATATTTTATTTGTAATAAAGAAGCAACATTTATACTCTTCTTTACAAGAAATAAAATCAAATCAAATCAGAAAGTAAAAATACCATTTTGACAGTGTATATATGATGACCGAATTGGGCACCAAATGCAGTGATTTAAAAGCCAATGATATGAAACATGCAATGGACGGCTTTTTTTTCTATTTTTATGTGTGTAAGAATAGAAATTTTTGAAAACATACAAAATTTTTTGTTACTAACAGATTGCTCAACTTAATGGAGCAGCAATTTCATGTTTCTGGTTTCTAATACAAATGTTTAGAACACAATAAACATTTTTTTCTTTTACATTTACTTTCGTGCCACAGATTTAAAGGTTTTGAACTATAACATCTGTATTACAGAAAAGTATAACGCAATTAATATTTTCTTAAAACATGTAACAATTAATTGAAGTTAGTTTATACGTGTAAGTGAGGAAATCAAATGAGCATTTTGGGTGAAAAGAATTTTTTTGATGCCCACCTACACTTATGACAACTAGTCTCAGTATAGGAAAAGGAATTAAAAATAAGGCTCTCTTTTATGTATATAACTTTTGATAAATCTGAATATAAAACTTATTGGTGAGCATATACTACAAATGAAAACTAATAGCGATTGTGACGTCATATATCCTTTTTTGTATAACAATATTAAACTCTCTGGGAAACTTATTTACTTAAGTGGTTATTACAACCCTTCAGTCACGATAATGACCCTGTTTTTCACAGCACCTTGCGTATGTTAATTTTATTCAAAAGTGACGGGATCTACAGTTTAAAGTCGACTCCGAACGACAGATTTTGTTGAGAAACTTTTCATGGACATTTTTTTACTTCCACTCAGAGTTTTTGCCATAAATCTGTTGAGAGGAAGTCGTCGAAGAATTATTCGTTCATATTACGGGTTGCTGGAAATGTCTGACCAGGGACTTGAACCATGACCTCACGTCTAATAAGCTAACACACTATGTACTAGACTACGGCGACCTACCTACCAGACGCGAACGCGTGGATCAAATCCAAGCTCAGACATCTCCAACGATATATGAAAAAATATTTCTTCGGCTACTATTACGATGATTTCACTTGAGAACTATAGATTGTAAATAAATAATAAATATTCAATTTAATTTAAATTTAATACAATTTAAAACGATTGTCTGAAGTTTAACTTGTAATAAATATTGTTGAGTGCATATTCATAAAAATAAAGACAAACAAAAAAACTTACTGCACAATAAAAGTTATATGGAGCATAAATTTATATGCATATGTGTGCGTGTGTATGTATGTATGTCTCTGTTGGTATCAGAAATTTTGTATTTTTGGTGTTTCAAACAAATTCAGAAGTAAATTCTGCTACGCCGCACGCATAAACACAATTCCTTAAGGCAACAACCAACACTGCAACACTTTATTCTCAATTGCAATTAAGACTCTGTGTATGCCAGAGTGCTAAAATGGGGATATAGTATATGGTCTACATATATGGGAGGGTTGTCTTGCAAGGAAAGAAATAGCAATTTAATATTTTTGGGATTTTTTCAGTAAGAACTCAATTTCTTCATCAATTCTTGATATCCAGCCATAGATCACAAAGATTATTTAGTGAGTGTAATGAAACAAATAGCACCGAACACGGCCATGAGCTACAAGAGCATAAAAGTACAGAAGATATATTCATGAGAAAATCTTGCTTATTGTTAATCTAAATATACTACATATTGCCTACGTATGCCTAAACCCACTCCCACTTCTGGTTTTACGGCGAAGACATCGAAATTTATGATATTGGTTCATGGTATACCTTCCAGAGAGCATCAAAGTCGGATATGGAATATTTTCAAAACAGCTGAATCTTACATTGTCCTCTGCACTAGCCGATTACTGTAACACTATTCAGGCTGAAATGCAAATCTGGTGTCAGAGTAGATCGTATAGTCAAATATGCATACATACATACATAATTGGTCATTACAACCATTTAGTCAGGATTATGACCTAGATTCTCACGCCACTTATGTTGTGTGCGTTAATTTTTTTTATACATGAGTGGCGGGACCTACAATTTAAAGTCCACTCCGAACGACAGATTTTTGAGAAACTTTTCATGGCAATTTTATTTACTCTCAGCGTTTTGGCCAGAAATCTGCTGAGAGGAAGTCGCCTAAGAAATATTTTTCATATTTCGTTCATTTGGTGATGCCTGACCTGGGTTTGAACCGAGGCCTCACGTCTAATAAGCCAACACACTAGCTACTAGACCACGGCGACAAAAATATGCATATTTACCAACAGTAAAACCATTAGATAGATCATTAGATCCTTAGAGAATGTGTAGATGTGAAAATGTGTTATCTAAGATTGCTCAAGACTGCTGGGCGCCTCTAATGGAGATAACATGGCAGTCGACGGTTACCTTCATATGGTCTCTTGGACTTGGAAACATTAAAGGTATCAACAACAAAGGGCACTGAAAGTAGAGTAAGCTAGCAATATAGTAAATTCAATTGAATTTACACACGAGATTAGCAGCTCTCTACAGGCAAACAAATATTCTTAGACGAACTGCATTCATTTCCAAAACAAAGATGGGACAATGAATCCGGAAAGACCAGACAGATTTGGTCCCATATGGATATACATATAATACTGGCTTCTGCAGAAGATGTGACAATATTGAAGAAAAGTAGACCACAATACAAATTTAGGCACCTAAAAATGAGAATTCTTCGGCATTCTTTAGTTAAACAAAAAATAGTAGTCAGACTGTAAACGATGTTTCTTATGGAAAGTTCTGTACTGCTGCTGTTCCGTATCTATAAAAATAATTGTTAACAAAAGAAAAATGAATTATCGTAACTATTTTGAATCCTCAAAGAAAAATTGAATTTTTGATTATATGCTAAAATCTGTCATGATAATTGAAATTAATTTATCAAGTTCAGCGCCAATATGGACGACTTAAAATGAAATTTGTTTGAGATTATTCACGCATAAAATTCTACAAATTTTTCAAAATATTTTTGAATTCTAAATTAAATACGAAGCTTAAAACTTCTTAGCACGAGCACGATTTAAAGCAAAGAAATCCTAGCAATAATATTTTACACGAGTTTCAATTTACTTTTTTTCTTTTATTTGTCAAACAGCCTCCGTTTATGGTACATGGTACTCACATTAATGTTAACAGACATTATTTGGCTGAATTCTACTCATACATGCAAACAAATTAAAACTGAAATCTAGAAAATAATACCCATCAAGTGGAAAAATACAGATACAGAGAGAACCGTATAACTTTTTCAAAACGAAGAAAAAAAATGTAAACAAATACACTGAAAATAAATATTCGTGGAAATAATTTATCGATAGCAGATAATCAAAAATTAGACAACCAAAAAATACAACAAACCCCAGGTCAGGCATCTCCAACTGAACGAAATATGAAAAAATATTTCTCCACCGACTTCCGCTCAACAGATTTCTGGCAATAACTCTGAGAGTAAATAAAATTGCCATGAAAAGTTCGTCAAAAATCTGTCGCTCGGAGCCGAATCTAAACTGTAGGTTCCGCCACTCATGTATAAAAATTAACGCACACAACAACGCAGTGGTGTGTGAAACTAGGTCGTAATCCTGACTAAAGGGTTGTAATGACCAATTATGTATGTTTGTATGTAAGTGTTTGAGGAAAAAAATAATGAATTTAAAGTCATAGTCACCTCATCAGTATTTTACAATATGTATGAGAGCAAAATACGTGCTTCACCAGTTTGTTTATAGTCTAATACAGCAATAGCCCTGCAAATTCTTCTTTCTTCTAAAGAAAGCGCTTCATTTTATATGCTCGTCTCACATCATTCTTGATAGCACACAACACCTCAGAGAAAATTTATTAGATACCCAACATTTTTTAACCATTTCATAGTGTCTCGTTACCTGCACCGCATAAGGCATGCAGAGTATTTTATCCTAATCGTGGTACCTCTACATGAATTACGCTCAGTTACTCTGTTACAAGACTTCGAGTTGATATTTTTCTAATCTAAATCGAATCGACGAAATCGGTGTACGATTCAGAATCAAAGTCTTAACCATTGTGCACTTATGTAGACAACTGGCATGGGCTTTGACTTTATGGAAGAAAAACCGTAAACTGTGAACTATTTTCAGGATTTGTAAGTAAGAAATCAAAAACTGGCAACACCTGTTAAAATTTTGATATCCGACCATAACAACACAAAGGTTGTTTAGTCATGCCAAATCTTGAGTATTGCTACGAATGCCTAAGCCAATTCCACTTCTGGTTTGACAGCGAAGATTCATTCATTTATAATAAAGGTTTTTGGTACACCTCCAAAAGTCGGATATGGAATATTTTCAAAACAGCTGAATCGCGTTGATATTTTTGCCAAATTAGCTTTGGAATCCTGTTTCGCCAAGTAATACTAACTCAAATACATTCACAAATATACCCTCATCTACAATAATTCAGAAACATATCCAAACAACGATAAAATTTGAAATTTTATTTTTAATAAAGCCTTCTGTAGTCACATGATTTTCTCATTCGTGCTGTGAAATATCTTTTACATTTAGCTCATCTGGACCTCAACCATTCCGCTCTCTCTAATACTACAAAGAGTATATTCGAAGAATACATAAAGTAGACTTCATTTGAGATAATTTTTAGCGTCCAGGTAATGTTCGAAATATTTTTAAATAAATTTCATGCACCGGATTTTATTCTACAAATCGGAATAACTTTTAAGCATTTATGAGATGACAAACGATAATCAAATAACGGAAATGTCAAGACATAATTCACGGTCCGGAATGCTAATGTGGCCAACATCTTCAATCAACCTCTAGCTGCTGTATGCTGTCTGACCAGTGGTTTCAACCGTGGCCTCAAGTCCAATAAGCCAGAATGCTACCCAATAGACTACGGCGACAACAATGTCATCATATCAATGGTCACTAATTCTTTTAGTTTTGTTGGTTGTCCATAGCAAAGAATTTCAATGAAATAAACTTTGAAATTATTTTTAAAATATTTAATGGCACATTGCTGAATGTGCTTTAATTTCAAGCTTAAATATCTACTCTTTTAGTATTGAATACAAACAATTTGATTATATCTCATATGCGTCAATGATTTCAATAATGTTTTGGCAGAAAACTACACGTAAAGCATATTTTTTTTATTTGATTTTATTGCGTTTGTAATTTGAATCTGAATTCTTTGGAATTGTTTCGAAAAGTGTAAATTCATAATCCAACACGTTCCTGTATTTATACAATTAAATGTACGTTGGGGCCATTGTACAATTGTTTTTTATGAAAAATAAAAATTTTCATAATATTTTGTTGTTGTTTTATTTTTCATATATTTTCATATGAATTGATGCGAAATATGATTCGTAAGTTTCTTTATTTTGAACACATCCACAATCGTGCAGCACATGCAACTTTTACTGCATGTTTCATTTTGTTTTATGCGTTATGATTGTGTAGCATTGTGTGGCAAGCTTCAAAGAATATCAATTGTAATCGAATAAGCGAATACAGTAACTATCGGCTTTATAGTGTGGGTGATTTAAAAGTTTAAATTTCAAAATGCAATCAAACAAAAACTGTTTGAAATCTTGCTAAATTTATATTTTGTTGTGAAGTACAATTGTTCCGGTTAGCAATGGAATATTATTAGATTCAAATGACTGCCGTGGGTGATCTTACAATACCTCATTCAATGGGACCAATTTTCGTGCACTTTTTCGTTTGTATGGAGTCGTAACTCGGCAATACCTTCACGAATATTGGCCTTCAAATGCTCCATTGTCTCTGGTTTGTCGGCATAACACCTTTCTTTAACGGCGCCCCACAGAAAATAGTCCAACGGTGTCAAATCACAGCTTCTTGGCGGCCAATTGACATCACCGTTTCGGCTACTTAAACTGCCATCAAACGTTACGCCATTCTATTGAAATCAAACATCGTTCACATTAATACCATGAAGAGCGGGTGAAAAAAATTGATTATCATGGTGCGATAGGTTTCTCCATTGATCATAATGGTTGTGCCGTCCTCATTTACAACGAAATATGGGCCAATGATGCCTCCGCTCCACAATCCGTACCAAACAGTCACTCGTAATGTGTGCATTGACTTCTCTAAGACCACGTGTGGGTTTTCTAAGCCCTAAATACGGCAATTTTGTTTATTAACGTACCCACCAAGATGAAAAAAGCTTCATCCCAAAAAGTGACTTTTTTTTGGCAAAATCAACATCATCGTGCAGTTTCTTGTTGTTTCACGAACTTCAGCAATAAACTTGCGTATATCGGACACTGTTGGTCCTTCTCTGCGATCAAATTTAATACGACATTTTCGTGCAATTTCCGACAAATTTTCTTTGTTTTGGAAATAAATCCCACCGTTGCTCAAGCGTAAATCGATTAATTACATTCAGTGGAGATAATATACTGAATTTTGTGACAGAATAGAATGTCATAAGTATTGCAAGATTCCAAATAACCGATGGTTCAATTTTAAAGCGATAGATGGCCCACCCGATATATATAGTTCATGTTAGAAGTCGCCGTAGTCTAGTAGGTACTGCGTTGGTTTATTAGACGTAAAGCCACGGTTAAAACCCCAGGTCAGACATCAAAACGAGATATGAAAAAAATATTTCTTCTCCGACTTCCTCTCAGCAAATTTCTGGGAAAAATTCTGAGAGTAAATAAAATTGCCATGAAAAGTTTCTCAAAAATCAGTAGTTCGGAGTCGACTTCTAACACACACAATATGAGTGGTATGAGAAGCTAGGCCGTAATCCTGACTGAAGGGTTGTAATGGCCAATTATGTATGTATGTACATATGTACTCAAAATGAAGTCTAGCGATTTTAAAAATACCACCTTGTAGACCACATCCTCCATAGCAAAGATCTTAAAAATTTCCCGTGAAATTACTTTTGTTTCAGCTACAATTTCTTTATAAATAAAATGTATTCCTGAAATAATTCGTATGGAGCTTGAAAGCAATTCTAATAATAAACCTAAAATGCCAGCTATTCCTAAGTACTTGCAGTTTTATATAAAACATGAGCGAAAACGAAAACGAAAACTGTATCTGGTGTTCTTGTGAAACGTGCTAAAGTGTCGGATGAAAAAACTTAAAAAAAAAATTTATTTGAGAGAGAGTATCTTAAATACTACACAAGCTAAAAATAATTCATGCTGCCGATGGCTAAATAAAATAAATCAACACGAGAACCAACAACAAGAATAACAGAAAAAAAACACAAACAAACATTTTTATTTTAGTATTTAACCACAGAGTATATCTTGATAATTTTATAAAAAAAAAACAGAAAATATTTTATGCTGGTATTTGTATTTATTTAAAAAGCACAATAACTGTAAGGTATTTCATATTTCTCTTCTCTTCTCTTTTTATTTTATTTTTTATTTTATTCAATCAGTGCTTCAAATTACTGGTATATAATTTAATTCCATTGAAATAATCAAAGCACAACTCAAAATGCTAATAAATTTTAAAGCAGTTTGTCGTACTTAGATTCTAACGTACTTGGATCCTAACGTTCAAATGATCCGATCAGTTACAGAATAAAATTTCGGGCAAAAGGGTAAAAAAATACCCCATAACTCTGAGATAGTTTATCACATTCTTTGTGAAATTCAAACTGGCTGATATGCTTCCAAAATTTATAATATTCTTTGATCAGTCAAATCGCCTGTTGAGCTGAGTTAACATCACTTATCTTATGTTCCCTTTTCTAAAGCTGAATGTTAACTTCAAACCATAAAAAAATAAGTTCTAATTACGCATTGTGCTATAAACACAATAAAAGCAACGCAACAATCGCAGCAATCTCTCAAAATAGAATGCATGGGTGTATATGAAAGTGAATACTTTAAAGACGACGCTACAACAAGTAAAGATTCTGCTGCTTTGCTTTTAGGCTAACTTCTACTTTCATTCGCAGCAATGACGGAATTACTGCTCACAGCAAGAGGATTTGTGCTGACAATGCGCGGTATAAGGCTGTCCAAACAATAACGTTTTAGTGCCACCATTGATAAATAATTAATGAATTGTTTATTTTCTAATTTGTTTTGCTTATGCGGTTTACCTTAAGCTGCAATTGCAAAATTATTGTTTTTGCTGCGTTGCGTTTATTGTGTTTACAGCATTTGGCTTAAAAAAAAAAATTTTCCTTATTGATTTAAAAAATCTCCAGCATTTTGCATATCCGTTATGGCATTTACGGCATTCCGATTTGGCTTCCTACAGAGTTTATGGCAGCAGGCAACTCTTGTGTCAATCCTTTTGAAGAGAATATGTTGCAGTTTCTTGGACATGCCTCTAAGTCATAGAATTGTATTGCCATGTATTTGTGAGTTTAATTAGGCACCCTTTAGCCATTTCACGGAGTTCTAATATACGCGAAATGGTTACTATTTGACAAATAGAAAGCGAGATCACATTCTCTGCATACGAGTATATGCACTTATTCTGATAAGAAGTTACATGGCAACAATTATTGTGATATGTATAGTATATAGGATCGCACAGGGTCGTAGATCACTGCAATGTTTTCCATGCGAAAGTCATAGCTATTCTCATGGTAATTAAGTGACTGCTGAGTATCAAAATATTTACTAAGTTCCTACTCGGTCAGCCAGACTGCGATAAATTTCAATTCTCCGAGAAATTTAAGGAATAAGGATACATCCAAAAACTGTGTTTTATGAATTTGCCAGAACCACCTATGTGATCCACCCATAGGAATTCTCTCTTCCTTTATTTATCTGAAACTCGGGAAAGTAGGAAATTAGACTCATGTCGACTGTCAGTTTGAACTATATGGCAATTAATTTTTTTCTCTCCCGACTGAATATTTACTACGGTACATGGTAATAGTCCTTATATGGTATTGCCTGGTTAACAGAAAGAAATATCCATCCGCTTGGACGATTTTGCGAACTTGCTGCTTGAAAGAGGGGAAAGAGAAAGTCTGTCTCTTAATTTGTCACGGGCTATCACTTAAGAACACTGCGAACTACATTTCTGACAATTCTAATGGAACTGTCTGAAATTAAATTAAAGGCCATTAAAGGCGATCTAAGCGGCTTGACTCAGGTAACGCTTTCAATTGGTTTATATTCTTTTAAAAAGTCGTTTTTGTACAATGAGAACATGATCCGATTATGTGCGTTGAGGTTATCCAACATAATCTGACCTAACCTTACATATCCGTTGTGAAGTCTTGATAATGGAGCAAAAAATAACAATAAATTTAACCAAGCAACAGTACATACATAAAGTCAGGATTACAACTTAGCTTCTCACCCTCTTACATATGTTGGGTGTGTTAATTTTATACATGAGTGCCGCGATCTACAGTTTAAAGTCGACTCCGAACGACAGATTTTTGAGAAACTTTTCATTGCAATTTTATTTATTCTCAGAGTTTTTGCCAGAAATTGGCTGAGAGGAAGTCACCAAAGAAATAATTGGCCATATTTCGTTTTTTGGAGATGTTTGACATGGGGTTTGAATCGTGGCCTTACGTCTAACAAGCCAAAACGCTACTCACTAGTTTAAAGCAACTTCACAAGCAACCATACATGTCTAAAATAAGTAAGAAGGAATCGATTGCACTGAAATCGGATGCACTAAAATGCCAATTTGCTCAATGTGTAATGGTACAACTTCCAATGGAGGCAAAACTGTTTCACAAATTACAGAAACAATCAAGAAAAGGAATTTGAAAAAACATACAAACATACATTCTGTAGAAATGAAATAGAATGCAAGGAAAATGGCAATGAGGAATCAGTGGTACACCACTTTTTTGAGCTTTTAAGGTATTTAGCTCACATAAAACATGTTACAATGATTCAGTGCTTATTGCCACACTCAAGTGATGGAGCAAAATTAACTCACCATTAATTACCACAAGATAATAATTTTTCTAGCCTGTTAATTCAAGAAATTATCAATTTTGATTAGACTGAATGATTAGACTTTGGATTCTATCTCATAACCATACGCATACACCTCATTTTTAACAAATCAGGAAGATTATTGACAACAGAGCTTTAAAGTCAAGCCTTATTAGTCGATAAGACCTTCACAGATCCAAATCTAGTCCTCGAAACATATGAATCTACTGCAATGACTAAAACATCACTTACTTATTTAGTTCAACGAACGCCCATTATTTTAGATGTGGTTTAGCTTTGTTAGTATATGTACATATAATGTGTACATATATTACACATACATACATATTTACATGATCATCTGTATACAGTATTAGAATTTATTTTCCCATTTTGCCATTATCTTATCCTATGATATATTTCCCAAACATTTATTTTCCTTCCATTATAATTTCCTCCTAAACATATATTCTTGCAAAAAGAAAACCAAAAAGTAAGAATAAAAAGGAGAATCTTTTCATTTCCTTCAACAAATTTTACATCATTTACTCATTGATAAGACCCTGTAACTGCAGGAGTAGATTTCTATTTTTCGGTTGCTGTAACCACATCTTCTATCCTCCCGTAGTTAGAAATGAGGAGAGCGACCATCAACTAAATGACGCTATTATAGCGAATGCCTCCTCCGCTGCTGGATGGAGTTCTATTGTGTCTGAAAGCAAAGCTTTTGTGACAAATAATAAATGTTTGTCACAAAATTATCTCATTTACTATTATTTTTTGTTTTCTTTTTCCTTTTTTTTTAATTTTTCATTCTATTTGTTCATCGTTTTTTTTAAATTTTTTTTCTTATTTTCTATGCAGACATTGTCCGTCCGTCTGGCTGTGTGGCAGGAAAATTTTCATTTACATTTTAAATGTGACAAGGCGCAAATAAGACAAGGAGACTGATGCTTTCAACAGTTTTGTTGTGGGTTTTTTTTGGGGGGTGTTCAGAAAAATATGATAAACATGACAAGGAAGAATTACGTGAAAATGCATTTTTAAATCAGTGGCATTAGAGTTGTATAGGAATTTAAGGACATATTTCAACAATTTCCTGTTTAGCAATTGAAGAATTTAACTAAAAATGTGCGCTTTTAACATAAAACGGAAAAGAATTTACAAAAATGATGAAAAAACATTTTAAAATTATTTTACATATTACCCGCGTTCATTGGCTCATTGTCAGAAGAAAGTTTTAAGATTGTAAAATTTTGTAAATTTTCTTAAACCTGTCTGGCGTAGACACTTCAATTAGTCAATCTCTACGGTGTTTTGCATTGGCACATCGTACAGCATCTCTTAAGCTCTGCCACCAAACGAGTTAATAAAATGTTCTTGGCTAAAATCTTACTTACTTAATTGGTCATTACAACTCTTTAATCAGGATTACGACCTAGCTTCTCACATCACCCATGTTGTGTTCGTTAATTTAATCCGTTAGTGGGCGAGTGAATTGGTTGAGCTTCGCCTAGAGTATCAGGTAACACCTCCGTCAATCATGTTGAACTTGATAAGCCGCTTGGACATGCAGAACCACAGTCTATTATTCCTCGGTAGAACAGCCTGAACTAGTGCTTAAACGCAGTTACCAATTGGAGATCTATTAGCGAGGCTAGATCCTTTACCAAACGCTTTGGAAATATATTCCGTAGACTGGGTGTTCGATGAGAAAACTAGTTTGAGGAACTGAGATCTCAGGCACTCATACTTAATCCAAGGTATCACTACAGTGTTTTCTAGTCAAAAGCCATGACGCAAGCCACTCTTCATGTCGATCAAATGGACGCTGAGAAGCGAAGCCTTTGCGTTTCTACTTGGGTAGCTGGTCTTCCAGTTTCTACTCAACGTAATTTCGACGTCCAATGTGTCAATTAATATCGTATATTTCTGTAGGAAGCATCTACATTTGTGGTCCACGGGCATTGGAATCTATATTGTGTGCGAAGTTGCCAAACTCATCTATGACGTAAGAGCCCTTAAACCTTAGCCCTTTAAGCTGGAAATCATCTGAACGAGTGCTTGGACACAGTTACCAATTGAAAAGTATTAGAAAGAGAGCTTAGATTCCTCTCCAAATTCTTCGAAGGCTAGAGGTTGGATGAGAAAACCACGTTTGGAGACTTGTATTTTAGGTACACGCTGAGCATCCCAAATCATTACAATGTCTTCTAGTCGAATTTCATGACACTCCTCATATCGATTAAATGGACGCCCAGTAGCAGAGCAGGCTGTCATAAAGTCTCTATTTAACGTCATTTCCACTTCCAGTGTGTCAATGATTTTGGTCTATTTCTCCGGGAAATTTCTGTATTTGTGTCCACGGCCATTGGATACTAAATTGTGGACGAATTGGCCAGAGTCACCTATGACGTAGGGGCTCCTAGACCAATTTTTAAACTGCAAATCAATGAATTAGAAATTACGTAGAAGAGAGCACTTTCTTGACATGTAGCTTAGGTGGTAGAACTGTCTGGAGACCGTAGTCAGTGATATTTCGCTGGTATTTATTTCAATCGATTCAGAAAGTTCTCCCAGTCAAGGCCAATGCTTATGAAATTTAATTGGTCTGTTCATGGCATTAAAATGTCTTCAGTTTTATTTAGTCAAAGCTTATGAGACCAATGCATATGAGGATCATTATTTATAATTAAATTTTATATTATTGTCTTATATTTGATACACAAGAGGTGATTCATATTTTGCCCCTAATCAGCTAAAAAAAATTACAATTTCAATACTTTACATGAAATACAAACCACATGTTTTATTTATTTCTGTATTAATTACAATACAATTATAAATTATATTCTAATTATATACGAGCTGAGTAAGTTTGACCATATGGTGTCACAGACCAGAATCTCTGGTGGGAATCGAACCCACGACCCTCACGCTAATAGTCTAGCACACTATCCACTAGACTACCAGGGTAATCATCATATGTTTTGTATATTTTATAGAACCTAACTTTATTTGTTAAATATGTACCCCCATTTATTACTTCCGTATCTTTTTTTTAGTATAATAAACGGTTGATAAAATCTACAGTTTAAAATTCTAAAAGGCCAGTGTGACGCATCTGTATTGTAACTTGAAGTCTCGCCGTCCGCATATACCATTTTCTCTCTTCAAAACCACAAAAAAATTTATTTTTATTTTCTTTTTTTTATTCTTTCATAATACATACACGATATACAACAATCTGCAATCAGTTGTAAGCGACTTCCAAAGTTATCAGTTCTTCATTTTAAACGCAAGTGTGAAGATTACAATTCTACAGCATGACAAATTATGAAATTGTTACAACAACAAAAGATATTAAATGGCCAGTAAGTTGTTGTTTTATTTTCCATTCAAAATTTAATCCATAATTAAAGATACAATAAAAACAATTTCTTTGAAGGACTACGTGTCTACCGTAATACTAGAGAATGAAAAACTTGACGTAGCTGCAAAGGCTTTAGAGAAGGCTTTAATAACTCTCGAAGCATACAATGGTCCTTCGTATAGCACGGTTTGCATAGAATCTGCTAAAAGAACTGGTATTTTTCTTTATGATATAATTGCAGATCTAGAGGATGCCAATAATCAAATATGTGCCTGTCACATTATGATATTAAACGAACCCTGGATGAAGGCGAATAGCATAGCTCAGGCTTCTTTTGAATTTCTCAATGAAGATGGTTCAGTTGGCGAGGAAAAGTTGATTTTGAAACGTAACAGGAATGTCCGGTATTATAAAGATAATGAAGTGCTATATGAGGAACACAATTATGAACTACAGGGTTATGATGATAAAAAGAAAAGTAAAATTAAAATCATAATAACGGGTGATATGAATAAGAACGAATAAAAATATATTATTTCTAAACAAAATAAACAAATATTAGCCTTTCGTATTTAGAAATGAAAATAATTCAGGAGAATGAAAAATATTTTAGAAAAACTATTGAAATTTAATTGGCAGTTATCAGCGCTCTGCACTTCTCAGTCACTCAGTAATGAACTGAGAATTTTTAAATTTTATGTGAAATCCACGTTCCTATATGGATGACAATCATAAAATGGAACCAGAAAATATATAAGCACTGTACAAACCTTCATGTATCTCATGACTTAAAAATCATGCACATTATCTGATCAATAATAGTATCTAATGGGACTCTATTGCAGAGAACGACACAAAACACTATTGCCACTGACAACATAATGAGAAAGCTAGTCAACAATATCAACTAATCAGTAATGAAGTCCCTTACATGGCAACGTCAACTGCAAACGAAAGCTATCATACAAAACAAAAGCGAATGCAAACCTAAATTTTTAGCATTGAAAAGATCCAAGTGGAAGAGATTTGTTGTTCAATAATTCATTATATATGTTAACAGAAAGTTCAGAACTTTGACAATTGATAACAGAACACTGACGGTTGATATATTAAGCTATATCTGTCAAATTAATTACTATTTACTCAGTCTGTTTTCCCAAATGGATTTGCCATTGATGGATATAGTATACAACAGCATGTGCAAATAATAAAGTGATTTTATCAAAGTGGGTGTTCTGTTCGGGCAAAATAATGCACAAAAATCTTTTCCAGCCGGGTGGCCAATTTCTAAATGAGCAGATATGTTGTGAAAACCAAACTTCTCGAATTTGGGGCGACATCAATTCACATGAGATTACAGATCATCCAATTCTTTACCAAAAAGTCTCATCAGTCCACATGTCTTTTGGCCTGAATTGCAGGATCTGAATATCAAAGATTTGTGGATTCCACAGGACGGCACTATTTGAAACACAGATATTCTGCACGAGCGATTTCAAGACTTGGTAATCTCACGTGGAAGAGAGAAGGACTGACCGCTGATATTGTGCGATTTGGACCCCGTTAGAATTTTTTCTACAAAGCATACACTACTTCAGTCAGTATAAAGACCTACTTTCTCACACCAGTTGTGTTGTGAGTGTTAATTTTATCGATAATTGGCCAGACTTACAGTTTAAAGTCGATTCTGAACACAGATTTTTAAGACATTCTTCATAGCAAATTTATTACTCTCAGAGTTTTCGTAAAAATTTGTTGAGAGGAAGTCACCGAAGAAATATTGCTTCATATTTCGTTTTAATCAAGATGTCTGATCTCTTATCTGAACCATGGTCTCACGTCTAATAAGTCAATACACTACCTACTAGACTACAGCGAATTCACATTTTTTGGGATGCTGTATGCGAAAATGATGCAAAACATAGCGGTCCTCAAACCAAAATAACTCATGTTTTCGGTCAAATTCAGTCCGATTTATAAGCCAGAGTCATTGAAAATTGGCCATTTTGGTTGCTTTCCATCAAGAAAAGCCGTGGTGGACATTTGAACGTTGATATGTTCCACAGATAATGGCTTCAATCGGTCTCTCAAATCGCAAAATTTTAGTGATATAGCTCACACACACTGTTTTATTTAAATTTAAAGACTCATAACGTTTAATAGAAGACGCTGTATATAAGGCAACATAACTGATGCTTTGTAATCGTATTTATTGAAAAAATTATTTCAGTGCCACATTGTAGTGATTAAATTCCTTATAGAATCCCAATGCTCTGTTTTTTTTTAATTTATTTATTAATTACAATACAATTACAAATTATGTTTAATTATTTACAAGCTGAGTAACTTCGACCATTGCACGGTGTAATGTAGCAGACCAGAGTCGAATCGAAAGCACAAACCTCACGCTAACAACATAGTACACTACACACTAGCCAGAGTTCTGATTCCAACTCTGTTTCTTACATTTTAACCCACCGCAATCCGCTCTTTTGCAGCTGGCAGTAATACACGTCTTTTATACTCCTTTGATCACTGATTGGCATCTTTAGTGAACGATTGTACGTGAAATCATGTAAGTCCAGATTTTGTGGATGACAAAGAGTGGTTCAATCAATTCTCCAGAGCTAGCTTCGGCCACAATTGATACAAGTAGCCTGGCATTGGCGTTCTGAAATATAATTCTTCTTCTATTGATACAATAGAGTTCATTAGTTTCGCCAAGGGATCTCAAAGAAGTTTTTACCACAGAATACCATCTCTCTGACGTCGCATGTACTAATGCAGTGCGAAATACAGATTACAAAAGTCATACATGGCAAAAAATTAATTTTTTACTACCCGCTATAACAATAACAGAAACAAAAAAGAAAGGAAGTTGGCTGAAGCCGATAATTTTTTTGTACGCCTGTCAAATGATTGTAACGCATACGAATATTTCAACCAGTTGATATACAGATTGTTTCCCGTAATAAATTATTATTTCAGTTAAAAAACAAATGTGTTAATCATTTTCAATTTCTCCGTGTATTCCCTTTAAGTCAGTTCTTCGTTAATGCTATTAATGTCTTATTTAAATTGGGTGCTAAAACAATATTTTTGTTATTTTCGTTTTTATTTCACATTTTTTTTTTTAATTTTTCATTACAAATAAAAAATTATTCAATTTTTTTTTAAAACCATTAATTCGGTTTTTTGGTTTGTCAGGAATTTTAAATAAAGCATTTGCACATACAAAAACACACTCGCATACCAACACCCAGAAGAAGCATGTGGCAAATGATTGCAAGAAAAAAAGAGGGGACATTTAACGTAGAAAGTTGGCAATAAAATTTCGTATGACAATGGCATTATTTTAACATAATTGCCATGATTATTGTATGACATTACCATTAAAATGGTATTTCAAGCAGACATAAAATTCAAAACACATACACACATACACCCCAACACACATACACTCCCATCTAAACCATCATATTTTAGTCAGTACAATGTCCTTATGATAATGGCGCACAGGAATATTTGCATATGACACACAATATCTGCCAGTATAAAATGAAATAAAATTCCTTCCTTCGTGTGCTCAGTATTCTCAGTGTTATTTTGCAAAAATAAAAAGAAAAATTAAAAATTGTCTGGTAGAAATAATAAAAATAAGAAAAAATAAAAAATTATATATTTTCTATGTACATATGGTACCTACATACATACGTATAGTATATGTGCTAGTGCTCTCTATTTTATGTAATGGAAAATTTATTCTTCCGTACTTAACGAATGTAGAAGTGAGACATCATTTTTATAAGAAATCATCAGGAATTTTTTTTCTTAACTTTTTAAGTGGAATGTCATGTTATCGACTGTGGTGGTAGGTGGTTGTCAGTCTACCATTAGCACCTGCAGTATTACGAAATTACCAACTTATGTTGCAACTATCTGGGCGAGCAACACGCACACAATGGGTAATTTTTATTTATAGTTAGATTTTTGAAAAATAAAACAAAATAAAAAAGATTTAAATTTGATTGTAACGTATACAGTGGTGGTAAATACTTGCCATTTACTTTTTAATTTATATTTCTTTCTTATTCTTCTTGGCTTATTCGACGTGAAGCCTCTGTTCAAACCCCAGGTCAGGCATCTCCAACTGAACGAAATATGAAAAAATATTTCTTCGGCGACTTCCTCTCAGCAGATTTCTGGCAAAAACTCTGAGAGTAAATAAAATTCTCATGAAAATTTTTCAAAACATCTGTCATTCGGAGTCGACTTTAAACTGTAGATCCCGCCGCTCATGTATAAAATTAACACACACAACATAAGTGGTGTGGGAAACTAGGTCCATAATCCTGACTGAAGAGTTGTAATAGCTAATTATGTGTGTAAATGCTAAAAATGCTCACAGGGGATGATGACTTCTTGCATTATTGGCAAGAAGAAATATGTACTGAAGTGCTCTAATGATATTCAAAAAACATTCTATTCTCAAAAAAAATAAAAATTAATTGAGTGTGTACTGAAGTGCTTTTTTAATATTCAAAAATATTAAGTTTCCGGAGAAAAATCCATTGAATTTCGAAGCCCAGAAGAGCTACCATATGGCTACTGCATTAATAAAACATTGCATTTGTCAAATTCGAGACGATACCAATCCACATAAGGCTCTAGAGCGTCCAATACACAATAAAGAAGTTATTATTTGGTGTGAATTTTGAGCTGGCGGCGACATTGGTCCATATTTGTTTGAGAACGATATTGGCCATGCCCTCATTGTCAACGGCTAGTTCAATTGGTCGATGGTAATCTACATCTTTAGTCCTGAATTGGATAACCTGGTTTCCAACAACATGTAGTTTCAACATAGCAAACAAAGCCCATGCCGTAGTCTTGAAGCCTTGGAAGTTTACGCATTTAGGAACCACTCCTTACGGAACAGCCATGGCAGACAGTTGATTAATCTTATATTCCACACGTACTAACTTCAATACGTCTTACAAAAAAATAACAAAATTCGATGATATCTCACACACTTTATTTCATTTAATTTTATATATAGGAACCGTATATATTCAAGACAATTTATGTGATTAGAACGAAACAGATACAGCCGATTGACTAGATGTTAAAAACAAAATCCAAAATATCAAATACATCTTGTTTTTAAACAAACGTCTCTAAGACTATACTTCTGCTCCGAAGTGAACTAAAAATTTACATTTCAATCTACAATTCAAATTTAAATTGTATTTTAAAAACAAATGTTTCATTTTTTATCATTGTTCTTTGTTTGCATTCGAATTTTGTTTTGTTAGATTCTCTAAAAATACCATCCATTTTCACATCATATATGGCTTAAGGTAACAATAGGTACAGAGTAGCTCATATCAATTTAAATAAAATTGAAAAAAAAACTACCTTGAAAATACTCGGCTACTACTGATGATACTTTGTTAAGCGAGACTATTCAAATGCACGTTTCGAAATGAATTTAAAACCTGGGTGTGGCAACAAAAATATTTTGAATGGATTTTCTGTAACCGAACTGAATTGAGGTATGCATATGGAACATGTAAATGTTTTGAATGAAAATATGTATTTAACCATTATATTTTACAAAAATTAAATGATTTTATACTCCACTTATTTTTGTTAAAAAATTGTGTTAAAAAATTTTATGTAAAGAAAGGGAGCTTAGTTAGGCATAAAAAAATTAAACAAAAAATAGAAATATTAGGTACAGATAAGGAATTAAATGAGTTACCAAATAGAACAATTAATATTACTTACTTACTTAATTGGCCATTAACAACCCGATTAATGGATTTTGGCCTGCTGTATCACATCCTTCCCGGCGGATATTAATACGCTGCACAACGTCTATGTCGTTGAGGAGCTCATACAACTCACTGTTGGATCGGATGTGGAAATCATAGCCAAATCGCACTGACGTCATTTTTGGTGGTAACGGCGGAGCCAAGATAAATAAATTCATTGACTGTATCAGAAATACAGTTATCGGCCGTAATCTGAGAATCAATACGCCTCACGTATCTACTTGTCGATAACATATACTTTGTTTTGCCCTCATTATTATTGCCCATAAACATTGAATTCATATTTTTGCTCCTCATATCTTTTCGTTAATCAAGTCTTTGGTGCTAAGCCGAGGAACAATCCTCTGCAACAAGTCCTATAATGCCGGGGTTTCTTCTAATTGAAAATTACTGTCAACTGAATTTAGTAGATAGTGAGGAACGTTGATTATTAAGTCAATTGTTATTGTTGATGGTTCAAACTCCTGGTTCGGACATCTCAAACCTAACGAAATATGGAAAAATATTCTTCAGCAACTTCCTCTCAGCAGACTTCTGGCAAAAACTCTGACAACAAATAAAATTGTCATGAACAGTTTCTTATAAATGCCGTTCAGAGTCGACTTTAGACTGTAGGTTCCGGCACCCATGATTAAATTTAACACACACAATACCATTACCCTATTTCAAGGTGAGTATGGTGAGCAATTAATCACACGCATTAGAGCAACCCATTTGCAGTAAAGACCATGCGATTTGACTCTCACTGAAATCTGAAAGAAATATTGGAAAAACTATGTAAAAATTTTGATCTTACGGGATAAATTCGCATGAAAAAATCGCTACAAATGCTAGACAGAGTAGGCCTGCTACATATGCTAAGAGATTCCCCCTGAAATTTACATGGACAGCTATTCTACGATTAATTCCCTAACAAATGTATACGAATGCAGAGGATGTTATATAGCATAGGTCTACCGGTTGTCTCAGTCAAGCTAGGTATTATCGGTTAATTTGAAATAGAGTCTAATCTCGTTGGCAGCAGGAAGGTGAATATACTACTCGGCTCGAGTACCGATTTACTTCTATTCTTAAATGGTTATCCATCACAAAATAGTGGTTCTCACGCCTTCACCTCCGCTTAGAAGGCATGTCATGGACTTACCGTTCCATCGAAGGAGCTGTGAGTCTGAGCAGGGGGAAGAGGTTATCTTTCAAATCATGTGTAATGTGCTTTTGCTATAAAGAGACAGATGTTCTAGATAAGTCATTTTCTAACAACCTTAACTGAGCTCTCGTTGGACTCTAGTTTTTTTCGTCTGAAGCATACTTGATCCCCGGGTTGTATATTAATTTGTGTTATCACAATGTGACAAACCGCTGGCCTAAGTGGTATCTGGTCACTCAGGAGGATCCGCCACCTAACCTATCCAATCGTTAAAAACTTAATGTCAAGCATTTATTCATTGCTTTCAAATTTTTGTTTTTTTATTTTCAAACCCGAAAATGTTCAATAATGTCAGCGATTACCGATAGACAGAGTATTATTATTCGTATATAAACTCTAATTTATTAGACCTTATTCTCTCTCCTCTTTTATGTTATCCAAATTTAATTCAAATAATCAATGTTTACGTCACAAATAATAAGCGATTTAACGAAACGATTTAATTGCACACATGTTTCGCTGCGTGTTCCTGTCACAAACTCATAAATCCACCGATAATGCCCGATAGCTAGAGAGAGAGTGTTTTATGTGGTACACAAAAGCACAGAACACACTACCCCTTATACATTAAAATATACCGTTATAAACACCAGACACACTTCGTCATGCTACAGTGGCGGACAGACAAACAGATACGCAAAACAATAATCCAAACGGAAACCAACAAACGCCCGGAAGTGTCATATGCATTTATTAATGTCTCATGTACTTGTATTTTATGCTCGCATGAGTATGAGAATATGCATTTGCCGTATGTACATATGTACATATGTCCGTGTATTATGCTTGTATATGTTTATAAATATCTGCAGTGTTGTGCAGCTAGACACCGGTGATACAAACAGATACAATCAGAAAAAAAATTGAAAACGTATGAATTTTGTTAGAGACTGTTTCGTTTGTTTTGCTTTTAAAATTTTAATTTTCTGTTTCGGTTTCATTCTATTCTAGTTATTTACCTCTTGTTGATTCTGTCGCACATGTAATATAATAAAACGGTGATAGAGCTGGTGATGGTTGCCAGTGTGCTATTGGTTCTATTGGTGTTGATATAAACAAAGATGATAATGATCATGGAATCTATAATACAGGACGAAATTTGTTTATGCACGTACAAGTAGTTGGTCACATATTCTGGTATCTATCGAATTGGAGTTTGAAAGCTAAAAGATACTACGAAATGTAAAGCTTCTAAGTGTCTCGGTCATATCGGTCATACGAATTTCTGAAGGGTAAACTTATGAAAATCGAAAAAGAAATGAGTAAAATCCTGCAAGAAGTCATAGTGTTTTAGTAGGTAGTCTGTTGACTTATTAGACGTGGGGCCACGGTTCAAACCCCAGTGCAGACATGTCCCACAACACGAAATATGAACAAATGTTTCTTCGACGACTTTCTCTCAACAAATTTATGGCAAAAACTCTGAGTGAAAATAAAAAAATTGCAATGAAAAGTTTCTCAAAAATCTCTCATTCGGAGTCGATACTCATGCACACTCGATACTCAGTAATCCTGAGGGTTGTACTGATCAGTTATGTATGTATGAATGCTTAACCTGTATACTTACTTACTTATTGGGCCATTAACAATCCGATTAATGGATTTCGGCCAGTCTTTATACATCTTTCCAATTGGCTCCGCTCGATGATAGGACTTCCTCGATTTGGTCCTTCCAACGCAAACAAGGTCGTCCTCCTCGTCGAATTCCGCTAATCAACGCATCAAATACCTTTCTTGCCTGAGCATCCTCCTCCATTCGAACAACATGACCGAGCCAGCGCAGCCTCTGGATGTTAATACGCTGCACGTCGTCCATATCGTTGAGGAGGTCATACAGCTCATTATTCAATCGGATGCGGAATTCATCGCCAACTCGCACTGGATCGAAGATCTTACGTAGGACTTTTCTCTCGAATACTCTCAAAGCTGCTGCATCTGTGTTTAATAGTGTCCTTGCTTCTGCGCCATAAAGAAGCAGGGGAAGAATGAGCGTCGTATAGAGTATTTGTTTTGTCGTACGAGACAGACCTGTTGGCAAAAGTGATCCTACGCTTGATCTCCAGACTGACATCATTTTTGGTGGTAACGGTGGAGCCAATATAAACAAATTGACATTGACCATCTCGAACGTATAGTTATCGGCCGTAATCTGAAATCCAATACTTGTCGACAGTATGTATTTCGTTTTGCCTTCATTTACTGCCATCCCTTTTGCTCTCATTTACTGCATACCCGTCTTAATAAACTCCCGTGCAATAGCAGCAGTAAAGTCTCGCCCTATGAAGTCAATGTCGTCAGCGTACGCAAGCAACTGGCCGGCTTTTTTGGAATGGGATGGAATGCAAGCAAATAAAGTAAAGTTTTTGACTGTGGTCAAGGCGGCGACCTCCAGAATGATTCTTGTCTTGCTGTATTCAAGTTGACACGCAGCCACCACGTGGCCTCTCCTGGATGATATACTAGCACCCATACATACATACGTACATAATTAGTCATCAAAACTCTTCAGTCAGGATTACGATCTAGTTTCTCACACCATTCACGTCCTGTGTGTTAATTTTATACATGAGTGACGGAACCTAAAGACGATTCCGAACGACAAATTTTTGAGAGTCTTTTCATGGAAATTTTATTTACTCCCAGAGTTTTTGCTAGAAATCTACTGAGAGCTAGTCACCTCGACTAAGGCTTTATTTCTCATGCTCATATCAAAATGCCCTTTTAAACAATCAGCTATGGCTCTGCTATACTTTTCCGATTCAAATTAAACTGAACTCTTTTCTTTTTCTTACCATTTTCCCGCCTAATCCAATTTGTACTAGTTGAGCACATGCTCGATCCATAATTCTTTCAAATCGGCTTAGAAGCTTTACAAGGTCAGCATATATAAGGAACATACACATTTCTGTAACGAACCTCATACAGAGATTTTGTGCAACAAAAAAGTCTCCAATATAGGGATACAGGTGCTGTTGTTGTGGTCTGATTTGTTTTTATTAACACGGCGACAAGGACTGAAACGTATTAAAAAAAGGAAGAAAAACATGCCAGGATTTGTATTCCATTTTTTTGCCTCTGTTGGCTCATATTTGTTTTTGGAGTATTTTTAAAATGGCGTTCGTATTGTATTTCTGTGTATTTCATTGTCTAATGTTTTTCATTCAGTTTTCACCAGGTTGTGCTCACATTGAGTTCTCTTTTTTTGTTGTTGTTTGTTTTGCTGGAACAAAATCTTTTATAAGCCATGCGAATTTAACCTTTATGCTCCAGACAACCAAATACATTGAGGATTATAAAACAATATTTATAGTCCTTCAATTGTGTTTCTCTTTCTCTCTCTCTTTCTGTTCTTTTCTTTTTTTGTATGAAAGGTTTTAGACGGTGTTTTATTTTTTTAATTTAAAAATATTTATGTATTGCTGGCTTTCAATTTCAATTATTTACGGAATTTTTTTCTTTGGAATTTTAAATCGGTGGCATAAAGCCATGATGACTTTAAAAACAACATCTTTTTTGTTCAAAAACTGTTCAGAAACACATCGATGTTCTGATTTTATAATTGAAAACAATGATTTGCTTTTACCTGATAGTCTTATCAATTTCTTAAATATATATTCGCCTTCTTTATCTTTAAAATATTCGTTTATTTTTTTGTTATTTAATTTTGTTTCAAACACAATCCGTTTTTATTTGTGTTTGTTTTAATCATTTTTGTTTGGTTTCCTTTGAAGAATTTCTGCAAAATTAGTTTTCGTTGTACTGTATAGTGCGGTTACTTTAGAATTTATTTAAAACCCTTGCACCATATATGTAAAGGAAGGCATTCATAGAAATTCACTTTACGCAAATGAAATGTGAATTACTGTTGGGCACGTTTCAGAAAGAAAAGAATTCAAGTTTTAGTCCAAAACATTCTCTAACTGTAGGTAGAATTAACCAAAGGCAACGAACGTAACGTTTACATATCAGTTGTACTTTTTTTTTGTTTATTGAAAAGCATGACAACGATTATCGAACTTTATTGTCAGTTTGGTTGGCATTTTTATCATTTTCGTTATGTTATGTTAATTGCATCTTAAGTTGCACCCTTTACGTTGCACTACGTGTATAGCTACTACTGGTATCTAGCCCCAATGGTGCAGGTATTATCGGAAGCATATATGACCGAGCAATAATAATGTTCTCCCTGCGGCCTTTTAATCTACAGTTTTACTAAGAATATAGAAGCACTGAAGTCGCAGTAGTCTAGTATATAGTGTGTTGGTTTTTATACACGAACCCGTGGTTCAAACCCTAGCTCAGACGTCGCGCACAAAACGGAATATGTAAATAAGACTGTCATGAAGAGTTGCTTAAAAATCTGTTAGTCGCAGTCGATTTTAAATTGTAGGTCACGCTACTCATCGATAAAATTAACACACGCAACATGGGTGGTGTGAGAAGCTAGGTCCTTAACCTGACTAAAGGGCTGTAGTGGCCAATTAAGTTAAATAAGACATCATATGATTATTTAGTATGTTCATGCAATATGGTACTCATATCTTCTGTCATGCTGTAATATATCGTTAGTTCTACTATGTTCTCGGTTGCTGCGTGCTGCACCTTGCGTAATATAAGGACATTGGCTCATTCGCATTGCATCTTCAAGTTTCTTACATTTCCTTCCTCTTTACACTGAGAATAAATGACTTGAAATGCATTTTACTATAATGTCTCCTTCAATGCCGTTGACCTGACGAATCACTCACGGAATGCTCTCTGCTTAATATTTAATAAACACACATGAGTATATTAAACCTGACAATTTGGTTTCCTATTCAGACATTTTGCAAACTATTCCCTAATTTCTCCTACAGGGGAAATATTTGCAATGTGACAAATAAGTACTACAGATCAGCACTGAGTATTCAAAAAGATGAGTAGAATCGAATCATACTCATAATTTCTGATACTTGTACACATTCATACTTATTTTAATATCATGGAACCCCTACTCATATTCAAAGTTTGAAGTATTCATCATACTCATACTTAACAACACGTATGATGTTGTTGATTTCGGCTTTCCACAACTCAACACTTACAAGAATCAAAAATGAAGTATGATTCGCATACGAACACTAAAATACTCACTAATGGGTTGTTTGTTTGCTCTGCTTGCTGCTCTGTCCTTTTTTACTATGTGTCTTTTTTCTTTTTTTGTAAATGCACCAGCAACTAAGACTGTAAATTTTGATGAATGATTCTAGTCATATTTCGAATGGTATGAGTTTGATGTCAACGTTGTACGCTACGTTGTAGTGAGTATGATTGAATCAGAGTAGATAAATTTAAATATTGTTGACTCACTTATATTCAAAATTTCATGAATGCTTATGAGTAGCATAAAACGATTCTTTGCTGATCTCTGATAAGTACCGATGGTTTTCAGAGACAGATACAGCAGGCAAATATGCCCTTAGTTTTATGTGAATTTTTATTCTCCTCTAGTCAACTTCGCACTGCAATCATTGAAAGACACGACGTTTTAATTTGTTTACAATTTTATAATTTTTTAGTACTGAGTAATCATTTGATTCCTTTAGATTCGCTTTGATAACTTTAGACTTGTATGGACGACCATACATATACTCACATTCATAAAACATAAACCCTTCAATTCATACGAGTATGTTTCATTCTGCACATATTTTCTGTGTTGGTTTTGATATAAAAAAAGAGAAGAACAAAATTTTTTTATTCTTTCTCCTTTTTACCATTCAAAGTTGCATAAAAAATACATGCAAGACAAAACAAATGCAAACAACGAAAACCACTTCAAGAAAATTTGTCTTCAAAATGTTTTTTTTTTGTTTATTTCAGAAATTCACAAAAAAAACGAAAATACAAAAACAAAAAATTAAACAAAATCTAAAGAAACTGCATAACATAGCAGGGAAAAACAAAATGGAGAGCAAAATAGAAGGAACTCAAACCCATAAGATAAGTAAACCGTTTTTATGTTGCAACATTTGTTGGGGTTTCATGTTGAAAATTATACAATGAAAATGTACACGCTCTTATATACTATATATGTCTGTGTGCGAGAGAAAACATTTACATACGCGTCCAGAATGCATACGTATGCATGTAGTTGTACAGAGAATTGTTTGTTTTTCCAATGGAATGCATTCGGCATTCGTATGTGGCATAATGGTTTTGTTTTTGAGGTTAAATATTGTGGTTGTTACTACAAACACAAAAACACACTTCCATCACAGCTACGACGCGTTTGCATTGAAGAGAAGAACAACAAAAAAAAACGAATGAAATTTCAGTAGAATTGCAAGGAATGCCATCACATATAGAGCGCAGTTTTTGACGTGTGCTATTTTTCAATTTCTCAAACGTTTTCATTCCATTTGTAACTGTCAAAATTAATAATAATACTGTTATATTCAATTATTTTCTTCCCTCACTTCAATTACAATTTGAAAAAATATTTTGTGAAGGAATTGTTATTTTAGTTTTAAAGCCAGGCGAAGGCTTTTAAACTTTAATTAGAAGAGTTTTCAATAAGAGTATATACACACACTTTAATGCTTTAAATCTATACATTCATACTTAATTGGCGCTTACAACCTTTCAGTCAGGATAACAACCAAGCTTCTTCCACCACTTGTGTTGTGTGTGTTAATTTTAAACATGAGTGGCGTGACTTGCTCTATTCCGAACGACAGATTTTTTTGAGTAACTCTTCATGGCAATTTTATTTACCCTCAGAGTCTTTGCCAGATATCTACCGAGATGAAGTCGCCGAAGAAATATTTTCTCATACTTCGTTTTGGTGAAGATGTCTGACCTGGGGTTTGAACCCTGCTCTCACGTTTAATAAGCAAACATACTACCTACTAAAAACTACGGCTACTCCAGAATACATTCACACACTATAATGATTAAAAATGCTTTAAATCTGTACACATACATACACAATTGGTCAATACAACCCTTCAGTTAAGGTTACGACCTTTATACCACTTATGTTGTATGTGTTAATTTTATACATGAGTGGCGGACCCTACAATTTAAAGTTGACTCCGAACGACAGATTTTGAAGAACTTTTAATGGAAATTTTTGTTTTACTCTCAGAGTTATTGCCAGAAATCTGCTGAGAGGAAGTCGCCGAAGAAATAATTTTTTTTTATTTCATTTTGTTGGAGATGTCTGACATGGGGTTTGAAGTTCGAATATTTTATTGTTGCGGTGACGCGGCCATAAATGTTCGTTGTTTCCACGTGATATGCGGGTAAACGATTATACTTCTACGGCTCAACGAAATGTTGTGTTAAATACTTGATATCTTCTATTATCACACTGCCAGTGATTGCTTACAATATTTTATTTTTATAATTTAAAAAAAATTTTTTTTTTCACCCCCACAAAGGAAATGAATTACTAAGACAAATTGTAGCACATTCGCTTACAATAATGGATTTGTATGCGTTTAATTGGCTTTAATAAAAAAATAACCCCACAAAGCTAATGAGCATTAGCCTAATGAAGCCAATTAAATAGAAAAATAAGCCACACAAACTAGCTGAAAAACGAGTTGAAAAAAAATTATAAAATTCTGATAATGAATAGGCCGGCATTAAGTCTTTAATAAAACCAATTAAATGGAAGTCTTTGAGAAAAAATTACACGGCATTCAAACAAACGAAAAAAGTATCTAGAGTGGGTGGTGCATGAGATTAAATTGCCTTTTAAGGGGCATTGCTTTTTTCCACTCCATTGTCTCATATAAAAGAAGCCATTGCTACTGTTTGTGTCATCTCTCACTTTCTTTCTTTCACCCCCTAACACTGGCATTTTTTTCTTTTCTTTTATTCACCTAATTTTATGCAAATGTTGTGTAATGTGACCCAAATGCTCTTTCTCATCTCATTTCCCTTATATTATGGCCTCTATTACAGCGTACTTCACTCTATTTTCTTCCTGGAAATTTTTGTGCAAATTTGTTTAAATTATGCAAATACTTTAGGGTTGAGCATAATCACATTTACATAATAAACGCTTTGAATAGATTGCCTTTGTTTTCTATTGTTTCAAGTCAAATTCACTTCTTTTCTTTTTTGTATTAATTCCGTGTATAATATGGTTTTAATTAAAATTTCTAAATTAAGCACAAAACCAAAAAAGAAGCCACAGAGATCAGATTTATATTCAGGTGTATTAATTATGTATTAAGAAAAAAAGAGAAAAAGAATAAGAATGTTCAGGTGTATGACATTGACGCAACAGTGATAATAAAAAAAATTCCTATAAATGCATTACACGCTTTCGGTGATCGTTAAATACGAGTTTAAACTTCTAGATTTCAGCCAGGTTTCTTCTGTAACCAAATCAATCAATCAACACTTGATTCCTTCTTAGTTGTATATTGAATCATAAAAATTCTGGCACATATAAATGGCTATGTAAAGGGTCATACAGACTACCTAACCAAGCCAGGGTATTTCACTCAAAGATTTTTTCTATTGAATAAGTTGCTCGTATAATTGAAGGAAGCTACATACTTCGAACTTAATCATAGTCAAGTAGCAATCGAAGTTCTGGGATCCCACCTGATCAAATGAAAGGGCATCAGGAGTCGCATAGAATCTCTACTCAGTATACGTCGACACAATACCTGCCTCTACTGGGTTCCGGGTGACTGTGACATGTAAGAAAACGAAAAGGCGAAAGAAATGCCACGTAAGAGATCGGAGATGCCTGAGGCAGAGGTGACAGAGAGGATATATGCGCCCCTAAAAGAATACTTTTTCAAATTGGAAAAAACAGCATGGATTTCATCAAACCGTAGGTGGTGCAACATATGTGGTTGACCAATTTCAAAACTGCTTTGTCTAGCAGTGGACAGCTAGAAAACCAAAGAAATACAAGAGTTTGACAAAAGAACAGTTCGCACTCTAAATGGAATTCTTATGGAACACTGCGCTATTGGCAGTTTTGCTGACAAGCTTTGCCTACCAGGATTACTGCAGAAGCTGACGCGATTTGGAAGAAATGGAATCGGTAAAACACCTTTTATATGAGTGCCCGGCATTTCAAAACAGACGTCATCAGTTTTTGGGTGATAGAACGTTGGACATAGTGGCAAAAGCGCTGCTATGGGAACTAGCCGGTTACACCAGGAACCAAGACTCTTTTTATAGAGCATTGTCATGCTGAACAATCATCTAAGCGAGCCTGATAATAGCTGTGATACCACCACATCTTCGCACTTTGTAGTGGTCTTGGATTGTTATGTACAATTTTCAAAAACAGCGTCCTTAATATTGCCGTTAATGATGTGCAAATGAGACAAGCTTTTGTGAGCTCTTACTTACTTAATTACACCAATCTTCTTACACCATTCATGTTGTGTGTGTTAATTTAAAGCATAAGTGGCGGGATCTAAAGTTTAAAGTCTATTCCGAACAATAGATTTTTGAGAAAATTTTCATGGAAAATTTTTTACTCCCAGAGTTTTTGCCAAAAGATTGCTGAGAAGGAGTTATCGAAAAAATATTTCTTTTTTCCATATTTCGTTTTGTTCGCGATATTTGAGCTGCGGTTTGACCATTTAAACCTAAGTGGAAAGAGTGTTGCTCAGGCTACGTGAACTCCTCGGTAAATTTTTCACCAAACGGATTTATTCTTTTACAGGCAGAATGCGTGACAGTGGAGTGTTTTTTATACCACTGGAATGTAAAGTTTATTTCACAGAGACTGAGGCAGATGCACTGATGATTTTTAAAGCACTCTCCGAGTTATCCTTTAGCAGAGTTTTGAGTACATAACAGATAGGGTTGTTTATTTTGGTATATTATTGCTCATGGTCGCCGTAGCTGTTGGAAGTATGTATGTATGTCGCTTTTCTTCTTGCCGACATGAGGAATAGAAATGAAAGGAAAGAAATTTCTTCAGGCAAAACAGTGGATTTAATAAGACCGAAAAAATTTTATAAAAAATGTTGAAATAAAATCGTCGACAATACATGATAGGCTAGTACCGTCAAATTCAGCGTGTGAACGAGTTTTGTTCTAAACCTAACTAATTTTGGCAGTAATTCTAATTCTTGCAGGAGTATAGCTTTAGAAACATTGAATCTCCATAATGGTTTTTTTGATTTACTGCTAATGAACTGTGGTACTGTTTCGGTGAAAGACTAAAAAAACTACAACTACAGTCTAGATTTACAAGATTTTTTAATTTGTTCAATGAAATTGCGTTGTTTTGAGATGTTTTCTAGAAGTACAGAAAATATTTGAAATGCAATTAAAATATTTTCAAGACAATCTAATGACAAGCTTCATTCAAGTTTCCGAAATTCCGAAAATCGAATTTTTTTCAACACTTTACCTACTTCGTTTGATGTTCAAATGAATTTCTATTCTTTTGTACAATTTTCGCATTGAAATATTTCATAAACTATTTCATTATTTCAAAACTCTTTAGATTCTTTATATTACCGGAGAGTAAAATTAGTGAAAACTATGAAAAAAAATGTAATGAAAAATGCCAACAAAAAAACTCATTAAATGTAGAGAACGCCTCGTTTTCCTTCTAAGAAAAGAAGAAAAGCAGTTTTAAGAAAGAATTTATCTTTCAGAAAAAAAATTCTTTTCTTCCTTCAAATTGAAAATAATACGTGCACGTGAAAGTTGTTTAACTTTAACGTTTCAACCCGTTGTTATTTGAAAAACTAAAAGAACCTTGCAAAGAAGAGATTGAAAGAAACATCTTTTATGTCTTCTCCTTATGCACTCAAGTTCGAGAAACAAAAATTAAAAACTTAATTCAAATTTTGGACCATTCACGAAACGGTCCTTTCTGTTGGGAGCAAGAAAGACACGCAGTTATCTTACCCAAGGCATTGTTGGGATTTGTTTAAAATATAATCCATTACACGCAATATAATGGAGGCGTTACATTAAGGGGTTAGTATACCACCTAAGAGTCGTTTTTCTTTTTATTTTTTAAAAATATGTCGTTTAAACAAATGAATCTTTTTGTATGTTAAAGAGGACATTTGATTGTGTATAAAAAATGTTTGTTTTAATTCGTTGTGATGTCTGGCGGTGGTATGGCAACATGAAGAAAAAATCTGGAGACCATGATTTGAGGAGTTAGGAGTGTCTCATTCTAAATTTATTTTTGTAAAATATGTTATTGGTTAAATCCTGAAAGGGAATAAGTCCTGAAAAGGTCAAAAAATAACAAAATGACCGCGTTTTGAAATTTTATTTCCTGTTTTCGCCTATTTTTTCTAACGTAATTGTTTAATACGATGATTATCTGCTATTGGATAAAAAATATCTTAGTTCGGGCCGTAGTGTTTCGAGATACAAATCCAATAAAAAAATTTTTGAGAATAGAAACAACAATCAATGGAAAGTGTTCTATAGATTGTGATAGGCTTTAAGATGATATACCATATTCAGTATGCCAAAAGCTTGTCGATCTTGTGCTCAGCAGATCGTATGAAATTTTAGCAGACAGTCTGGATTGCAACTAGTTTCTCACACCACTCATGTTAGGCGGGACCTAAAGTTTAAAGTCAACTCCGAACGATAGATTTTTGAGCAACTTTTTATGACAGGTTTATTTACTCCCAGAGTTTTTGCCAGAAAGCTGCTGAGAGGTAGACACCGAAGAAATATTTTTTATATTTCGAAATTTATTTATCAATAATATTCTCATTTTAAACACTTTCTCATCCAATCTCTATGTGTCACATTGGTTTCTTTATTATTTTTCACATCAGCGTATATACATATGTATGTATGTATGTTATTAAATTAGCCATTAGTAATTCACATTTTCGGTTAAGCTGAGATTCCTCTGAATCTCTTCACTTGAAACCTCTGGTTTTCCCACGAATACTTGTTATACTCGCAGCTATTGTCGCTATGCTTACTATAATACTAAATTGCCTGTATTATGTGCTCAATTCATGTATGTTTACTCTTAGGAAAACTCCAAATTTTCCTCCTCTAGCCTCTTCATTTTGATAAAATCGCATCTTGTGCGAAGATCGATGGTTTGCCTTCAGTTATGAATATTTTGGAGTCACGAAACAATTTATTGTCCATTTGCTGTTCAAATTTAATTATTTTTTGTTCAAACCTCCTTGTGAAAGTCATATGTTCAATCAATTCGAATGAATTCATTCAGAATTTGAATGATGAAAAAGAGCTTATCAGCAATCTCTTGAAAACTGGTTAGGAAATGGACACTGGTTAGTTAATAGACATGTTTGTTGCCCTTTTGAAAAACTTTGTGGTTTTCAAATTTGCTCAAACTAAACATAGCGTATAGCACTGTAGCATGTACACAAATATCTAATATTTCTGAGTATTTAAATTAATTTTTGAATAAAATGTCGCTACATGAACATAATGGCTGCCACATGAACATAATGGCTGTAGTAAGCAATCATATTGCTGTTACGTTTAAACTGTTCCAGAATTGGAATCCCTAGAAAGCTTAAACAACCATATTTATTCACATGCCGTGCATATTAAAATAATTTTTTACCTTTTATTGCTTTAAGACTTGAGCGACATTTTAAAACCAAAAATTTTCCAATTTATTCCAATGATAAATCACATTTGTTTTTGCCATATGTTTTTCTATATTATTTGGTGAAATAAAATAGGCATCATGCTAATTCTATTTGCTTGTACAGTTTAATTTTCACACAGTCACTAAAAAATGATTCAGCCAAACAACGATGAATTTCTTTAAAAAAAAATAAAAAAAAGAAAGAAAGTTTCTAATGTAGGTGCCATTTAAAAGAAAATTTTAAATTTGAAAAATTTAAGCAGAACGTATACTTTTAAACAAATGCAGATGCGCATCAAGCGAAAAGTATTGAAAGGGAACTTCAGAGAATGCTCTACAATTAACACAAGCGTTTGATATGATTTTTATTTGATTCCAGGTTATGTTTATAGCATATTCATCCACGTATTTCAAAACATACTCTGGGCCTTTATGGCCTCGTGGGCTCTAATTAAGCACTTGTCTTATAACTTCGTATGGGAGTTTTCTTTGGAGTTGGTTATTGGAGAGTATTTCATTACTCTTTACCTGACTAGTTTTAGTAGTAGTTTTAGTAGTTTTAGCATTTCCTGCTGGAAGTCTCAATGGAACTCCAGATGATACAAGTCTATTACAACTGCTAGGTGGTTGCATTGTTATAGTGTTCGACTTCAAACGCTAGTTGTTATAATTTAAATTTCGGAAGAGGCAAACCGCGTTCATCATACAATAATTTTCAAATTTGAGAAGTTCTCTGACCCTTGCTTGCCCTATAATACAAAAGTATCAATTTAAGCTTAACAAAAGGCCTTCCTGTATGCTTACAATATCCCATTTGAGCGAAATAGAATGATGAATTACATCCGAAGGTATTATGATATAGAATTTGCCCCTTTCGCTAATATTTACATCTTCTTTTAAATGCTATTATAGAAGCCATAGATCCCTCACCGCAGCCTGTCCGTTTCAGAAAAACTCGAGGTTTTATGAATACCATATCAAACATTGTACAAAGGAAAGAAAACCACACTATTTTCCCCTTTTGATCAGCACCTGCTCTAATGTAAGTCCATTAAATAAATTTTTTTGCATTGAAATGGAAAATATGCAGGGAATATTAGTTCCTATGGAGGCAGCATCGAACAAAATATTAGCAGCAGAACAAAAATAAGTACGATTTTCCAATCAATGTATTTATAAGAGGAAGTTTAAAATTCAATTGGTAGTTGAACGTATTCATGTGATTATAAATTTCTTGAATAAATTTCTTCTTCATGCAATATTATTGAAGTAGAGGAATAGACAATGGTAGCGTCAACTTTGGGATATCTTGTAGAATGGACTTCGCTGCAGGTGTATACCCGAACGATTCTTAACACTGAACTACAAGCAATGATGACATTTTGTCGTCATTTTAACTCGTACGATTTTATGTACCAAAACCAGCCAATATGACGATTTATGTTAAAAAAAACTGCCCACATTTTGAATAAAAACTGTTTTATAAAAATAAACTGTAAAAACTAATTTGTTTTATGTGTGTGTATGGCGGACCAGGCAAATTGTTTCCTTCAAATGACTTGGAAAAAAGTGCTCTTAGTCGGGCTAAATTGGGAGGAAATGGAGCTAGTAGTCATGACATTAAGGCTTCAAAAAATGCAAGTGATCGAACAAAAAAAGACAAGTCATCGACCAAAAAAAATTGAAGTCATCAACCAACAAATTTCAAGTCATCGACCCAAAAACTGCAAGACATTACCAAAAAATGCAATTATCGTTTAAAAAAAGCAAGTTAGGAACAAAAAACATGCAAGTTATTCACTTAAAAAATGCAAGTCATCAACCAAAAAAAAAAATCCAAGTCACTGACCGAAAATATGCAAGTCATCGACCAAAAAATGAAGTCATCGATCCATAAAATTCAAGTCATCAACCAAAAATGCAATCATCGTCTAAAAAGTGCCAGTCATCGATCAGAAAAATGCAAATCATTTACCTAAGAAATCCAACTTGCGAGAAATACTACACTTTGTTGCCGCTATTTATATAAATGCATATTAACTCAATGAGAATTATTAAACTTTTTAAACCATTTAACTAAAAATTTTATTTTTTGTTGCTCATGTGAAGATAACATTTGTCGTCTGTATCTCCGGTTCTAAGTAATCCTCGACCGTAAGGATTCCTGTTTTGGAATCCTTAAGGCTAAGGCTATCCAGCCCACTAGGTCCATTTCCCCCGCTAGGTCCATATATTATCCGATTTTTACCGATTTATATAGATAATCTTTTTATTTTGCTAATTTCTCCGGTCCCAAGGATTAGCCGAACGTAACGAAAACTGTTTTGGAATCCTTGGTCCAATAGCTAACCAACCTGCTAGGTCCGAAAAGTCTCCATTTTAAATTTTATCCAATTTAAATCGAATTTTAAATAGAAATCGAGAGAAGATAAATAAAATGTGGAATGAAATGAAGCTACTTGTAGTGCGTAGATTGATATGGTGCTCACTTATTGAGCTCCTATGCTCCTCTTAGAAGCAAGATGAAATTATATTATTTTTAAATATTATGGCAAGAGCTATGAGAGTCAATAAACGTTATAAATAAGCTTCCCAAATCGATCGTGCGATGTCGGCGTTAAACTATAGGCTTCGCCGCTAATAAATAAAATTAAAACACACAACATAGGTGATGTGAGAACCTAGTTCTTAGAATACGCAATAATATAATCTAAGTATTGTTATATTAAACACACTGTCCCTATTATTTTATACACACCTGTATAGCCTAAAACAAATTGTATGATCCCTAGCAATGGCATATAAATGGGAACACATTGGAATGAATAAGCGAACGAATGAACAACAGCAAAAATGTCAGGTGTGGGAAGGGGGGTTTGGGGGTAAGCATACACGTTATAAAGGACATTTGATAGCATGAGACATTTCATTTTTACACTTCATTACAGGTTATGATGTGAAACATAAATTCCCATAAGAAAACCATCAAGACGATGATGATGATGATGATGGAAGAAAATGGTACGTTAGATGAACGGTATTCCATAAATAACAAAAACAACTTTCAGCTTTCAAAAGAGAGAAAAATATTCATCAAAAACGGAGAAAAAAAACGTTATTCTCATTCAACGTAATGTAACGCAACTTAATAGAAGAAAACATAGAAAATAAGGACAACTTACCACACCCACACACAGGGTGAATGAGTGTGATGTCAAGGAAACGGAAATGAGTCGCATAAAAGTAGAGCAAAGTAGATTTAATACATTACAATGACTAATTTTTTCTCTACAATTTTCTTCTTATTTTCTACATTTTTTTTTTGTTCTTGCCAAGTCAAGTTAAAATAAAATGTTTCTCAAAAACTTTTGATTTATTTTAATAAGGCTATTATGGGGTAATTTTAAACGATTATAAATTATTATGGTTAACGAGTAGCAGAAGCACAGGCTAATGGGACAATCCCTGAAATGAAATGGAGTGGTTCGTATAAATAAAAGGGGTCACAAAGTATACTCAGGGACTGTAATATGTTAAGTATGCCGTAAAGTGTAGATTAGAGCACGTTGAAGTTATTCACAACAGCACTTTTGAAATATTAAAGAGAAATAAAACATATTAAAACATGAAAGAATTAAAATCTGATAAATAATATACAGTGCAACAAACGAGGCGTTCTGGTTAGTTTATGCTAACATTGTAGAAACCAAATGTTCAATCACAAACTCGTACGTCTCTGAAAAAGGAATAAAAAAGAACTCAAAAAATGCATGCCTTTACAACCAATTTTACACAAGCGTGGTAAAGGAACTTGTTCCCGAAAACTTTATATACTTACATAGCACCCGTCTTTCTCGCAGGACGCATCTATATGTAGTCAATTGGCCAATAGATCGCACACTGATTACAGACAGAATTCGTTCTTTAGCCGAAATATCTGTATTTGGAACTCCCTACCTGCAGAGGTCTTTCCTGCCACTTTGAATATGCAAAGATTCAAATCTAATATCCACAAACACTATTCCCTCTGACCTCCTTCCCATGACCTATTTTACTAATTCCAACACAAAGCACTCCATGAGTAGAGGCCATCCTCTGAGCGATGGTCTTATCAAAAAGAAGAAAACGTTTTACACTTTAAATTGAAAACTAATTATTAATTCCTTATATATGACACTACTTATGTCATTATACTCCATCACAAAATTCAATATATTATCTCCACTGAACGTAATGAATCAATTTACACGCTTGAGCAACGTTGTGATTTATTGGGCCAACAAGAAACTGCAGGACGATGTCAATTTAGCCAAAAAAATCATCTTTTTGGTTGCAGCTCATTTTAACCTTGGTGGACACGTTAGTAAGTAAAATTGCCATGTCTGGGTGTTAGAAAACCCATACGTGGTCCTACAGAAGTCAATGCACCCATTACGAGTGACTGTTTGGTTCGGCTTGTGGGGCGGAAACGTCATTGTCTCATATATCATTGAAAATGAGGACGACGAAACCATTACGGTCAATGGAGACACCTATTACGCCATGTACCTGCTCTTCATGGTATTGATGTGAAATAAGTTTGGTTTCAACAGGATGTTGGAACTTGTTACACATCTCATGCCACAATCGATTTAGTGCGTCAAACGTTTGATGGCTGTATAATTAGCCGAAATGGTGATGTCAATTGGCCGCCAAGAAGGTGGACTTGACACCGTTGGGCTATTTTATGTGGGATGCCATTAAAGAAAAGTGTTACGCCAGTCTTATGCTATCATTGATTGTAAGCAGACGATTTTTCTTTTTTCTCCTCCGTTGCGTAGTAATAACTACCATACCAACAAAAATCAGTGTAATTACTATAAACAAAATTCAAATTCCATTCCTGTAAAATTCTGTTTCACATTGAAACAATAAACAATAACAATAAATAATAACAATAAACAATAACAACTACTAGTGATCAATGCATTCATTGAAACGAAAGAAGATGTCAGGCAGAGCACCAAAAGAAAAATATAAAAACAATGAAAACCGGTTTAACATTCTACAAACACTTGTTAATGACGATGATACGTATAGTGAAGAAGAGGGCGAAGTACGTGAGTATAAAATTGTTGTTCCCCCAATTATTGTGGATGCTGTTCATAAGTTCCAATGTGTTTACAAGCTGATTGGACCATCATACGAATTTAAGAGAATGTCCATCGGTACTAAAATTATCTCACCATCAATTACGCTCTTCGAACAAGCAAAGAAAAAACTTATTGCTTTAGGCTATACTTTCTACTCTCATGAGTGCAAAGATACCAAAATATTTAAGTTAGTTCTCTACGGTCTACCACAACTTAATCCTAATGACATTAAAGAAGAACTAAAAAACTCTTACAACATCAATGTTGTCAATATTAAGGAAATAATTACAGCTCGCTCATCTGTAGATGATGCTATTTATATGGTTGAGTTTGATCGCACGATAATTTCAAAATCTCAAGTGTTGAAAATTAGACGTTTGTGCCAAATTATAGTATATTGGAAAAATCCTCAAAAAGGAAACAGAGGGCCGACGCAATGTACAAAGTGTGCCATGTACGGTCATGGAGCTAAAAATTGTTTCCGCAAAAGTGTATGCATTGCTTGCGGGGGTGATCATGACGTAGCCAACTGCCAGGTTAACAAAGTACCTGAAGGCAGCCCCGCCGTCTACAAATGCTTCAATTGCAGTAAAAAAAATTTAAAGAACAATAATCATAGAGCCGACGATCCACGCTGCCCCAGCCGCAAAGAATATTTATCAATTCGCGAACATCTAATGAACAAATCCCACACTAAAAACCGTCCTCTGCCCGCTGTCTGCGATCCATCCGCTGCTGATTTTCCCCATCTAAACAGAACTTCATTTGTTCCAAACGTGAATAATTCCACCGTCCTGAATAACTCCTATGCCAGTATACTTGAAACTCCTGCTCAAAAATGTTCTTCAACAGCTGAACTTTATAGTATCGATGAATTATTCAAAATTTTTACAAGAGCCATCACTGATCTACGCAATTGTAGAACGAAAATGGAGCAACTCAATGTTATCATGTCTATGCTAAAATATGCAATTTAATCAAATTCAAAACAGTCTTAAAGTAATGCACTGGAATTGTCAAGGCATTACTACATACTCTAAATCTGTGGAACTTCATAATTTTATAAAAGAAAACTCTATCGATGTTCTTCTATTGAACGAAACATTTCTAAAATCAAATCACAGCTTTAAGATGTCAGGGTACAAAGTGTATAGAAAAGATAGAATTTCTCATGGAGGAGGAGTTGCAATAGTTATTAAATCAACATTGAAACACAACGTCGATTCGTCATTTCCAACGAAACTGATAGAAAACGTATGCGTGTCTGTGGAGTTTCTTAACACTAAAGTCAAATTCATATCAGCTTATTGTCCTCGTTACACTCCTGACTTCATCCACGATCTCGACTTGATGACATCTACAAATGGCGACTTCTTCATCCTAGGGGATCTAAACGCACATCACCTCAGTTGGAATTGCGCTAAATCCGATACTGCTGGAAATCTTCTATTTAATCACCAAAATAGTAATAATTATTATATATATTATCCACCTAACCCCACTAGAATTCCTCAAAATCTCACCTTCAGACAGGCATCGACGATTGACCTTCTGCTATCTAATTCCACACTACAATTCAGCGATTTAGTGACCTGTCCCCATAGTTTATATTCGGATCATGTTCCAATATTATTTTTTATTAATGAAGACATTCATCATATAGAAAAATCTTTTCTAGACTTCCATAATGCTAATTGGAACATATTCAAAATCTCATTAAACTCAAAAATTACCTCCTCCGTAATCCTCAATGAAAACATATCTTCCTTTAATATTGAGGATTCTATAAAAGAATTTACTGATCTCGTTAGAGCTTCATGTTTCGATTCAATTCCCATCAAACCTAGAAAAGTTCATAACTATAAATTAAATGAAATCTGTAAATATTTAATATCAACAAGAAACACGTACAAGCGAAAATTTCAACGTTGTACTGATCCAAATTCTAGAATAACCTTAGGTGCAATTCTAAGGGAGCTGAATAAACTAATTTCCTTCAATATTAACAAAGAAAGAAACGCCCAGTGGTCAAAATTTTTGTCCAAAATTCCTAGCGGTAGCAGGAAATTCTGGAAAATTACAAAGAAAATTAAAGGAAGGAATAAGCCTATAAAAAATTTAGTAGTTAATGATAAAGAGATTTGTTCTAATAAAGAAAAGGCTGACAGCATTGCCGATCAATTTGAAAAAGCCCATTTAACTACTGCGGGTTCCTATAGCTCAATGGAAAATAAAGCTAACTTTATATTTAATCTGTTGGAAAGAGACAATTCGTCGTTCACCGACGTCCATTCTCTGACGTCTTTGGGCGAAATAAAATTTTTCATTTCTTGCCTTAGGTGCTCCAAAGCGCCTGGTATAGACCAAATCAACAATATCTTGTTAAAGAATCTTCCTCATACTGCTTTAAATTACTTACTTAGAATTTACAACTTCTGTATCACTAAATCATACTTCCCAAGCGCTTTTAAACTAGCAAAAGTTATCCCACTCCCAAAGAAAGGAAAAGATGAAAGACTTCCATCCAATTATCGCCCTATTAGTCTATTAAGCTCCTTAGGCAAATTATTTGAGAAAATTGTTCATCATTGACTCAAATCGTTTGTAGAAGACAACAACCTAATTGATCCCTATCAGTTTGGCTTCAGGGCAGAACATTCCACTATTCACCAGATTAAGAGAGTGGTCAACATGATTAGATCGAATAAAAACCGAAGGTACACTACTGGTATTCTTTTCCTTGACGTGGAGAAAGCTTTTGACTCTATCTGGCATAAAGGCCTTATATTCAAGCTTCACAAAATGAATATTCCACTATACCTAATTAAATTAATGAAAAGTTTCCTTGAGGATAGAAAGTTTGTGGTTGATGTTGACGGAAGTCAATCTACAATGCGTGACATTCCAGCTGGTGTTCCCCAGGGTTCGATTTTATCACCATTGCTGTATTCTCTCTACATTTCCGACTTCAAAATTGTCAGAGGCAATGATGTGGCATTTTATGCGGATGACAGTGCTATAATCTGTCACGGTAAGGTTTCTAACTCTATTGTGAAGAAAATTCAGAACGCTCTGTTATCAGCCGCAAAATATTTTTCTAAATGGAAAATTAAAATCAATGAAGAAAAATCTCAGGCCATTTTGTTTCCTTACAACAAGTCACCTAAGAGAATTCCTTGTAGGAAACTTAGGATTCAAGGCAATGAAATAGAGTTCGCGAAATCCGTGAAATATCTAGGAATTACATTAGACCAAAAACTAAATTTTAAAGAGCACCTAGAGAATACATGTCTTAAAGCAATCAGGTGCGGGCGATCTTTATATCCTCTTCTGAATAGGAAGTCAAAATTGAATTTTAAAAATAAATTACTTTTATTCAAAATGTGTATAAGGCCAATTCTTACGTATGGCTGCCAAATCTGGTATGATTGTGCCAGGTCACACCTGAAAAAGTTACAAGTAATACAGAATAAGAATTTGAAAATAATTTACAATCTGCCTTCAAGATTTCCTACTGTTGAACTGCATTCAAAGGCTAACATCCAGATGATTGAAAACTTTATAACTGACTTGGCGCTGTCATTTGGAGAAAAATGCAGAAGGTCAAACTACGCCCATCTGAGAGGTTTAATTGGATAACTTCTAATTTCAGCTATACTATTATGTATAGCATTCATTAGATGTTGTCTTAGAGCTTCTCAATTTTCATATGTGATATTAAATTTTAGGTTTTTTACTATCTTTTTCCTATTAAATAGATAATTTTAATAAGTATTTAGTAATAATCAAAATGTGATAATTTGTTGAAATATCCTTAAGATAGAAACTCAAAACACTGTAAATAAAATCACTTATCTAATGTTACTATGATAGAAAATAAATAAATAATAATAATAAAAAGTGTTACGCCGACAAAACAGAGACAATTGATCATTTAATAGCCAACATTCGGTATGCCATTGCCGAGATACTATCACATACACTCGAAAAAGTGCACGAAAATTGGTCCGATCGAATGAGGTACTGTGAAGCCAGCCGCGGCAGCCATATGAATGAAAAAATATTCCATTTCTAAACGGAACAATTGTACTTTACAACAAATAAAAACAAATTTGGCAAAATTAAAAACGTTTTGGATTTATTGCATTTTTAAGTTTAAACTTTTCAATGGCCCACCCTTTCCAAACTGATTCTGTCTATAGTTCACTGATCTCTGACTTAAATAATCTCATATTGGAAGTCAAGTAAATGATAGTAATTTTCACATGGCTTGGTTGCACACAATCTTTCTAAAATTAATTTCACATTCATTTCGTATGTTAAACGTACTTTTAAATCAATTTTAAGAAAAAAAAATTTTTTTTTTTGAGTGTCATAAATCACTTCTTTCTTCATAATTTCCAAACCATTTTAAAGGCTGTATTATTTATTACTCATACGCAACAGTGTCATGTAATATGAATTCTATTTCATATTGACTACCACACTGCGTATGATTAATATGGTGTATTTACTAGAAATATAAAAAATTACTCATCCGCCGTAGTGTCTTTAACAATTCAACGCCTGTACCAAACTGAATATTAAAATTAAATCAAAATTTGAAATTAAAAAATAAATTTTGCAAGAAAATTGAAAACCGCTAAAAATTGTTAACAATTAATTATAAAAATTCTAACCCCCTCTCCCTCAAATGATTTTGATTAATGAAGTCACTAAAAGATTTCAAAATTATTGTGCTTTATTCTACTGTCTGTGGTGGTGGTGGTGGTGGTGGTGGTGGAGTCAGTGAGGCAAGTGCAATACATATCTAAATAAGTATCAAGTGGCTTGTTCATTACACAGCAAAATATCAGAAAATATCTGTCCTTGGGGTTAATGATACCGACGCTATCGCTGACTTGAGGCGACGTTTAGATGAGAAGGAAATAAAGTTGTTGTGCTTCTAGTGGCAAATGATAAATGATGTACAAGAAATTAAGCAGCGAAAAAGTGGCAAGTATTTCTAAAGGAATATAAAACAAAGAATAGATTGGCTTCTCTTACTTTTACACACACACACTCTTTTTTATTTTTCGAAAGTAAAAAGGAAAACTTAATATTAAGGAAGGAAACCGTAGAAGATATATAAAATAATAAATTAAATACAACTTTAAACTTAAAATTAAAACTTACATGAATTCAGTTCTTTGTAAAGCACAATAAGTTATGCTCTAGGCACTCGTATAAAATACAACTGATACTGGCCCTAAAGGTAAACGACACTAGAGGTATTCGCTCAATAAGCCCTGGACATGTTGGATGAATGAGTACGTGACTAAAATAAATATTGTTGAATTTGGAACGATATCAACCACAATGAGAGCAACATTAACTGTCAATGGCGAGAACTAAAGATTTATGATTACGAACTAAGTCTAGCCGAAATTGTATGATATGGACACCAAAGAAGTGTGCTTCCAATAGCAAGGGGCCACATGTCATACAGCTTATGCCACATTGGATATTCTTCACCGGGATTATGTGATTTGAAATTCTAGATGCTCATCAATCCTAATGTTAATGTTCCCAAGAGCCGAAGAAAGGCGAAAAGGATATTCTGCAGTCTTCTCTTATTTCTCGTCATAACGTTGTGTGGTATTTCTCCCTCCAATCGTGGTCCAGTGTCACATTACAACTGCTTGAGTTCAGGGAAAATTTATAGCGTGCCAGATATGTCCTGTAGCGGAACTTTCATTATCTCAACTTTTTGTAGGGAAATGCCAATCTAAGGCAAAAATTCATTTAAATTTTCTGTTGCACGAATCTCTGCAAGTGAGTAAGCTTAGTGTTTACATTCAATGTCCCAATATCATGGAAACCACAGAAGACGTCGTAGTCTAGTTGGTAGTGTGTTAGCTTATTAGGCGTAAGGCCACTTGTCAAACCCCAGTTCACACATCAAAACGAAAATATGAAAATTTTTTCTAGGCGACTTTCCCTCAGCAGATCTCTGGCAAAAAGTCTGATTGTAAATAAAACTACCATGACAAGTACTTCAAAAATCTATCGTTCGGAGTTGACTTTAAACTGTAGGTCCGGCCACAACATAAGTGGTGCGAGAAACTCCTCTTTGTTCATCTGTAAATTGTTTATCATACTGGTTTTATAAAACTATCACGACCCGTAGATTGAATCATTTAATGCGATGTTCTTAGGGCTTATATAACCGACAGCCAGAGAAGTGAGTCTATCAGATTTCTGAATATGACATCATATTATAATTAAATTTTAGTGAAAAGATACACGGTTTCTAATAATAATATAATAATGTCAATAATTTGTGTGTAAAAAATCAAATACGATTTTAATTTTGACATTAAATCTCGTGTTTCATAAATTTTACAAATTAAATTCCTAAACTTCTATCGCCATTGTCTGGTAAGGCCATGTTATAAATAAAGCCTCTGAGTAGTTAAGCCATTCGAATGACAACAATAACAACAACAATAAAGGAATTATAAACAGCTTTTATCATTTTGATTTTCTTTAACATCATCATCATCATCATCGTCCTCTTCATATAAATCTCCGCAACCATAAAACCATGACTATTGAATCGTTATAAATTTGGCGTAATCTAGTGGCATGTCACTGACGGGTGACATTATTTATTAACTTTACCATAAGCCAGCATACCAAGTCGTAGGTAAACGTTTTCATATGCTTCATATGCTTTACGAGTAAGTTGGTATGCGTTTGTATTTAAATGTTGAACGCTTTTAGGCTGATTAAACTTAATTTTCCAAGAATATGTACAAAATAATGTCTACAGGAACTACGTTAACTGCAACTATACAGCAGAATTAATATTTTAATTTGCGTATGCGTCTGACAATTATTATTTTAGGTTGTAAATATTTGTTGAAGAAACATTGAATGTAAAATTAATTTGTAATTCAAAAGGGTATTCAAAAAAGCTATTCAAACGATTTCTTAGGAAATACATTCAAAAGAGGAAAAGGGCCCCAAGGAAGAAATAAAAATATAAAGAAGGAGTTGTGCATGAAATTTAAATAAAGACTTGAGTAAATATATTAAGTTTTAGAAGCAGATTTGATTACAGAATTTTCCATGAACCTAGAGCATATATTAGACTGAATTTGACCGAAGGCATAGGTTATGTTGGCATTGAGGACCTCTGTGGAAAACCTCACTATAAAAAGTCTAACGATTTCAATCCCTCCCATTTCCATGAAGAATATCCATAAGCTGCATGGCATGTAGCGCAATCCTGTTGAAACCACATCTCGTTGATATATCCATTAAAACAGACTGAAAAAATGTCAACCTGTTTGCCAAGATGGCCGTCAACTGTCAAAACTCGGAAGTTCCTTTGAAATACCCTATTAAATGTATGTATAATGTATAAACATAATGACGTTTGTTTAACCCTCTCGTATTCAAATCTCAAGTTACTGAAATTTTTTTATTTCCTTTCTTTTTTTAATTCTTGCTTGACATGCTTGACACCGCACAGAATGTAAAATTAATTAAAGCAATACCCATACATACATACATACACTTTATTCAAATACACTTTACTGTGTACACTTTAAGTTAAATTGAATTAAAATGTCATTTAATTTGTGTTCAATAGGCAAAAACACTAAAATTTAATTCGTTTGATTATTTCGTTAATCTATTGGATATGAATGTTGCACTCAATTATGTTTTAATTTAATTACGCAATGCTTGTCATCATTAGTAGACCATAAAAATGTAATGACAACAACAATAACAACAACACTTACAACAATAATAAAGCCAACAAATTACATCAGTTTGGTTTACTTAAGCTTAAGTGATTTTCATTAATTTAATGAAACACTGTATGACGAAAATCACCTTCAAATCAAAAAAAAATAATTCAAGAAAACAAGAGATATACTTTACCATAACAATGATACTCAATTAAATGTTTAGAAGTTGAAAAAAAATCTTTAATATACACAAGAAGACAAAGCTTTATTAAAAACCTTTGCGAGCCAAAGATTTAGGTTTCGTCCTTTTTAATGAAAAGACGTTTTTTTCGCATCTGTCATTGCCTAGAGTCCATTTGGCAAAACACGACACAGATTACGACTTTTGTTGTTAACGTTATGTACTCTGCGGTGGTCAGTACACAGGCGGTTCTTACAAAATCTGTTTCATTCCCGAAAACATATAAAACAAATTTCTTTCCCTCTTGCGGCTTCTAAACTACATTAAAACAAAATGAACAAAATGAAATTAAAAAAGATTTCGTCGATAACTAACTCTCTTTTCTGACAAAAAAAAAACTTTGAGAGTAAATAAAATTGCCATGAAAATTTTCTCAAAAAATTTTGTCCTTCGGAGTCGACTTAAACACTCACAACATAAGTGGAAGCTGGTGGAGAACCTAGGTTGTAATCCTGACTAAAGGGTTCTAATGTCAAATTAATTAAATAAGAATGCATTGCAGCAAAATTAATTACTCATCACACTCGCCTCTCAAAAAGCTCATAGAGTCGCGTGCCGTGTGCCATGTGTCTTGAAGGAACCATGTGCCCAGTATATCAAATTCATAAATATTAAATCCTCTTTCCGTTACCCACAACATCTTTTCCTACTTCCAACACGCTCATGATAGTAAGAATGCAACACAACTCCCATGTATGGGCCAGTGCCTCAAATTCTATTTTGAGATACAGTGAGCGCCATAAGTGTTTTGTTCTTAAGTGTAAAAAAAAGTTCCTTTATCATGAATTGTTGTTTTTGTTTTAACATTTTATAAGTAATAAATAAACGTTTTTATATTTGGAAATTTATTCGACTATTCTCATTTACTTTTCACGCTATCCTAAGAAAATGAATCATTTCAGTGGTGTTTACTCACTTTTGGCGCTGAGTGTATCTCGACCGCATACAGGAGAAGGTGCAGATGCTAATTAATGACGGTAGGATAAGCAACCCTATTGATTCATTAGAGCATCGTCGCAATGTGGCTTGTATTTCACTGTTCTATCGCTACTCCTATGGATTTTGCTCCGGACAGATAAAGGGACTTGTACATGAAAAGCGTGTATTTTTCATTGCAGTCGTCTTACTAGCAGGCCACATCAGTTTGTGGTCGATTGGCCAGGGGATCGCACACTGCATTACAGAAAAAATTCCTTTTTTAGCCTGCCTATCCGTATGTGAAACTGCCTACCTGCAGAGGTCTTTCCTGCCACTTTGAATATAAAAAAATTCAAACCTAATGTCCACAAACACTACTCCTTGTGTCCTCCTTCCCATAATCTATTTTCCTTATTTCAGCACAATGCAGTGCATGTATAGGGGCCATCCCCTGAGTGTTGATCTTATAAAAAAAAGTCCGGTGTAAGTTATATAATAAATAGTCATATAATAATATAATAATTCTTTTATAATTAAATACATGTATGTTTATATAACAAGTAATGTAAAGTCTGATGACTATTATGAAAACAACTAGAATTAATTGCATCAATCATTTCATTGGTTTTAATTTCAGCGATTTTCTTTGGTTTCTCTGTATCATACGGCATATTTCATAAAAACATTGAAATCGAAATGTGCTCTTTGTATATATAATTGCATGTATCTGCATAAAATATTTGGTTTGTGGCTGAGGTTTTACATGTCCTTTCATTGTTTTTGTTATATTTTTTTTTTATTTTTTTGTTATTTTTTTTTATTTATTTTTCCAACCATCAATATGACACTATCCAATTTACATGGTTTAACAATTTATGGTTTTTCGAATATCATTCGAATGTATTTTATGACATTTACATCCACCCTTACATAACAATATTTTCAGTATTTTGTAACGCAGTATACAACAGAATAAGCCAGTTTTGAATTGTGACTAAAGCGTAGGATGGTAATTCCAAAGATGAATTTTATATTTGAAAATTACAATACATATACGATTATGTTTCGTTTTTTTTTTTTAATTTTCACACAATACAACAACAATAATTGTAATAATAATAAATTTTTGAACACAAATATTGAAGTGTCGACTGCAGATGCAGTCTGGCGTTATTAATTTAAATATTTTAAAACTATTCTTGCCATAATAACAATAATAAATTATAAACGAAATTAACACCAATTGTGTGTAATTATTATGAGCCAGACATAATGTACACAAATACTGACACACCCATAAACACACATACACACACATTCACATACTCGCTTATATAAACACTCATACTTATGCATATATGTACATTCAATATTTTAGAAAAGTATAACGTACTCAAATGTTAAATAATGCAGTATTGGAATTGGAAGTATATTTAGGATTATAATAAGTAAGCTACTTAGAAATTTGTAGGCTTGCTTGAAAAACTATTTAGTTTGCTACGTTTGACGATATTTAGAAATAAAAATGTCCAGAATCTACAGAATTTTATAGGTAAATTAAACACAATGGGATAATTATCGCCGCGTTATGTTATGAAGTCGCCGTAGTCTAGTAGGTAGTGCGTTGGCTTATTAGACGTAAAGCCAGGGTTCGAGCCCCAGGCCAGCCATCAAAACGAAAATAACAAAATATTTTTTCGTTGACTTCCTCTCAGCAGATTTCTGGCTAAAACTCTGAGAGTAAATAAAATTGCCATGAAAAGTTTCTCAAAAATCTATCGTTCGGAGTCAACTTTAAATTGTAGGTTTACACCACTCCTGTATAAAATTAACACACAGAACATAAGTGGTGTGAGAAACTATGTCGTAATCCTGACTGAAGGGGTGCAATAACCAATTATGTATGTCAATTAAATTCATTTTGTAATATTGTTACGTTTTTACCCTTTAAAAACGATTGGAAATAAAAAAAATTAATGTATGTTCAGTTTTAATTAATTTCGCACAATTCTGTGTGTCACTGTTCACAACTTGATGTAAACAACAACAATTGCTTTATTTGGTTACACCTCTTTGCACTCTTTTGCGTAAACAATTACAACTACTAGTCAATTTGTTCGATAGATCTTTGTAACGGCGATCTTCAAACCACGATTACTTTGTTCAAACATCGCGTCCCTGCTATGTCTTGCCTTTTATATCGCAGGGTAATCAGTCTGATGAATGCTCTTGAAGAAGAAATCACTACAAATGTAAACATGTTGTTTACGTTATTGTTGTTTGTGTATTTTGTTTACGTTTGTCCTTGCAGTGTTGTTGTTGCCTTTTTGTTTACTTGTTTATCCCTTTTTTATACTGCTTTTTTATGGTAGATTTTTGTTCATTTGTTTATCATGTAAACAAGTTCATTGTTTTTGTTTTCATGTTTTCCTACTTCTTAATTGATCATTACAACCTTTTAGAAAGAATTACGACCTAGTTTCTCACACCACTTAAGCTGTTTGTGTTAATTTTATATATGAGTGGCGGATCATGCGTTTTAAAATGGACTTTGAACGACAAATTTTTAAGAAACTTTAAGTAGAAATTTTATTTACTCTCTGAGATTTTGCCAGAAGACTGCTGAGATTAAGTTACCGAAGAAATCTTTTAGTTTGTTGAGGTACCTGGACTGGCGATTAAACCACGGCCTCACGTCTAATAAACCGACCTAAATAAACCTACTATAGTACAAGGACTTCGAATTATTCGTATTTTATTATTATTAAGTCATGTGTGATTAATTTAAAAATATTTAATTGCAATTATTCTCTAAAATTTGAACAACGTACTCTTAATCTTCGATAGCGCCTATCACAATCATCACTGCCAACAACTTACTACAAATTTAATTCGAATTATATTTTCATAATAATTTTGGCTAATTTTTATTATAATTGAACGAGAATAGAAATATTAACGGCAAATAAAATTCGCATAAACAAATTAAGGGAAACAATACGAATCGAGAGAAACAAAAAAGCCAGAAATAGATTTTAGAAATAATAATTAAATTTTATTATTACGAAATTATTTACTCAACTCAAATGCAAATTGCAAAAATTAAGTTCATTATTGCAAGTTCATATGAATACATACATACTCGTATGTATGTAGTAAGTAATGCACTGTGTGCCTACAATAGAAATTTATTGTCATATAATACAGGCCACTCAGTATTAGAGCTGAATAGGCAGCTAAAATAAATTCTTGTTGTAATCTGAGTAACAAATTCGAAACGAATAATTATTAATAATTATGGAATGAAAATATTTGACTGTTATGGCTGGAAGAGAAAGGATTTAATATTTTAACCCCATTTTTAATTTATTCTATGGCCCTTGAATTAAGCATGGTCTTCATTAAAAATTCGATTTGAAAATTGTGAAATGTGAACTTTAGGAATTACCAAGTCATGTGAGTGGCAAACGTATATTTTAAGATATTTAATGAACTTTGAAATTCAATAAACAACAACGCATACTTCTTGCCAAAAACTTTTTAAGAACAATAGGGCGGTCCTAAAACAAGAGGAAACTTTACGTGACTTAAAACAACATAATGTTTTCACTGTGTTAGTTTGCTTATGTATGTGTAGTTAATACAATATTTACGAATTTTACCAGAAACTAAAAATATCCAGCAGACTAGAGTTCTTCTATCATATTAAAACAAACTCTTTAGACGATGCCTTATCTTAATTTGGGTGTAATTATCTAGAGTCCAATAACCTAATCAGTGACATACATGTAGTCTCTGTTGGCCTTGCTCTCAGAAAGTTGGAACGAGTCTATACGCCAATTTGGTGGTAGCAAGATTGTGCCTCTAGACGCTTCCATAGCATTTGACAAGGTAAGGCACGCTGCACTTCTATCGAAACTTATTGGTTTTGGTGTTGGTAGTCACTTCTCTCGATTAATATCGATCTTTCTTAGGAATCGCACTGTACGGGTTGTTATAGATAAAATACCTTCAGATAAGTTCATGTTAAACTTAAGTCGCAAAGTTCTGTTCTATGTCGAACTATATTTCTTATATTCATTAGCTGCAAAACTATCTACTCTTTAGTAGATGACAGACAAACTTTGTATTTTTTGCATTCTTGGTAGGTCGAGCCATTTGCAGATTAAGGCAATTAAAAAGTCTTCTTATGAATGATACTCTCACATCTCACCAACAGTGAAACTCCGAATGAAGTTGATCGCAGCAATAATATTAACTCATCTGTAGAGATAGGTGGGATTGTCAGAAACTCTTGATGTTTTGGCCATGAAGAATTTATGTGATATTCCTTGGCAGCATCACATTTTTCAATTAAGCCAATGCTAAAAATACTTGATCTCCTTACTATTCACAGCACTTATGTATATCCAACCGAGAATTGAATATAACTATTTTCTATGAACCGGTGGCTCAAAGTCTATTTAGATGTTTTTCTAAGGCGTACAGGAAAGGGCTAAGGAGCTCATTAAATGGAAAAGGATTAATGTGGTCGACTGGCCAGTATGTGGAACTCCTCTCCCTTCACTTAAAATATAAAAAGTTTCAAATCTTCGTCTTTCCTCCTTACCATAACATACCATACTCTGAGCGTTGACCTAAAAAAAGATTTTTTTAAGTCCTTTAATCCATTATTTGGAGTCGAACATATATTATCATTTGAAGAATATTTCACATCATCATCAATGTGTTAAGGACAACACTTACAAAAGCACATACCTGTTAAATTGTAACCAAATTCAACCAGATCTCACCAACAGAGAAATGGAAATGTTTTAATTGAAAGCTGTTATGAATGCCTCTCCAGCCGATGTATGTATACAATGTTTCTACAACTACAAGGTGATTCATATATAACCAAGTATACAAGACTTATAATCAAATATCGGCAGATAGTTAGACAGATTTTACTTCAATCCTAATTGGGAATTACTTTTCACTCCTAATTAAGATGGCGAGATATTGGTCAGGTTCGATTGTGTGACTGCGCAGACACTGCACATGAGCATATGATTTTTTGTGAGCATAGATCATACTATTATTTAAAGTTGACATCCATTAAGAACAGTCTTACCAAAGTGATCTGCTAGTGTTAAGGCTCTAACATGATTATAAGAGAACCTCTGCAGTTGCGATAATTACTAGTCACTTCTAAATGCATAATACTTTTACTAAAGCTGTAATGGCATAAGAGATAGTGAGAAAATTAATCACTTTATATGCCTGTAATAAAGAAGAATAAAATAATATTCTTTTATAGAAATCTTTTGTAATGAATATTTCGATTTATCGATGTACAGTGGATAGCAAAAGTCTCAGTACTGCAATATATTTTAGAAATTTTATGAATTCTAGCCAACAGTTTGTATAACAAATTAAGGTTTCTATATTTATTTTATTAATTTATTTCTGTTTTATTATAAAACAAACAATTTTTTAATGTTTTTCATAAAACAAGAGAAAAATAAGGAAAAGTTTCAGATGACTTCATAGGTACCCCCTAGGAGAACCCTGAGTAAATTTAAAATTCAAAGGCCTAATATATTAAGATGTTATTCCTTGTATTTAGTAGTAATATCTGTTAAGGTCAAGCACTCCATTTAACCCATTTGGAATTGTATGTACAAGTTTTGTTTAGTGTTTTCTGGTGGCACCATGAGCAAGTTTTTCAGTTGGCTTTTGTTTGGGGTTTACCGATTACGTAACCGTTCTTTCAAATGATCTCCTAAATACTCTCTTGAAGTCATATCGGCACTATGTGCAAGAGTATTGAGCTTGTGAGGACTTTTTTTTGTCAAAGTATATTGAGGTACTAAGACTTTTGCTGGACACTGTATATAACATCAGAGTGATTTAAGAGTATATTAGAACTTCTAAAACGATTTACAAGTGATGAAGGCTATTACTAGCAGTCAAGTTTTCAACTTCTGAAAACACGAAGCACCTCAATTCCAGCTCGATAGTATACTAATGACTCATTTGATCTAGCGCCCATAAATTAAGGCTAAAGTAAAGGCCCCCACATCTATGTGGCTCAATCGGTGCTGACTGAATTGAAACAGACATAATGTGTGCCACCCTATAGAAGATCAATGAAGTGAAAATACTCTGCTAAATTATTTGTGAGTGTGTGTGTATGTGTGTGTATGAGAGTGTATTTTATTTTATTGTTTTTCAACACAGTTATTTCAAGTGATTTCAATTTATGTAAATTAGTTTTTACTATTAATTTAGTTAATTAAACAAAAGAACAACAGCAACGGCAACAGCAGCACAAAACAGCATAAAAGGACACAATCCATGCATACACATATACATTTACCGGAACACATTGTTACTAACATACTCGCAAACACACACATACACAATTAAAATATGTATATGTATATAAATATATTTAAAATCCTCTAGACAGTTGAAGAGCATGAAAGGAAAGCTCGAAATTGTGCATTCAATACTTGAATTTATATTCCAAAACTAAAATAATACAGATACTCTGCTACAAACGCTTACAAGCTCACACTTATTTATAGATACATATACGTATACATTACACATTCACACACACATATACATACATAACTACAATAAATTCGTTTACATTCGTTCTTCCCTCACCATCTAGCTCTCTTCAAACTAATTAATACCAAATGTGACCTCATTTAAGTCTTTCCAAGAGCAGTTGTATGTGGTTACTTCTTCTTCTTCTTCTATATACATACATACATATATTTCTATGGATACGTGTGTATTAGAGCATTAGTATTTGTATCGAAGAATATCACTGTAAAGCAACTAAAATATGCACATAAAGTTTAACTGGAAAATGTAACCAATTTTGTTGGCTTTTAAATTTATACACTCTAGTAGTTGTTCCTTTATGTCTGCGTCTGTATATGTGTGTATGTGTATACATAAGTAAGTGTGTGCTTTGGCTTTGTGAATATATGTACTCGTATATGAATATGTATTTAAGCAACTTATAGCATTTTAACCATTATTTTCCAAAAGTTTTCAACTTTGGTTGTTATTTTGGGTTTAAATTTATTCGTAAACGAAGTTAAAGTTTTGCTTATTTCAATACACAGCAGTGGTTATCCAATTAGCGTTAATAGCATCGGTAAGCTTCACAATAAGTTAGAAAATTACCTTTCTAAACTCGTTGTAGAGGCTCATTTATATCTTGATGCAAAATTGCGTTAATAAGCAAAATTGCCATATTTGGGGCTCAGAAAATCTACATGTGGTCTTACAGCAGCCAATGCATTATTACAGCATCATTACGCCATATTTCTTAGCAAAAGAGGACGGCGCAACCATTACAGTCAATGGAGACACTTATCGCACTATGTAAACCGCTCTTAATGTCATTGATGTGAACGATGTTTGGTTTCAACAGGATAACGACGATAGGTTTTACATGGGTACCTGTCCGCGTGGACCTAATCCCATGGTGCTCTTCGCACAGGGTGAACTACAATGCGTCTACCAACGCCCCCAAATGTTACAGGCTGCTACACCTGAGTACCTATTTCGAAGCCATGTATTTGTACATGACTTCCGCCTTGGTTAGGAGCGTAGCCTATCTAAAACTCCTTCCGATATTTTGGTCACGGCACCCGGTTGAGCATGCAACTCCACACTGAGCCTAACTAGACTCTTCCGCGATTTGGGTCCAAACCACAGCCACCACGATGCTCCCAAAAGGGGCCGCACCAACAGCCAGGCTGGAACCGAGGTTCCAGGGGCTCCTGACTCCCGTGGTAGCAGAATTAAGTCTACGGTCAGATCTCGTAATCAAGTCGATTACTACCAGTTGAACTCTAAACAATTCGGGACTGGTGGCCCACGGTTTCAACAGGATAGTGCAACATCTCATGCCATAATCTATTCATTGCGTCAAAAGTTTGATGGCCGTTTAACTAGCCGAAATGGTGATGTCAATTGACCGCCAAGAAGTTGCTAATTGACACCGTTGGACTAGTTTCTAAGGGACGCTATTCAAGACTAGTGTTATGCCGACAAACCAGAGACAATTGAGCATTTGAAGTCCAACATTCATGATACCACTGTACTGTGGGGCCAGTCGCAACAGCCATTTGAATAAAACAATTTTAAATTTCTTACCGGAATAATTGTATTTCAAAACAAACAAACAAATTTGGCAAAATTTCATACCGTTTTTGTTTTACAGCATTTTTTAATTTAAACTGTTATAGTGGCCCATCCATTGAGCTGTGACATTAATTATCTCACATTTGAAGTCAAGAAAATTATGGTAATATTCACGTTTTGTTTGCACATAATCTTTCTAAAATTAATTTCACGCTCTTTTCGTATATTAAACGTACTTTTAAATCAATTTAAAAAAAAAAAATTTTTTTTGATTTCTTTCTTCATAATTTCCAAAACATTTTAAAGGCCGTATTATTTATTAATCATACGCAACAGGGCCATGTAATATGAATTCTATTTCCGATTGGGTACCACACTGCGTATGATGAACAAGGTAGATTTATTTACATGAAAAAATTTGGCAAAATTTCAAAACGTTTTAGTTTTTTAATTTTAAACTTTTAAATCACCCACCCTATGTAATATGTAGAAACATTGCTAATTTTTTAACATATGCTGTAATTTGCTTTTATATTCCACCCAAAAAACAACGATTTCTACTTATTCTAAGCAATTTGTGCCGAGTTTGATATCATTTCTAACTTTAATTAAAGCCTAATATTATATTTCCTTAAGTCTTTGCCTCAGTCTGTCTATGAGAGGAGTGTAGTACTAGTGTGTGTATTTGTTTGCCAAAAACTTTTCTTTCTTTCTTTCTTTCATTCATTATTTATTTTCTTTCTTTTAGGTTTTCAATGCAGCTGGTATGTTAGTTTTAATCGAAATGCTCGTAAGTGTTGCCTAATTTAATAAATGTTTGTATATTTGTACAATCATCGAAAAGTTTCTCCATTTGCTATTATTATAGGGGGTGTTAAATCGAGAATAAAGATTTTCAATTGTATTTACTTTGGTGGTAACGAATGTGGAACTAATTACGGCCAAAATAATTCTTAAAGAATAAATTCTTTTATTTTCTAAAATGTTTGTTAAAAAAAAATTGGTGCTTAAAGCATAAAATCTGTAGGTTTTGTTATAGTACTCATTCCCCCTTTTAATTCTTACTTACTTACTGAGTTGGTCATTAGATGCCTTAGAAGGATTACAATGTGACTTCCTATACTTTAGCATCGAGTTTGAACGACAGATTAAAGAAATTTTTCATGGCGAGTTTAGAATTGTTACCACAAGACTGCCGAGCGGAATTCACCGAAGAAATATTTTTTCATAATTCGTTTCGTTCAAGATAACTGATCAAGGATTTGAACCACGAACACTCGTCTAATAAGTCAACACTGCACCATTTCACTATTGCATGCAAGAAAGTTGGTTAACTAAAATAGAAAAATATCGACAATATGTGGGGGCAAAGTTCAATTTTGGCTCAATATGTACAGTTTAGGTACTGTCAACGCCGCGAAAGATGAAGAACAATGAAAAGATGAGAAACAATGAAAATGGCAATGCTGCAGTTAATGCAACAAGGTTTCGCCGTTTGTTACTGGCTTTTTCCTCTAAATATGGCGAAGTCGCCGTAGTCTAGTAGGTATTGTGTTGGCTTATTAGACGTGAATCCACGCTTCAAACCCCAGGTCAGACATCAAAACGAATATATGAAAATATTTCTTCGGCGGCTTCCTCTGAGCAGATTTCTCAGCAAATAAAATTGTCATGAAAAGTTTCTCAAAAATATGTCGTTCGGAGTCGACTTTAAACTGTAGGTCCCGCCACTAATGTATAAAATTAACGCTCATGTATAAAATTAACCTGATACTGATCCTTCAGGAAAACTTATTGAAGGCTATAAGGTATGGCATAAATTGTGTAGCTGAGAGTTGCACTCAACCACACGAAATATTTTTAAGTGATCTTTGTTATGAACACAATATATTTCAAAGGATTTCAACCATGTGACTTCAAAGTCGTGTGCGTATCAAAATACCTTATGAGTTACTTTGTAAGCGACTACTAAGCACTACTTGGTTATTTACTCGAACGAAGGAGCATATTTCTCACTCGAACGTACAGATTTCGTGAACACACTTTTATTTCTTCACCTCAATATCTCTCGTGTTCTGAAAATGTTTTTTCAGATAGAATGTTTGATATTTGAGACGTTTTATAGGAGATCTCGTGCATGCTGATAAAATCAGTGTCATTATCAAAGCTGAAAATGCGAATAGGAGTTCTTATTGGTCTGCCAGAAGTATATTGTGATTACCGTAGTCTAGTGGTTAATATGTTTGGTAGCTCTTACTGGAAAAATATCTTTCATTTGGCACAAGGCCATGGTTCATACCCCAGCTCAGACAGCTCAAACTAAAAACAGTCTTCTGGCATAAACTCTGAAAGTAGATTTAATTCCAACATGAAAGTTTCCCAAATCTGCCGTTCAGAGTCGACTTTAAACTGGAGGTACAGTTGCTCATGAATAAAATTAATACACACAAAACATGAGTAGTGTGAGAAACTAAGTTTTAACCCTGAATATAGAATTGTAATGGCCAAAGAAACGAAGTTTTCGTACTTAACCTACAAATTGCATTTCAAAATTTATTGAAATTATTAAAAATTTCTAAAATTCCACTGTTATGTAACGTACTTTTGTTAAACTGGCTTCTTTTTATTCTTTTTATTTTTGACTTAATTTTTTATGCGATATTGTTGCCGATGTAAATATTATTTTTGAAATTCAATAATGCCAACACATACTTATGTATGTATGTTTATGAAATCCTATAGGTATTAGTGAGTGTGTATGTATTTTTAAAATTTCCAAACTTATTCAATTCATTTATTTATTTAATACAAGTGAGCATATCCGCAAAAAAAATTCTTACGATTGTTAGTCTTTCATATTTTTTTTTTTTCATTCTCTCTTATTCACAAAAATTCAATGGCAACACAGTAGTAAAAACAGAAACCAAATATAACAACTTTTCCATGCAATGTTCCATTCTGTTTATCAACAAAATTTATATTTTTTTATACGAATAAATCCATATTTTTTTACATCATTTTAATACCAACAACAAATTGTGTTTACGCTGTTTTTGGCACATCAAATTTTATTTCGTACTTTTTTTTCATTTTTTTTCTTTTTTTTGTGGGGGGTTGGGGATGATATATTATTTGATTTGCTGTTGCCTTTATGATGATATTGTTTTTTGTGTTGTTGTTGTTGTTGATGTTGATTTTCGTAAATGGTTTTACATAAATTCCATATCGCCTTTAGCTATGACTGTGTTAATGTTGAACGTGGATTTGTTACCCTTGTTCCAACCTAAAACGCATGAAATACACGAACCGTATTTTTGTTGTGCAAAAACATATACACAAGCATATTAATCCCTTGAAAGGTATGTGTGTATGCGTGTGTTTGTGTTTGCAATGTAAAGAAATGTGGTTCAATTTACAAAGGCGTAAAACATATTCAAATAGACAGGATAAATACTATGCGTCCATTGAATAAAACTTGACATCATTAATAATAATATTGTGTGAGCCATCTATCAGTTTAAATTTGTAGCATTGGTTATTTCGAAACTGGCAATACTTATGTCTCTTCTATTCTGTCAAAAAATTCAGTATATTATCTCCACTGAACGTAATGAATCGATTTACGCTCGATTTTGTCAAAAAAAAAATCACGTTCTCGGATGAAGTTCATTGCCATCTCGGTGGGCCGTATTTGGGGCTCTGAAAATCTACATATGGTCTTACAGCAGACAATGCACCGGTTATGAGTGACTGTTTAGTGCGACATTGGCCGATTTTTCTTTGAAAATGAGAACGGCACAACCATCACGGCCAATGAAGACAGCTATCGCACCATGATAACCGATTTTTTGTACCCGCTCTTCATGGTATTGATGTGAACAATGTTTAGTTTCAACAGGATACTGAAACTTGTCACACATCGATTTTTTGCGTCAAACGTTTGATGGTCGTAAAATGGTGATGCCAATTGGCCGCCGAGAAGCTGCGTTTTGACACCGTTGGACTATTTTCTGTGGGGCGTCATTAAAGAAAAGTGTTATGCCGGACAAACCAGAGACAATTGAGCCAACATTCATGATGACACTGCCGCGATACGACCCCATACACTCAAAAAAGTGCATGAAAATTGTTAAGATCGATTGAGGAATAATATTCCTTTAATTTGTGAAAATTTCAAACCGTTTTCGGATTTTAAAAGTTTTAATCCCCTTTACCGTATACATTTCTCGTTACAGTGTACTGTAGTTGTTAACACATACTGTAGAAATATGACTTTATTCGTTAAACGCATATGACAGGCCTTAAAGTCAAATATAACATTTTTAACATACACCCACACACACAATAAATATTGCCAAACTTGTGTATACTACGCATATCCATCTCCCACGTAATACCAACAAACGTTCGTAGAATTTTTTTTTACAATATTTTTTACGTCTTTCCAAATTTTGCAAACATGATGGAAAATTCTTCATTTACCACAGAATATCAATAAAAATGAAAAAACGAGAAAAAAATTGAGTTGGAATTTTAATATCGCATAGCGTTTTCTATCGTATCATTGTGTGCCTTCATATCTTATCGTTTTTTAACAAATTTTTCCACCATCTCTTTTATAAAGATGGCAACGAAGATAAAAAGGAAAACAAAATTGTTAAAGAAAATTTCATACTGAAAATTTGCTGACTTAAACATCGAAAAGGAAAAATATTTTTAGAGATAAAAGAACCGCGACTAGATGATCTGCAGAAAATATTGTTTGCTTTGTTGAAAACCCTAAAAAAGGGAGACAAACAAACAAACGGGAAATTATTAAGCTGCACTTAAATGTTAAGAAGCTTAAAAGGATTTGTAAGAGTATTTCGTTTTATTAAATCTATGGATTCGTCCTTATTATTATTTTTTTTTTTTGTTATCAACAACCGTATATTGAAAATATTTGCTTTTTTATGTTTTAAATCATGATAACATTGGCTATTATTTGAAGGAAGCAGAATATATAGAAAAAATTGAAGGGGATGAAATGGTACTTAAATAGGAAAACTAAAGTTTAATAAACAATTTTTAATACACTTATGATGCCTTAAAAAGTCTTTGTAAGTGATGTGAAGAAATTTCAGAGATAGGCTAATGCTACTGTCTAATTCAGAACTCCTTCAATTTATCCACATGGTTTTTTCGGGAAACAGTTACACATGCGATATATCGCATGACGTCTTGTAATTAATTTATATCACATTGCTCTATGATTAAACCTCACGCTACGCACTTACCTTGAGCTAAGGAAGTACTTTTTCGGAAGGACATGAAAAGGAGTAATCTGTTGACATTATGGGTAATTAGGAAGACTTCTGCAGTAAGAACGTTTTATATACAAATACAGACATAAGCGGTTATCACAACCCTTTAGTCAGGACAACGATTTAGCTTTTACACATGAGTGACGATGCCTACAGTCTCAAGTAGACTCCGAATGACAGATTTTGTGAGAAAATATTCATGGCAACTTTATTTACTCTCAGGGTTTCTACCACAAATCTGCTGAGTGGAAATCACCGAAGAAATAATCAAATTTTGTTTATTTGAAGATATCCGACCTGGGGTTTAAGCTGTAGCCTCAGGTCTAATAAGCCAACACAGTACCCTCACGCCTAATAAGCCAAATGCGACTACTATTTATATACAAATAGAATGATTAATACTAATGCTTTGTAAGATTCAATCAATCTAATGAATTCTCAGAAGCATATCTTTATATTTCCTCAGCAGAAAAAACGTTAACAAAGTTAAATACATGCCAAACAGTGACAGTGTAGTCATGAATCAGTACAGCTTTATAACCTACAATAAGTGATGATGATCCCTAATATATCCTTTGAATGTAATTCGAAAAAAATCGTATTCTATTTCAGGTCAGGTAGGTTAGGTTAGGTTCTGTTAGCGGATAGCTTGCCGTTCACATGAAAGTTTACTCGGTGGCCCGTATGGTTCCTTGTGTTACCCAGTGTGAGGTCAGACACAATGATCCGTTAGTGGTGGGTCCAAATTAAACCAGCCAGTTCCCTTAGTGGCATGTTCGCCACCATGCACCAGATCGTATAGAAGTGGCATGTTTTAGCAGTTGAGGTTCGAATAATAGCAACCTCAAAAAAAAATGTAAGATTGTATGTGATAACGCTATGTTCCTTAAATATATGAATAGAAAAGAAGAAAGAGGTTATGTTAATAGTAAAGAAGTCAAATGAATTAAAATATTGTTTACATCGCCTTAAGAAACCATAATTTTCTTTGATTAAAGATTTTTAAAAAACGATCAGCACGATCAGTACTGCGAAAGACTCTACAATTCTCAAGGATTACTCAAGTGAGGCGGAGGTACATTGAGTGATAAGTGATTTAAGTCATTGACTACAATCCTCAGCAGTCCAAATTCGATTCCGTTCAGTCCTGCGAAAGATTATTAAGCATTGCTTAAGTGAGGTAAGGGTTATATTGAGTGGCAGAGCAGCCCAAATTCGATTTTGGAAAAATTTCCATTGTGGTATTTAAATCTTAAAAAATCGAGAGACTTTCATTCACCAATAATTCAGCGATAATCTATCGAGGAAACATCTTGACCTCCAGAGGAAATAACATTAATGACGATCATACAGTAGAAAAAGGAAAGGCAATGTCAGATTTTAGAAAAAAATTGAACTGCATGACCAGGCAATCGCCGTAGTCTAATAGGTAATGTGTTGGCTTATTAGACGCAAGGCCGCGGTTCAAACCCGAGGTCAGTGACTGCCTCTCAGCAGGTTTCTGGCAAAAACTCTGACAGTATATAAAATTGCTATGAAAAGTTTCTCAAAAATCTGTCGTTCGGAGTCGACTTTAAACTGTAGGTCCCGCCACTCATGTATAAAATTAACGCACACAACATGAGTGGTGTGAGAAGCTAGGCCGTAATCCTGACTGAAGGGTTGTAATGGCCAATTATGTATGTATGTATGCATGACCAGGTTTCCTTACCATTACACTCATTATAACAGAACCACTATAGGTTAAGTTACTTCTAGGCAACGTCAGAAAGCCGAACTGAATATAGGGACTAGGACAATAGACCAATTACTTGGTTGGTTAACTTGATTAACAAAACCTAACTATGTTAACAAATGGAAAATTGGCAGAGACACATAGTGTAATGCTATATGGTGCCCTAAGAGAACTAAGACAAATAAAAAATCTAGTCGGAGAAAACAATATTTTTTAATTCCGTTGGCCTACAAAGTATTAAATTATAACCTAGTTATTCCCAATATTATCTTAGCATTACATTTCCATCTGCAGAGCTTAAAATTACCAGCACAAAACTTGTTTCCAACATTTTTTCATCAGATTATTTAACTTTTTTTACATACACTGCAATTGAGTCTTGTGTGTATGTGGTTGCAAACATCAGCTTAAAAGAAATCAAAACAAACAAACAAACAAACCAGAAAAATAAAGAACGAAGGTGTTATACGAGTATGTTTGTAATAGAAAACTTTATCTGCTTGATTTTATTTTCAATTCCCTCTTTTTATTTTCCTTTTTTCCATTCCTAGTCATGTTTGAAACTTGTTGCGGTTGAATTAAAGTTACAATCCAAAAGATACAACAACACGTGCCGACTTACACACTTACTTCTTACGTTCTCTAGCACCTTCCCTAACCGCTTTAGATTACGCAATTCCATGGAAACTTGATTACGGCAACATGAAAAGTTACTAAGTGAGAATACAAATAAAGCATTACCATCCTCTGCAATTGGGGATTATGTTCACATGTGGATTAAGTGAAGGAAGAATTTCAAAAAAAAACTGAAAAAAAAGTAAAGAAAATATTTTTCTTGTAAACCGACAACATACAACAAGAATTGTACGTTCTATTTTATATTAAATGGAATAATAATAGCAAGTTGTTTTATCTTTTAGGAACAAAATATCGTTGATGTTTAATTGATTAATTTTGGGAAACAAAATTCAACTCGGCATGGCTCGATAACGCTCATCATAACACAGATATTTGCCCGTTTCAAAATAAATTGGAATCGCCAGCATGAAAACTACATCAAACAGTAAACTTTGCTGAATGTAATGGCAATTCGTTAACCATTATCTTCGTTCCAAATTAAGCAAATCTTCTTATTGCCGTAGCTATTTAACCAGAAATAAGAATCATCACTAAACTTACTTACTTAATTGGTAATTGGTAATTGGTAAACCCTTCAGACCTAGATTCTCTCACCAATTATGTTGTGCGTGTTCATTTTACACACGAGGGACAGGGTCGACAGTTTAAAGTCAACTCCGAAGGACAGATATTTGAGAAACTTTTACGTGACAATTTAATTTACTCACAGAGTTTTTGCCAGAAATCTGTTGAGAGGAAATCGCCGAAAAAATATTTCCTTTTGTTGGAGTTGTCTGACCTTATGTTTGAACCATTGCCTCTCATCCAATAGACCAACACACTATGTACTAGACTACTGTGATCACAAACATTAAACACAATTCTTTGATAAAAATGCGCCCGTTTGGCTAGTTTCAAATGAAACCAAATATTCAAAGTTATTCTGCATGATCCTTACTTGAAATGGTCCTTCGTAGTCGAAAGACAAAGGTCAACGAGTTGAAAATGATGATCGTGCTACAGCAGCAATAAATTTTTCTTTATTTCGATGGTTACGAATTGAGCGGAGTGACATTGGTACTAAAACGGTCGCAACTTCTCGAAATGCTTGGTCACTAGGCCAATTATATTGTCCTACAAAAGGATTAAGTGTTCCATGGACTTCAAGAAGAAAATTTGTTTGTTTTCAATGTGCCTTTCACTAATTTGGATGCGTTTTTCTGGCATTAGGCGATTCATGATAACTTTTCGGACCTCACTGTATATAAATGTCAACACAGTTCAATATTCCCAGCCGTCGAACGATAGCTATCAACATATAGTAGGTATTTCTTATACGTCATCATTAACTCTTCTTATATTTCTGTTTTGTTTACTTATTTAATATTTGCATCTGTCTGTTGATAACGGTTCTACTTTCTAAGAACTAGCCTCTCTACTCAACTTGTTCGTAGAAACTGGAGTCAACGTGAGGTTTAGTTATTTCAAATGGTTTTTAGCATTCATTTAATTTTTTTTTTTTTTGTTATTTTAAGTTCTGTAAATCGTCAAGCTTATATCATCTTTGTGTTTTGCTGAAAAAACATTACAAAGATTACTAATCCTTTGAAATTTAAAACATACCAAGAAGGGGTTCATAATTCCTCAACCAACCGCCATCGAAAATCTCCTTTAGAGATACTTTTTAGAACTATGCTTTCTAGTATTACAAAAAAAAGGAAAATTTTAATAAAAACTTAAAATTTAAATTCACATATATATTTACTTGCGATGTCAAGAAAAGAGAAAAGTGTAATGAAAACTTTTCTAAGTTCAAAAAAAACTTTTGATTCTGCTAAGCCATCAATTTCTTTGATATTTGACCTTTTCAAGTTGAGAGACGTCTTTTGCCTCAAACTTCTCCCTCTGCTGACATCGTATGTATTTTGAGACTTGTTAAACTGTCAGTTTTTCTTTTTGTTGTTAACGTTTGTCTGCATAGATAAACATCAAGACGCATGTAAGGAAACTACAGTCAAACAAAAAAATTGTTTTGAGCATATTAATGAACTGATGTTTTTCGAAAGTAAAAGTTTTTCATTAATTTAATGCATAGAATTTTTCGGTACACAATTGTTTAGAGATTAAAATATATTTTATTGGATTATGAGCTTACAAAAGCACGAGACAAGACGCAAAGTATCAACTATTAAGTGAAAGATTTGTTTAACAAGATTATAAGGAAGTTTTACGAGGCTGAAAACGTTACGGATATATTCAGGCACGTAAATCATCACAATGTAGTTTTTTAGATAAAGCGTGACGTTTAATATGATTTTTTAGATTCCTCGATGGTCTGGCGACCATATCAGGCTTCAAATACAGAGTTTTCGAACAAATTTTTTTAGCTACGGAGTGCATAGTCTCTATAGTCTAATAGGTAGTTTATTGGCTTATTAGACGTGAGGCCTTGATTGAAACCCCACGTCAGACATCTCGAGCAAAATAAAATATGAAAGAATATTTCTTCGGCGACTGCCCCTCAGCAGATTTCTGGCTAAAACTCCGAGAGTAAATAAAAAGTAGCCATGAAAAGTTTATCAAAAAATCTGTTGTTAACAGAAAATTAACGCAGAATAACATAAGTAATGTGAGTGAGATATGTGAAAAAATGGTGTAAAAAGTGATACTTTAAATGACATTATACTTCGTAGATAGTGGCAACGTATAAGCACTGAAATGAAATAAAAGTTTCATTGAAATCATGGCCTTGACTATACGTAGAGGGCATAACCTTATATTAGGCAACCGGAGAATATTTTAAAGCGTTTAATTTTTAATTTAGTTTAGCTTTTCTTAATCAGTGTAACAAATCTACCATGTTCCCTCTCATATTTTACAACAGATAACAACAACTAAATTGACAGATGTCATTATCTTCTTTACAGTTATATTTATATACATACTTTACGTTTGTATATTAAATCTCAAGATTATGTGATTTATTTCATAAAACTGCCTTCTCTATGCCCTCCTCCAATCAACATAAACAATTTAAATTTTTGTTGAGAAAATCAAATTTTCATAATCAACTCAAGAAAAAAAAAAGAAAACTTGACATATAAAAACTGTATTTCTACAAAGTCATCTGCCTTACATTCTTCTTATCCAAGTGAACATATTCTCTATACATACATAAGTCACTAAAATACATACTCGAATACTACAACAATAAATCGTACAGGGGTAAAGAGAAAAATAAAGAGAAAAATAAAGAGAAAAAAAAATCAAAAATGTAAATTGAAAATATCAATTTTACATCATTGAAGTAGAAAATTAAAAATAAAAAATTTAGATAAAATGTAAATATCAGAAATCAAAAAATTTAAAATGATAAAATAACAAAATATTTATCGATTAACACTAGACAACAGAAAATTATTGTTTGTTATAAACAGCAATCAAAGGAAAAATTAATATTTATTTGAATGTAAAATTAATCACTTATTCGCACATTCTCTGATATACTTCTTTATGACTGTAAATAAAAAAGATATAAGTTCATGCTAAATGTTACGCTTATAGATTAAATAAGATGAGCTTTATTTTTATACACATACATACATTAAAACCCTTCGATTACGATGACGACCTAGATTCACACACTACTTATGTTGTTTGTGTTAATTTTATCCACAAGTGGCGTGGAGTCGGTGAGGGTCGACAGATTTTTTGCGAAACTTTTAATGGCAATTTTTATTTACTCTCAGAGAAATCGACGAAGAAATATTTTTTTTATATTTCGTTTTGATCAAGACGTCTGACTTGAGGTTTGAACTGTGGCCCCACGTCTAATAAGCCAACACACTGCTACAGTGAATTCAATATATAGCATATGATATAATAAACAATCACAAGTAATGTGTAATGTTACAACAAACGTGAATCGTGTATAAACAGAATATGGTTTAGGTTCGAAGAAAAAAGTTGTTCATCAAAATCTGGATTTTGCCTACACAAACGTTGATTCTAAACTGTACTATTGCCCCCGTACTAGTAGGGGGACTTTAAACCGCTAAATAACCACATTTAAATTTAATTTAATTTAATTTAATTTTATTTAATTTAAAATTACATCTCATTTGACCTGTAGCACAATCGTTATGAATTTCGTCACAGAATGTTAAACGTATAAAACGTTTAGCAATACTCCGAACTCTATCTCTTAACACATTCACATCGTGCAATTTTCATGGAAACTTTCTTATAAATCGTGGTATTTTTTGTCGTTTGAGATATAGATTTTGAGATTGTTTGACTTACTAATACGAGTTTGTTTATTGCACTTATTTACGCATAGACAGCGCAGTCGACTTCGATTATTTCAGCCGCACAGTATTGACATATAGGGACTTAAGTATGTAAAATGACAATTAGGGCAATAACAGAATACCACATTAAGAATGAGCAAGAGAATATTCCGACTAATAGCGTCACAGCAAAATAATGTATAAGCCTGGTTTGGTACCTTGTAGTGGTGAGCGTATAACAAGCCTAGTTGATAGTTTAGGCATATGCCAATCGACATGAGGCCCTTGGTAGATCTCCTCTTCTCCAATCCACCTAAATCCTAGCCAGATTGCGGATTCTACCTCTCTAAGGAATCGTACTTTTATCTAAATATCTCACGTTCTACTCTAGAAGTTCTTAAATTTTGAGAGAAAATCGTATAAAAGAAGTTGAAATTTTAATAATGGCGTTCGAATCATGTTTGTAAAACGAAAATAAATAAAATAATAATAATAAATAAAAAATAATTTGACCAAAGAGATTGCATTAGAGATCCCGTTTTCCGATGTAAAATATTTTGAAATGGAGAGTAATTTAAAGTCATAATTTTGATAAATACGTTTACTTTACTATTTACATGGGCCAGTTAGTAAATCTACGATATTTTGAAATTCACTGACAACTGCCTGATTAGAGGAGAATTAAATCTTTTCCACTTCAACCAAAGATAATCTTAATAAAGCAGTGGGTGTTTTGTAAAATCAGTTTCGATTATAAAAAAAGACAAGATGTACTGAATTTCGTTATGGCCACAGAAGATCTGGATGTCCAGTTAAGGTGTCTACAACTGAAAGAATTGACTAAAATGTGATATGTTGTTAGCTTACAGGAGTTTGAAAGATTTTATGGATGCTATGATCATAATAGTATAAGAAAGCTTTCCACAAGAGAGGTATGATGTTTGTTAGCAGGTTATCGCTCTTCTCAGAGATATCAAACAGTTGTCAAAACAGTGGGTTTTAGACTTCAGAAAAGATCAAGGTGGGTTCATCAGTCAATAAAGCCATTTTTTTAAAAGCACGTGAAGGATATTAAGAATGTAAGCAAAGAGTATAAAAATAATTCAATAACAAAATTCTCATATCCCAAAGAGCGATGTACAGTGTTAAATTATTTACAAAAATATAAATTTCTTAAATTAAAAATCAAATGCAATCAAATAAAATAAAATGAAAATATTTTAAATCAAAATACTAATTCAATATGAACGCAGGTAATATTGAGTTTAAATATTAAGATGGCAAATTTGTTTTGTAGTGTTTCTTACTAAAATTTATTTTTTAATTCTGAAAATAAATAAAATTTCAATGAAAAGTTTCTCAAAAAATCTGTCGTTCAAAGTCGACTTTCAAGTGTAGGTCCCGCCACTCATGCATAAAATTAACACACACAACATAAATGGTGTGAGAAGCTAGGTCATAATCCTGAGTTAGGGATTGTAATGACCAATTATGACGAGCACTGTGTGGTCTGTCAATCAGCTTAATACATAACTATCGTACACCAACGAAGCAGTAAAGTTACACCACAGAAAAAACAGACACAAAATCATGCTTTTCAAATGTACTTTACTAAGCTTGGTTGTATGGATATTTCTGAGCTACTGACTGATCGACCTAATACTTCACCCGCTTTATTAAGCCTGGCTCTTGAAATTGTTGCAAAAATTATGTACGAATATAATAGGTTGACTTCGTAGAATTATTTTCTTCTGTGCTAATGTTGTTTATTCTTCAGTTTCAGAGACTCCTTCTTTCTGAACATACTTTACCGGGGGTATTAGCCAGCGCGATAGTAAACAATTGAAGTGTTCTTGTGAAGCATAAAAATGAATTTTCTTTTGAACTGAAGAGCAACTACCTACAAAACAAGATAATCTACGTATTAAGAATTGTTTGTTTAGAGTTTTACTCAAATTTCCCAACAAAAACAAATAAACAAAAAAAAAACAATTTGATTCCATTACAATTACTTGCTTGCTTAGAAATTGAATTAAAATTTTCCAAGAAATCTAACAGAACACATTAATATTCACATTCTTTCTCACATAATAAAGTCGTTCATATTGCATTTGAAATCTCAATTAAAAGTTGCTACTCGAATGTAATTCCATACGATGCCGCAAAACTTCAATGCAATTTTTTGTTGTTGTCTTGCTATTCCTATCCTAGTCTTCAATTTATTCGACTCTGTATGAATTTGATGCTTAAAACTTGCTAAAGGAAGTGCATTTTTAAGAAGAAAATCGTATTTCAAAGAAGATTTTCAGCAACCAATTGTAGAAAGAAGAAAGAAGAAAGAAAGAAAGAGCAAAAGAATAACAACAAACATACTGAAGAACATGAAAGATTTCGAGATTATGATGATGATCATGTGCATAAAATCATAGACCAGAAATAATGTTTTTAGAAACTTTTTTCTGTTTTAAATGAAAAATTCAATTAAACTGAAGACGAAACCATTTAATGATGATAAAGTGAACTGAAAAAATAATACGTATCATCCATAAAGAAAACAAAATAAAGCAAAAGGGAAAAAAACGAAAAAAAAAACTATTTTTGAAGATGAATTAAAATGGAAGAATCATGAGATTATCAGACTTCAATTACAAACAAACACTATTTAAAGAAGTTCAAACAAAAAAGCCTTCAAGTAATTTAACAACTGATTTGAAAAACACATACACTGTTGGATAGCAATTATTTGGACTACATTAACACATGGGAAGGTAGATAAAGGCTTTTTAGTAATTAAAAGAACTCCGAAGCAATATATATGTAGATAGGGTGGGTGATTTAAAAGTTTAAATTTAAAAATGCTTTAAAACAAACACGTTTTGAAATTTTAACAAATTTACCTCTTTTTGTTTTTAAGATTAATTAGTTCGGTTAGTAAAGGAATATTATTTCATTCAAATGCCATTCTATCGCACCAATTTTCTTCCTCTTTTTCGAGCGTATAGGGTCATATTTCGGCAATGCCATCACGAATGTTGACCTTCAAATACTCAATTGTCTATGGTTTGTCGGCATAATACTTTTCTTTAACGGCGCCCCACAGAAAATAGTTCAACAGTGTCAAATCACAGCTTCTTGGCGACCAATTGACATAACCATTTCGGCTAATTAAATGGCCATCAAACGTTTGACGCAATAAATCAATTGTGGTATAAGATGTGTGGTAATTTGCACCATCCTATTGAAACCAAACATCGTTCACATCAATACCATAAACAGCACAAAAAATCGGCTCCACAAGCCGTACCAAACAGACACTCGTAACGGGTGCATTGGCTTCTATAAAACCACGTTTGGGTTTACTGAGCCTCAAATACGGCAATTTTGCTTATGAAAATGGTGAAAATGAGCTTCATCCGAAAAGATGATTGTTTTTAGCAAATCGACATCATCATGCAGTTTCTTGTTGACCCAACAAATCCTAACCTTGCTCAAGTATAAATTGATTGATTACGTACAGTGTAGAAAATGTACTGAATTTTATGATGGAATAAAATGACTTAAGTATTGCCAGGAAGTCGCCGCAGTCTAGTAGGTAGTGTGTTGACTTATTAGACCGCAAAGCCACGGTTCAAACCTCAGGTCAGACATCTCGAACAAAATGAAATATAAAGAAATATTTCTTCGGCGACTTCCTCTCAGCAGATTTCTGGCAAAAACTCTGAGAGTAAATAAAACTGCCATGAAAAGTTTCTCAAAAATCTGTCGTTCGAAGTCGACTTTAAACTGTAGGTGCCGTCATTCATGTATAAAATTAACATACATAACATGAGTGGTGTGAGAAGCTAGGTCGTAATCCTGACTGAACGGTTGTAATGAAAAATTATGTATGTATGTATGTAAGTATTGCCAGATTCGAAATAATCGATGTTTCTAATTCATACCGATAGATGGCCAACCCGATATAAACCAGAATCCAATAAAAAAAACTTTTAAGTCGTATTGAAGCAAAACGTGTTGAAATTTTTTAAAAAACTTAAGTTAAGGCTGCATACGTGCCAATATTTAAACCAATTATAGTACAATGACTCTCTCTATACAAGTAAGTTCTTATGCTTATCTATACAGCGTACCTTATAAATTATTCCTCACGTATAAAACTTATATTCAGTCATGTAAACTGCTTCTCATGTCTAAAACTTATTTTCAGGCACCTTCATATTCATAATGCAGACAAGCAGACAGACAATTACTTTAAGTTGCAAAAACATTTCTTATAGAAAATTACACGGTAGAATATTTTAAAGAAGGAATACAAAAACGCAAATAGAACATGAAGGAAAAAAAGTCATAATGAATCATTTCTAGCCAAAGGCGTTTTAAATATAATTTTTTTAAAAATCATTTTTTATTCTGTAAACTGTATTCATAAAGGATATTCACTTAAAAATAGTTTGTAAGTGAAAATAAAGCATAACAAAATTCCCATATGCTATGTTATATGCTTTGTACGTCTTAAAAAGATCATTTGGAACTAGATGGGGCCTGCTGTCTCGTATCATTCACTTGATGTAAATATATAGCGGTTTGTACGATCTATACTCTACTACGGGTCATTAGTGTGATGGCAAGCCATACGAAGGAGTTATTTATCTACGCTGAACAAGGTACATGCTTTGTTCATCACGAATGCTCTGTAGTATATGTTGTAGGCTGGCGTCGAGGTCATTTTGCCTCTACAACCATTAGGCATCCTTCTCCAAAACATGGCTGCTAGAATTGCACTGAGGCTTAAGTTCTCAGATCTAATTAAACAGAATCACCCGGGTACCGGAGACTGTTTTCGGACAAGCATACAAAACTCACACTCCCACACTGGAAGAATGATTTTCTAAAACTGTCATTGGTGACGGTGATACAACAATCTTCACCGATGTCTCAAAAATGGAATTTGGACCTAAAGCCTATTCCGATAAGCTGGCATGGAAAATACAGATTATCTAACCAGATCATCGTATTCCAGGCAGAGATTTTTGCCCTCGGACAAACTGCACGTATGATTGAAACCAGGACCCTACCAACTTCGAACTTGATGATGTGTGGACATTCAAGCTGCAATCAAAGCGCTGGTAGTCCACCTTATCAAATCAAAAGGAGTCAGGAGTTGCATGGACCGTATATGTTGACACAATACCAGTCTCTGCTGAGGGCCACTGTGCCATAGAGGGGAACAAAAAAGAAGACGAACTGGAACAGAAAAGATCGAAGATTTCTGAAAATGAGATGATATATGCGACTCTACAAGAACATTTTTTCAAATTGAACAAAAGCAGCATGGAAAGCAACAAACCGTAGCTGGTCCAACACGACTGTTTGCCGAATTTAAAAATTGCTGTGTCCGGTAGTGGACAGCAGGAAAACCAAGGAAATACTTGAGTACGACAAGAGAACTGTTCCATTCTAACAGGAACTTTAAAGGGGCATTACTCTATTGGCAATTTCGTTAACAAGCTCAATCTGTCCCACCAGAATTACTGCAAAAGCTGTCATGATGTGGTGGAAACGGAAACGGTACAATAGCATTTAAAAACAGACGTCATCGGCTTTAGGTTGACAGAATGTTTGAAGATATGAGCATGACGAACGTGAAAATAAAGGAACTGGACGGTTTATCCAAAGCTCGGGTTAGTTAAAACCCACAACTAACGGATCATGCCAAGGGGGCTTACCTTACACTGGATAACACAATGGTCCATATGGGCAACCGAGTGAACTTACTTGTGAACGGCAAACAATCAGCTAACTTAACTTAAATCCTCATAGAATTTGAATCTTAAGAGAAGTAATAATCTGAGCAGTCTAGAAGGGCTCGAGGTTAAACACAGAATCAAGTTTTCCCTTCTTCAAAATAACGGATAACAATAGAACATTACGGCTATTATGCGCCCAACTACCTCGCTTATGTGAATTCTTTGAATCATATTGATTGCTGCTTCCAATATATGAAGTGTAGATAAATACGATCATTGATTGCGTAGACCCGCTCTATTTGCACGGTATAGCTATTATATCAATAGAACAAGGGTTAGTTTAGTAAATAAAATTGCCATGAAAAGTTTCTCAAAAATCTGTCGTTCGAAGTCGACTTTAAACAGTAGGTCCCGCCACACATGTATAAAATTAACACACTCAACATAAGTGGTGTGAGAAACTAGGTCGTAATCCTGACTGAAGGGTTGTAATGACCAATGTATGTGTTAGTGTTTTCTAGTAAAAAAAAATTAAAATTTTTCCTCTTCTATTGAATACCCGTATTTGTGCAGTCATTTCACCTAACAAGGCAACATTAGTAGTTGAGCCTTAAAAACTTACCATAACCATTCCTTAACAATTCTATGGCATATTGATGACAGCTTAGCTAAGCTTAAAATACCTATAGAAGTTAGCCAACCCTAAAAAACCAACACACACACATAGACACACAAACACACACATGCAAAAATCTTTTGAATTTCAAACGGGAATAATTTTTATAAATAGAAGTGCAATGTTAGATTGTAACATAAATTTTTAACGGACATTTGTGCCCATTTTTTTTGATTTATGTTTAGAAAAAAAAATTAAAAAGGATGATAGTGAAGAAATGGTTTAAAAATTTTATCGTCTCATATTTAAATTAAGGCAAAGAAAGGATCCTCTTACTCCTCTTACTAAACCCATAAATCCGTGATGAGGATAAAAGATATTTTATTTCGTAAAAAAATTCTAAACCACACCGCATGATGTATGAGTTTCAATTTTATAGAAACGTAGCAAGACATGGCCTCCTCTTCTTGGCAATTTTATTATAGATTAGGCTTAAATCCTTGTCAACTTTTAACAATAAATATATTTGCTAAACCCTTTTGCCTTTTTTTATACAGAATTTGCCAAACTAAGCATTAGACGACTATCGAATGGCCTACAATTATATGTGGATTCACTAACTTGAAGTCTAGTAGGTAGTGTGTTGGCTTACTATACATGAGGCCACGGTTTAAGCGTCAGGTCAGAAATATATCTTCCTCTCAGCAGATTTCTAGCAAAAATTCTGAAAGTCAATAAAATTGCCATGAAAAATTTCTCAAAAACCTATTGTTCGGAGTCGACTTTAAACTGTAGGCCCCGCCACTCGTATATAAAATTAACGCACACTGTATAATTGGTGGGAGAAGCTAGGTCATAATCTTGACTGAAGGGTTGTAATAACCAATTATGTATGTATGTGCAATTATGTGGCACACCGATGGTGGATAATTTCGAGTTCAGTGTTTCACTTAACGATCGTTGAACACCTGTATGTCGACGAAATGTTTGATATGCAGGAAACTACGCCGCTATTAGTGAGAGTCTGTTGACTTATCCCAGACGACAGCTTGCATTGTGACTTGGCCCACGAACTAAAGACAAACGACCACAAACATCGACTTGTTTTCGCTCTGTAGCAGTGTTCAATTGACCTTAATTTTCCTCAAGAAATCATCTTCACCGAAGAGGGTTATTTCCTGATGAAGGGAGGTTCGCAATCCCCATGAGGCCGTCTATACATCTCGAGAATATCATTGTTTGGTGTGGATTTTAGGCTGAAGGCGACCATAGTCCTAAATGCTTAAAAAACGACTGTAGCCAGATCGCCACTATCAACGGCGAGCACTATAGGTCGTTGATTACCAACTTCTTTTGGCCTGAATTGAATGATCTGGACATGAATGACATGTCACTACGTGATAAACAGCTCATCTGTCATTAAAAATTGTGCGCTAGCGATTGAGAGAATGATAATGATGTGAACTGCCCACCGAGACCATATCCTTTAGAAGGTTTCTTGTAGGGTCTATGCATGTATATGCGAATAAGATACAATTAATAGCGGGTCTCAAAGCCAATATAATTCATGTCGTCGATTAAATTCACCCTGGACATTTCAGATATGCTCCACCTAGAGAAGATTAAACAAATTCTTTAAAATTTTGCTTACTTTTAAGCTGTAACAAATATGAAGGCAAACAGAATAATAATACGCCCTTGGTACTGTAGGGTAAAACAAAAAGGATGTGAAAAACAAATAAAGACAAGCATCATCCGTATTAGGCAGGAGCAGAATAAATAAAACACACACACATGTGGAGGGATACAGTTCCTGGTTCCGCACGTATGCCTATGGTTAAGGGTTTTAAAGATTTCTGGTTTTAGCCTAGTTGGACATGGGGTCGACATTTTAGTTTATTTAGTTGTTGGCCTTTTTAGTCATCTTTTGTTTTGTAAGCGTCCCATGGTGAACCCAAGCGTATGTGTTTGTTGGCTGCACACCAAAACTTTCTCCGTGTTATTATTTCTATTCAGGCCAGGCCATTCATTGTTGGTCATTTTATGATTTATTGTTTTGTAATGAAAATTGCTTGTTGTGCTGGGAAATATGTATTTATTTATACAAAATATTTATATACAGGAAATGATTCTAAAAATATTACAGAAAAATAAATATTTTAGTTTGTATTCGTTTTTTTTTCATTTTTTATTTCAGTGTTCTGTCGTTAGCTGTTGTTTATAACCGCCTTTAGGCTAAATTGTGGTATATTTTTAGCACGAAAATATTATGTTCAAGGCAAAGACGAATTTTAGAACTTTCCGACAGCATCATAATGATGTCATGTACGCTGCTATACAAAATACCAACAGTAAGTAATAAATTCTGATAGTATTTAAATGGAGGGCTGGGATTTAACCTTTACATCTCGCACATACACAGACGACTCGTCATATACAAGTTAATAATTTTAGTGATATTTCTCTGCTGTAAGTAAAGCAGTTTCAGAACAACTACTAATCAAACAGTCGAAGAAATTGCATAATACAAGATTCCTACATTAACATGGAATCTTCTTGTTCTATCGACTCATAGTATTGATGTTTACATTGCTGTTAACAAGTTAAGTTATTAACGACGCAGCTTTTTATACCTAGAATGAAGCCTATACATACATAATTGGTCATTACAACCCTTCAGTTGTGTTGTGTGTGTTAATTTTATACATGAATGGCGGGACCTACAGTTTAAAGTCGACTCCGAACGACCGATTTTTGAGAAACTTTTCTTGGTAATTTTATTTGCTCTCAGAGTTTTGCCAGAAATCTGCTGAGAGGAAGTCGCCGAAGAATTACTTTTTGTATTTCGTTTTGATGTCTGGCTTGGGGTTTGAACCCAGGCTTTACGTCTAATAAGCAAACACACTACCCACTAGAATACGGCGACTTCATGAAGTCTATCTCTATCCATATCAAGAAACGATACACATCAATACGTAAGCCGGTTTGAGCCATTGTCTAGCTTGTTGGCAAAGTATTATAGATCTAAGTCAGTATAACGACCCGGCTTCTCACACCACTAATGTTGTGTGTGTTAATACTATACATGAGTGGTGGGACCTTCAGTTTTTATTTGCTCTCAGAGTTTTTGCCAGAAGACTGTTGAGAAGAAAAACAGGAACAAATATTTTCTTCATATTACATTTTGTTGGAGATCTTCTACCTGGGGTTTGAACCGTGGCCTTACGACTAATGAGTTCACACACTACCTATTAGAGTACCGCGTATCCAAATGATTTTTTTATTTTCCATTTAAGTCGCTTAGTAGCCACTTTCATCTTATTATTTCAATGGCTTAGGTCAGGCTCATCATCAAATTTTCTTACAGTTTATCAGATAACAGGTCCAAGAATGATTAGGTTGCCATCAGTATTTGCCTATATAGACTCTGTACAAATTTAGGAGATTATAGATTGAATACAATCATTGAAGTCGACGTAGTCTAGTAGGTAGTGTGTTGGCTTATTAGACGTAAGGCCACGATTCAAACGCCAGATCAGACATCAAACAAAATATGAAGAAATAATTCTTCGGCGACTTCCTCTCAGCAGATTTCTGGCAAAAACTCAAATTGCCATCAAAAGTTTCTCAAAAAAAAATCTGTTGTTCGGAGTCGACTTTAAACTGTAGGTCCCACCGCTCATGTATAAAATTAACACACACACAACATGAATGATGTGAGAAGCTAGGCCATAATGCTGACTGAAACGTTGTAATGGCCAATATGTAGCTTTTTCATTTTATCAAGCGTTTTTTTGAGTCTTTGCCAGAAATCTGCTTAGAGGAATCGTCTTGAAGAAATATTTTTCATATTTCGTTTTGTTAGAGATGTCTGACCTGGGGTTTGAACCGTAGCCACACATCTAATAAGCCAACATACTACATTCAACACTACGGCGACCTAGAGGAATTAACAAAAATTAATGCAATACTTTGTTGCAATGTCGAGAAGACGACCTTAGCATACGAATGATCAATTGGTGTATTCGGTGTTCGCTGAGAAGTAGAGGCTTGTGAGAGTAGAAAATATCAAAAATAAATTTTTTTAATTTATTTATTAATTAAAATACAATTACAAATTATATTTTAATTATATACGATCTAAGTAACTTCAACCATATGGTCGGAGTAGTGTAACAAATAAGAGTCTCTGGTGGAAATTGAACCCATGACCCTCACGCTAATAATCTAACACACTACTCACTAGAGTACCAGGGCATAAACAAACATTAAACAATGAAATCATGAATTATGTAGGGCGTAAAAAATTTCCAAACAAAAATGGTTGGAATATGTATTTCAAAATATTTATTTATTTTTTGTATTTTTCTTTTGTTTTTCCTGGCTTATGTTGTTTACGGCAAATATTTTTATTTATTTTAATATTTACTACAAATAGTGCATTCGCAGCATTTAAATGTTAAAATATTAAAAAAGAAAATTTGTGATGGCAATTATAATTTATTACAGCTTTTAATGCACGTAAAATCATATGATTTGATTCTGAATGCTTCCGATAAGAAGAAGTCATTTGTATATAAAAACAAGTCAACGAAAATTCTAATCCTGGTATCTAACATTATAGTAGCCAGTGTTAGGGTATCGGCCGAAATTGTAGTAGAGATTATCAAAATTTCATGACATTACATTCACTATTGCAAACTTGTTGTATTTTCCTTTGTTGTATTTAATTTTCACGACCATTATCAATCGTTAAATGTAAAACACATGGCCTTTGGAGATCTTCTTAAACCCAATATATAGGTTATCCGAATCTTGAATGTATCTAATCGAAATCGATGGGTTTTTCTTGATGCATCATACATAATTGGCCATTACAACCCATCATGGCCTAGCTTCTCATACCACTCATGTTGTGTGCCGAACGACAGATTTTTGAGAAACTTTTCATGGCAATATTATTTACTCTCGGAGTTTTTGCCAGAAATCTGCTGAGAGGAAGTCGCTGAAGAAATATTTTTTTTTCTTATTTCGTTTTGATGTCTGACCTGGGTTTTGAACCGTAGCTTACGTCTAATAAGCCAACACACTACCTACTAGACTACGGCAACTTCGAAAAGAAGTAACTAAAGTAAAATGAATAAGTTCGTTGCTGCATATATAGTACTTTTGTGTGACATACCGAAAAGGAAGAGCACAAACAGAAGGGAGGTGTTGTGTCACAGTTGCTTCCATGCAAAATATTACACCATCGAAACATATGCCCATTTCAACTTAACCAGAAAATAAAGAAAACTGCATATAGTAATACATCGACACAGGGATCAGTCAGAATTACTACCTATCTTCTCATACCACCCATGTTGTGTGTGTTATTGGTATCCATGAGTGGATGGGTCTACAGTTTAAAGTCGATTCCGAACGACAAATTTTTGAGAAACTTTTCATGGCAATTTTATTTTTTATCAGAGATTTTGCCTGAAATTTGCTGAGAGGCAGTAACATAGTAATACTACTCACTTGAGATTGACAGAATGTTAAAATGGAAACGACATTAGGAAGAAAATTCCAGATGTGTTTGGTAGATCAGACTATAAGTAGAGCACCTTCCATGATGAGGCCCAAAACCTTTCTGTGGAGCAAGTAGAACGGTTTGAAAGGATATACTTACATACTTAATTGGTTATTACCATTCTTCAGTCGGAATTACAAACTAGTTTCTCACTTCTCTTGGAAGGATATGCTCAACGAAAATAACGATGAAAAGAGGCGGGCTCCTTCCTCAAGCCAACTGGGTTAAAGTTATTATCCGACTATTTAAGAATAATAGCTCGTATTTTACCAAGGCATCGTAGATTCAAAATCTGCGTATTAACGGTTTTGTAGTCGCCGTAGCCTTCGCGAAAATAATAATAACCGTTTGTCGCGTGGTCAATCACTTTGGTATGCCGTTGTTAAATCTCTAATACCCAATATTTCATAAAGAGGATAGAGCTCGTCTTCAACTTTGATTGGACTCAGCTCTTTCACTCCGGTCGTTTATTTTTTATGACGTACTTTTTATTGCAGAATTTTTCTTTTTAATCTTAACACATTTGCTTCTTCAACTGATCATCGAGAATATTGTGGCGGATCAAAGCAATTAAAATATACGAGGGGAGAAAGGGATACTAGCCTCTATGCCTGTCTAATCCAAAATGAAATAAAGATTTTTATTTATAGGATTTGGGTGTTTGAAGGTGCCTTAGGTAGTGTGTTGGCTTATTAGACGTGAGGCCACCGTTCAAATCCTAGGTCAGACATCTCCTACCAAACGAAGAACGAAGAAAACTATTTCTTCGGTCACTTCCTCTCAGCAGATTTCTGGCAAAAAAAAAAACTCTGAGAGTAAATAAATTTTTTTTAGTTTAAAAGGCTGATCCAAAACAACGACCGACCTAAACCGTGCGAACGTGCTGCTAGTTCTCATACTCTATCAGCGAAAGCCAGTACATATAGTACGTAAGATTTCCAATACAAAAGAAATGTTTAATGATTTCGGAAATAGGTCGATAACAGCGAAGAGCACTTAAAAAATTGATTATAATGGCAGTAAAAAAGTTTGAATGACAAGCTACAAGGCAAATACTTTAAATTTTGTTGTGCTCTAACACCATCGTATACCATAAATGATACTTTAAACCAATTTAGTATTTGAAAAAAATTTTCCTTCAGTTCGTTAAACAACATCCTGCATTTTCTTGATTCTTTTTTTTTGCCTTCAATTTTATTTCATTTTGAAGAAAAAAGCACACCCCATGGCTGTTGTTATTTCCCACTGCTGTTGATTTGTTTTGTACGAGTACGGATATGAGTACGAGTACGAGTGTTTTTATTGTTTTTAATTTTCAGTATTTTATCCTGTTTTTATTGTTTTTGCCAGAATCAAAGAAAATAATTGCTCAACACCATTGAGAACAATAACAACAACAACAACAACAAGATTTTCCAAGTCGCCAAATAATAGATGAGAGGATATAAAATTATGAAATTATTTCAAAGTGATCCAATGTGTCTGCTGTGAACCCATATAATAAATACACAGGAGCTGTGTAAAAATAAAAATAAAAATAAAATAAAATAAAATAAAAAGAGAAATTGGAACAAACGAATGATGAAAGAGGAGAATATAATCAACCAGAGTTCTTTTTAATAAAGAAAATCAAATGGCAGAGAGTAAAAGAAATCAAATAAATTATCTTTGCGGGTTGTGAATTGAGTATCTGCCATAAACCGATTGTGGCAGTTGTAGTTAAGCTTTCGATACGATTTCACTTCAGCTAAGAACTAAAAAATATTCACTTACATATAAAAATATACAAGTGCAGTGCAGACATATAAATCGTTACACTATTTCCAAAATAATTCTTGCTATTGCCGGTCAAAAATGTCGAAAAATGAGAGGAAAACAATCTTCGCCACTTTATGACAAGAGCAGGGCAGTAACATAAGAGGTGACAGATAGTCTATTCCTCCTCCTCAGACCCATAACTCCTGCAGAACTCATTTGTCTGAAAGCCAAGTCTTTCAGCATGCCTACCAAAAACACAGTGGCCCGTATAAGAATTACCATTACGCGATAGATGGCCATTCAACTGAAGAACATAAGTGCATGCTTGTCCAGCAGAGTCTACTAATATTGTACGTACTCTCCTGCCGCCAACGAGATTGAGATTTCTTGTAAAAGAAGTCGGCATCAATTTGGGCATACTTGCCTAGTCTTTAGGCAAATTTCTCGCCAATGGATGAAGTTGTCGTAGTCTAGTAGGTGGTTATTTGACATAAGGCCAAGGTTCAAACCCCAGGTCAAACATCAAAACGAAATACAAAAAAAATATTTCTTCGGCGACTTCTTCTCAGCAGATTTCTGGCAAAAACTCTGAGAGTAAATAAAATTGCCATGAAGTTTCTCAAAAATCTGTCGGTCGGAATTGACTTTAAGATGTAGGTCCCGCCGCTCATGTATAAAATTAACGCACACAACATGACTAGTGTGAGAAACTAGGCCGTAATCCTGACTGAAGAGTTGTAATGGCCAATTATGTATGTACGTATCGCCAATGGCCACTGTAATAATAGCTTCCTTGCTTGGAACTGTGGCCAATCTGTCTCTGTACATTAGAGACTTTAAAATTGTCTACAAAAAGTAGTCTAGTGTGGTCAGATGTCATGATACTGATGACCAATGGTAAGATTAAGTACGTCTAAACTTGCTTCTCAATGAATTCATGATATAGGTGTGTCATTTTGTTCGGAAACCGTAGTACGGTACATTTCTCCCTTGACTGTAATGTTACAATTTTGCTAGCTCTTTAAATTGCGTCCAATCACTTCGGCAGCTCACAAGTTGGATGAAATAGTTCAATTTTTAGACTGCAGTTCTTAAGCTATCTCTGGCTACTCTTGATATTAAATTCTATGACAGTTCTATTGATTAAATTACCCATTAAGCTAAAAATGAGCTTTGTTCACAGTGTTATAAAACTGGTCTTTAAAATTTTAACAAAATTCTTAACAAACGCCTATGTTAACTTAAATGGTGTTTTTTATTTACGAGTTTTTCCTTTTTTTTAACAGCACGATTAAATAAATAAAATGGAAAATAGAAATCCACTGTGTGTAGACATTTCTCTACAGTCATGGCATAAAAAATGAATAAATAAAGACGACAGCCACTCCTACATATTAACGTTGCAACAGGAAATACAAAAAAAATGAAAAACAAAAATAAATAGAAACTTAAAGTCATCCTAACTGTGTGATACTTTACATCGTAAAGATCTGCATCTCCAACTGAACGAAATATGAAAAAATATATCTTCGGCGACTTCCTCTCAGCAAATTTCTGGCAAATACTCTGAGAGTAAATAAAATTGCCATGAAAAGTTTCTCAAAAATCTGTCGTTCGGAGAAGACTTAAAACTGTAGGTCCCGCCACTCATATAAAAAATTAACTCACACAACATAAGAGGTGTGAGAAACTAGGTTGCAATACTGCCTAAATGGCTGTAATGACCAATTATGTATAATATGTGTAAGGACATAAAAAATACATTTTCTGAGCCTGTAGGCATCTGTTGTTTCACAGTTTTGTTTATATGAGTATTCGCAGCCCAGGCATGACTAGAGTGGAGTACTTTGATTATTCTTCCGAAATAAAGTTAGGTAATGTTAACAATATTTATCGATTCATCTTCTTTATTTCTCATGCACCAAGTATGGCAAAGTTGTGACAATCAGGATGACTGCCATAGCTTCCTCTCATTCCAATGTTAAAGGCAACTTCCAGCCTATTTTGTTGTCTAGCAATATTCTTTGAGTCTCCTTAAGAGTACAGGGCTTCAAGTCTCTGGCGATCACATACAATACTGTATGCTTATGGCAATGTAGGTAGGGTATAAAACTACTCGTAAAGAAAATAAATAAATATTGCTGAGAAGAATAACATGAAAAACTGTTTATACAAGACAAGAGTCCACTTTCATAACTGAATAACAAATGAAAGCAAAAATCAAATGCAAAAATGAAAAAAAAACCAGGAACAGAATCTTCATAATGATGAAACTACTATTCATCGTACTACAACACAACAAGCAACAACTGGCAACTACTGAAAAGGAAACAAATCTGAAGCAATACTAGACTAGCAAGAGATAAACTAAGGCAGGACTTCTGTTACTGACAATACGGCAGCAACAGCAACAGCAACAACAATAAATAAATAAATTAAAAGAAATTTTAATGTGAAAATATAGAAGAATAAGTATTTGTATCACATGAGATGAGAATAGAAACAACAATAAGAGGAGATACTATTTAAGCCAAGACTTCGTTCTAAGTACAGCACCCCTGCCAACAGTTGCCACTGCCACTACCACGACTATTGACAATAGTTTCTTGAGAATATAAAATATTTATGACAGCTTGACAGGATACTATTATTGCTGCCGTTGCTGTTGTTGTTGTTTTTGTGCTACTTTTCATTATTATTTACAGTATTGTATGAGTATTCAACGTTCGAATTCATTAAAAATAATTTTTTTTTGTTTCTCTCTCCCTCTACGTTCATTACTGTTATCAAGATATTCAAGATTTATCTTTTTGCATTATTTTTGTCTTGTTTTGTTCTTACTTTTCTTTGTTGACTCTGTTATATTTTAATTTGTTCATTGAAATCACAAATAATAATAATCACAACAACACTAATAGCAAAAACAATAAAAACAACATGAAAATAAAATCCAGTTCTTTAGAAATAATGGCTGCTAAATTTCTGAAGATGATTATAATGACACAATAAATGAATGAATGAATGGAAGATTGAAAGATTGTTATATTGGTGGCTCTATGTTTTTGGTATTCTTTTATTATTACGATTGTTGTCCAAATTACTTTTCACAAATTAGAATAAGACAATCTGTCATATATAGTGTCAATTACATTTTGCCATTTTACCTTCCCTTCAAATCAGTTTGAAGTTTATTAACTAAAAAGGAATTCTGACAACTTAAGATATTTTTTCGTGTAATTCGTATTTGCCACGCTCGTCCACTGTCATAAAGTGGTGAAATTATTCCAATTTATTACCCGTAATATGTTTGTTTGCAATGCCTCCATACATTTTGTTTATGTCAGTAGAAAATTGTTTAGGAAAATAAAACAACAAAAAAAAACAGAAAAATTATTTAAAGGCAACCAAGCATTAAATTAATCTACAAGTACTTAAACATTCACCCATACACTAAAGCCAACACACACGAGGCTTAATACATATACAAAAGATACTTTGATAAGAGTGTAAACTCTTAGAGTAGAGTAAAGCGAAGAAAAAATACTGCATATACGCCTAAAAACATACTTTGTTTATTCTGTGTGTATAACAAATACACTTACTGTGAACAATAGAATATACAGTGGAGAGGGAAATTAGCACTCAATATTGCTACGAAATTCTTTACATTCTAAAGTGTGCACACAACTTTTTTCCTTCATTCGAATTCTATGTTAGCAGTATAAAGAGATATTTTGTGAATTGAATGGTTTTTAGCTGCATTACTCTCCTGACTGTTTCAGCAGACTTTCCAGACTCTAGAAAATAATTCGTATCAACATAGCATAATCAGTTATGCAAAAGCAACACAAAGATGATGCCTATTATCTCATCTGATCATTACAAAGTTGAACAATAATATGAGCATTTTGTATTTCTTCTGAAGGAAGATTTGTTAAATAGAGTCAGTATGTTATTTCGAGGAATTCTATTGTTGCTCTCAGGAAAGATGCAATTTTGCGTACAATTTTGAAATAAATAAAATTCGATGAAAATAACTCTTATGAAAAGTGGCATTCTCTTAGAAAACATGATTAGTATTATTCTGTTTTTATTTTAATTTAAAAAAATTATTATTTTTATTTTAAATTTTTAAAAAATTTGTAATTAAAATTTAATCAATCAGTCATGGCTCTTAAAAGCCATGTGCTCAAATGGCGGCCTAACTATCTGATAATATTGCTACGTCCGTTATATTTTCTATCTAAGTTGAATTGAACACATCTTTCGATGTGCTGTATATATTTAATTATTGATAAGTCATCACAAAACAGTCTCTGTTTTAAAAGACTATGTTGTGACTTATTAGGCTTGAGGCCACGGTTCAAACTCCAAAAAAAAAAAAAAAAACGAAAAATGAAAAATATTTCTGCCGTGACTTTCTTTCAGCAGATTTTTGGCAAAAACTCTGAGAGCAAATAAAATTACAATGAAAAGTTTCCCAAAAATCTGTCGCTCGGAATCAACCTTAAACTGTAGGTCCTGCCACGCTTAAATGAATAGAACACAGACACAACATAAGTAGTTTGAGGGGCTGGGTTGTAAGCCTGTCTGAAAGGTTGTAATGACCAATTATGTTGTTATGTTGTGACTACAAGATTATTCCATTTATTTCTGTTATTAAATCCTCTGGGAAAAATTCTGAGCATAAATAAAATTGCCAGGAAAGAAAATCAAAACTCTGTCTAGCGAAGTTGACTTTAAACTGTAGGTCTCACCACTCACGGTTCAAACAACATGGGTGGTGTGTAAAGTTAAAATGGTTGTAACGACCAATTAAGTAAGTAAGTAAGTCGCATTGTGAGGGCTTTCCCAAAATCGTAAAGACTACTGAAGGAAATTAAAAGCCTCTAAAGCTCTGATCCTAACTACCATATGCAAATCAACCAAATACAACAGAGCTTTTGCACCGATACAGTAAAGATTCTCATCACCTTTGTTGTGCCACTATCAGCTAGTCTCCGTATCTTGTCCAAGTCCATTTGAGCTGCTTTCAGGCTTTTCTGTCTACGTCCAGTGCACAATTCTGTGTTCCAGGATACTGCGCAAGCCTTCTGTATATCACTAAGTCGTATCTTGCCTTTCCTTTAGGGCAGTATTCTACTGATGAATTTAAGAAAAACAAAATTTATGTTTTGAAAATGAAAGTATTGTCACGTTAAGACCAAATAACATTTCAATCATTGACAGTAAACAAAATCAATGTATTGAAGTTTAACGTACGATATTCGTCAAGGTTTGAGTCTTTTAAATAATCCCTCATACAACAATTAAGTCTTCTTGTTATGACCTTAGATATACTATACATTTCTATTGTTATATATTTTTTTTTATTACTTTGTATTGTATTATTTTAATATTCATTAGTATTTAAAAATCCTACATTTCGATATTGGTATTGAGTTACAAATAATAGTATAGATGTGTGCACAATGTATAAATACTTTTAATCTACACTGTATGTATGCTATACTATAAATAATCAGTAAGTGTATGTGAATTTCTTTCTACATTTTCTTTGTTTTTGTTTTTCATACCATACAATTCATATGAGACGTAAGAGAAGAGATGTATATGTTTGCTGCATACAATTCTATTATATTATCCTCGTATTGTTTTAATAAACACTTTTGTGTACAGTGTACACATACTCAGACACTACCATACACTGACTGTATAAGGATGTGTGTATGTTCTATTATGAAAAATTTGTTTGGATTTAATTAAAAATTAACTTAAACAAAATATACATACATACATACATACATACATACATACAAATAAATGAAATATATTTCAATTCACAGTAAAATTTTGCATAAATAGGCATAAATTAAATGATTTTTATTTTTATTTTTTTTGTTGTTCATATATGGAAAGAAGAAAAGGAAGTTGATAACAAAACAATAATTATCCTTATCTTCAAGGCATCGATTTAAGTTAAATACAAATATAAAACGAATGAAAATAATTTCACAGACGAATAGAACTTAAAAAATATTCTTGATGGTGCCTTGGTAGTCTAGTGGGTAGTGTGCTAGACTATTAGCGTGAGGGTCGTGGGTTCGATTCCCACCAGAGACTCTTGTCTGTTACACTACACCAAGCATATGGTCAAAGTTACTCAGCTCGTATATAATTAGAATATAATTATATAATTATATATATAATTATAGAATAGAATAATTTTATCAAAACTTCTTAACAATTTTACAATAAATTATTTCGAAAAATCTATTTTTGCAAGCGATTGAGTATTTTTAGGCTGAGTTGCTTTTAGGAACATATTTTTTTGTCTAAATCGTTTTGGAAAAGAGGAAATATAACTCTTTCATTGCAATTTTATTTACCCTCAGAAATTATTGCCAGAACTCTGCTGAACAGGACGTCACCGTAAAAATATTTGTTGATATTTCGTTTTGCTGAAGGTGTCTGACTTAGAGTTCAATCCGAGGCCTCATGTCTAATAATCCAACACACTATCTAATAGACTACGGCAACTTAAATTTTTCTTTACTTCCGAGAAAAATTGCTTCTAATGAGGAGATTCTTGATTTTCTGAAATACACACATAATTGACCATTACAACCCTTCAGTCAGGATTACGGCCTAGCTTCTCATACCACTCATGTTGTGTGTGTTAAATTTAGACATGAGTGGCAGGGTCTTCTGTTTAAAGTCGACTCCGAACGACAGATTTTTGAGAAACTTTTCATGGCAATTTATTTACACTCAGAGTTTATGCCAGAAATCTCCTGTGAGGAAGTCGCCTAATATTTCGTTTTGTTGGTGATTTCTGAATTGCCATGAAAATTTTCTAAAAAATCTGTCGTTCAGAGTCGACTTTAAACTGTAGATCCTACCACTCATGATAAAATTAACACACACAACATAAGTGGTGTGTGAAACTAGGTCGTAATCCTGACTGAAGGGTTGTAATGACCATATGTGATAATACCATCGCTATGTGAAGTACGTTTCACTATTTAATCGATATTACAAGGAAATGTTCCATTTTACAATACGGGGGTCTTGTATCCGAATATCTAAAACGTTAAAAATATTTGAAAAAGATCAAAGATTGGAACGGCATTGGTTCTTACATGAATTTGCAGACCATTTTTATTATTTTCATGCTTTGTACAACGCTTTCGTTAACCTGCCAATGAAAACGTGCATAAATAAGAACACGATCCAAGTTTTCATGCGTTAGGGAGATGTTAAGTATCAATCACATGCTAGTTTGGAATCATTCACCTCTTAACTGACAGAAACTCAATATATCATATTCATTTGGATGTGCTACAACCCAACGAAAATATGAAGCCTGATCATACGTGAAAACTCACGTAACTCACATGATAGTAAAAAATTGGATAACTGAATAAGTGTAGAAAATACGTCATCGAAAGATGTGCTCAATTCACGGGAAGGGGCTAGGGGCAGAATAAAGCTGTACTATACGTCAGCTCATAAGAGCTTGACTTGAGAATAGCATAAGACTAAAGCAAATTATCCAGACTTGTGTTAATTCTAGCAATGGGTAAGCAGATGAGCTTGAAATAAAGGAAATTTTAATGCTGTTTATATGGCCAGGTCCTTTCTGTGTAGTGGAAAGAGAGTTTTGAAAAAGTATACTCGGTAAAAGGCAAGTTGAGACTCCTTTCAACCCAAATGGATTTGAGACAATCTTAGCTTTTGTTAAGCAGACAATACCTTACAACGAACATTAAAACGAAACGATTGAACATCTTCTATTGTCTAGCAAGTCTGAACAATGCACCAGACTATCTAGAAGTTGCTGGATGATAATGATTGGCTTTCTGACTGAACAGGGATCGCTTTAAATTCAATGTGGAGATTCTATATTCATGAAAAGAAATCATCACGATATAGGCTTGGAAATTGTGAGGTTCTAATACATCTCACAGGGAAATACCTGAGTGCTTATCAGCTGCTAGGCAGAGAGCTATCTTTTCTGACACCCAACACTATTTTGAAGCTTATCGGGGCAATACGATTAGGGGAGACATTATAGGGATACCCTATATAGCTTGGGGGCTGTACAATAAATCCAATATGGTCGCATAACTCTAAAATCTCTAAACGAAAATAATAATACGAACTGTTTTTAATTCTTTTAAATTTTTCTTAGCACAAGTTCGATAAGTCGGTAGGTGGGTTGGAGTGGTTGCTTTGATACCAAAAGCTCACTTGAGCACGCTTAGCGGCCCGTTGTAATGCCACTGATAAACGCAGTCCCTGTACTGACCGAGTTCGAGAAAACATACAAAACTTCTCCCATGATTATGAAATATGTTAATTATAAATTCTCTCTCATGCTGTAAAACTTTTTTGGCGCTTTTTTATGTTGAGTCCTTTTACCAAATTTATCTACAATTCTCAGGCAGGCGCAATAAAAATTTTATTTATATTTATATTGACTCTCTTTTATGTCCTCTCTTTTATTCTCTCTCACTCTCTCTTTGGTTTAAACTAAAATTATAAAGGAGGATTGAATATTAAAAATTTTGCCAATTTCAGTCTCATTTAGTTGTGAAGTTTTTTTCATACAAGCAGACGTCTACGTTAATCTACCGGCTTTTGGTAATTAAGACTTAAGGTGGTGGTCGTATTAAAAACAAAACAACAATAAAAACTATAAAGACAAGAAGGATAACAATAACACGATAAATCCAGTGGAACAAAAATCTTAAATACTGGCATAAACACTTTAAACTTGGGCCCTCTGAGACATGAATAAATGATTCATTTGATTTACTTAAGTTTATTTATTTCAGTTCCTAAGTTTTAAGTTTAAGTTGAATTGAAATTTAATTAAAACTTGATTTCTAACAATTTGTTTAAATGATTTCAAAATTCATTTTTTTTAATTGCTTGGCTTTCATTTTTAATTGCATTCATTAAAATGTTGCAGATGAAAAAAGCTGATCTTTCATACTCATTCATCCTTTTTGCGAGTGTGTGTTTGTGTCTGAATGTGTGGGCACAATTAAAATTTAGGGCGACTTAACAAGAAAACTGTCATAAATGTCAAATTTTAATCCACTTGCATTTTTTCCTCCTAGTCTTCTCTTCTCTTTTTTCCTTTTTTTCATTCATTTTCTCGCCTTACCACCAATGCACTCAGCGTTGGCGATTCTCATGCCACAATTGCTGTGGAGTGCCACTAATTTTCAAAAACTTATTTTAGCCTGTCTGTCAAACCAAACTTGTTATAATTACTTAGTAAAGCAAAAAGAGAAAAAAATTCAAAAAGGACGAAGGACATTGAAAGAGAACCATGCAGTTTGTGTATTCGACAAAAAAAAAAAATAAAAAAAAATAAAACGTCATTTGACACTTTTTAAAAGACATTTTTTTGCTCACAAAAGCAAGATAAGGAATGTAATGAAACGTGAAAAAATATATTCGTGATGAGAAAATTAATTAAAATTATTTCATGAAATGGACAAAGTTTATGCTGAAAGAAAAAAATAAACTTGGTTATGAATTTTTTGAAAGCTTTAGTAAAAACTGTAAAAGGAATTTAATTCAATGAATTAAAATAAAACCTACAATATTAAATAATAATTGTAATAAAATTGTTACTCAGACTTCCTTATTCTCACTCTGCCACTTTTGTAAATTTTCCATTTAGATGGAGTATTTCGTTCATGATACCCTCAACTGTTTGCTTTTCCAATTTTGTTTTTACACCGCCTCTATTTAAAAAGTACGTATTCATCACCGTCAAAACTTCCGCTGCGATGTAAACAGGATCATCACATTTTTCATTCTAAACAGATTATTTTTTTCTTCAGTACTCCTCTTGGAAGCACATGGTCTCCACAAAGTATTTCTGCCTTGCTTATATACAATCCTTTAGTCAGGACTACGAGCTAGCTTCTCACATTATTTATGTTGTGTGTGTTAATTTTATTTATGAGTGACGGGACCTAGAGTTTAAAGTCGACTCTGAACGACAGATTTTTGAGAAACTTTTTCATGGCAATTTTATTAACCGTACCTTGTTTAAGTTTCCTTAATCTATCACTGTTCCAGCTAAGCAGGTGATTGATCTTTTGTAGCAAGTTCTACGATAATGGGGCTGTCATCTATCGTTGCCTAGAAATAATGCCTACCGAGTATTTGAGGTAGTGATGGGGAATCTTGCAGATTGTTGATTCCTACCTCTTTTCCCTCTAGGCAAGTGGTCAGAACTGCCTGACTTTTCTGTTATGTTATCCTTTTTCCCATTTCCAGGTGGTAAGAAGGCTTCTCAGATGGATTTTATTGGAGGAAGGTGAAGACACTTAATTTGAAATACGGAAACCATGATGAACAATTTTTTTTTTAATCCCAATGGAGTTGACAATCTAAACAGGTATTTCCTGATAAAGCCATGTCCATGCAGTATATGAGTTGTGTGGTAATTCATAAGGACATAATTAGTCCTTACAACCCTTCAGTCAGGATTACCACCTAGTTTTTCACACTACTAATGTTATGTGTGTTAATTTTTATACTTGAGTGGTGGGACCTATAGTCTAAAGTCGACTCCGAACAACAGATTTTTGAAAAACTTTTTCATGGCAATTTTATTTACTCCTGGAGTTTTTGTCAAAATATCTACATTCATACGACCTAGTTCTAACTACAGTTTGAAGTCGATTCCGAATGACAGATTTTTGAGAAACTTTTTCATGGCAATTTTAGAGATTTTGACAGAAATCTGCTGAGCTGAAGTCGCCTAATATTTCATTTTGTTCGTGATTTCTGACCTGCGGTTTGAACCATGCCAACACACTACCTACTAGACTACAGCGACTCTTTCCTTTCATTTCTGTTTGTTCATAGGCATGTTAGGCTAATATTGGATCAAATGAAAGTTCATTAGCAAAATGAGCCTCAGGAGAATTATACAATGTTTTAATGCAAGTGTCCTAAGTATTCGACATCAGATAAACGCCCAAGAAAATGAAGGATTTTGCAAATGGGTATGTGATTTACATTTCTAGGCTGCTTAGTGTGGTTCATATTTCTTAATAAAACTTACCCCACGCTAGAATTAGTTTCCTTTAATTCATGATACAATTTCTTCTCTAAATATCTATTTTCAAATCGGATATGTCTGGCACTGAAGTGGACTCTAACAACCTAGCCACATACATTGGATGTAGAGAGCGATACTAACAGCTTATCATAGTTCACTGAGATACCAGGTTTATCTTCAAATAAAGTCTCCTTAGTCTCTATAATGATTTCAACTTATCCATCGTGCTTAATGACTTTATCCAAATAGTTCTTAAATAGGTGTCAGAAGGTTACATTGAAGTATTTCTGATTGTGTAAGTTAAACGTCAAGAAATTTTGTTACTGAGCCTGCACATCGTAAGTATTGTTACGAAAATGGAAATGGTGTTACATCGTTTAACATTAAAATGATAAACAAAAGCTACAAAAACAAAAAATATGGACTTGTTTACATGATCAACAAATGAACAAAAATATAGCAACAACATCAGTATAAAAAAGGGATAAACAAGTGAACAAACAGGCAACAAAAACACTGCAAGGACAAACGTAAACAAAAAAACAAACAACAATAACGTAGACAACATGTTTACATTTATAGAAATTTCGCGAAGCCAAAGTTATTCTCCTTCAAGAGCATTCATCAGACTGTTTACCCTGCGATATAAAAAGCAAGAAAAAGCAGGCAAAGGGGTCAGTAAAAATTCAGTCAGTCTGGTGTGGAGACACGTTGCGTGTGAGGAGAATTATCATGGTTTGAAGATCTCCGTTATAAAGATCTGACGAACAATTGTTAGTGTTGACGCAGAAGAGTGTAAAGAAGAATAGCAAACAAAGCAAATTGTTGTTGTTTACATCAAGTTGTGAACAGTGGCACACAGAATTGTGCGAACAATAAATAAATTATTAAAACTGAATACAAATTTATTTTTTTTTTATTTTTATTTGCAATCTACGAGCTCATATTTTAAAAGGGCATAAAATATTTCAGTTTTATAAAAGCCATAGGAATAGTTACACACAAGTTGACTGTTGTCATTTTTCCACTTAGAATTCCTTGATAAATATTTTCCCATTTAAGGTCTTCAGGAAAAAAATATTGATTTTTAATCCTTTAATCATTTCTTTGAAAGGGGCAGCAACAGCAGCAGCAGTGCTGCCTGTAAAGTTGTACTTGTACTTCATTTGTTGTGTTTTAAATAAGGAAGACGATTTATTATGAATGAACAGGAATGCTGTGCGGTAAATACGAAAGAAAAATGACGATATTGAAGCACAACAGAACTGAACAGAACAGGACAGAATCAACAGACAGCATCTACGATAGTAGCAGCAAAGGAGAGATAAAAAATCAACAACTGTTTCGCAAACGTAAATTACCCAGAAAGAACGTGACTTTGGCGTGAAAACGTGTAGGTCACGTTTCAACTTGGATAAAAGCACAACAATAACAAGCACAACAACAGCAAAAGCAGAAGCAGATAAATCGAAATGGTCCAACCAGGCCCTTTTATAATTCTGGTTATTTTTATGCTACACTAGCAACACAATATTATTATGCTGCCTCTCTCCCCCTATTTTTTTTTGTATTTTTGTTTCTGTTCAGTTTTCATATGGCTCCCTACTTATGTATAGGGATGTACGTATGTATACATGGGTGGGTGGTTTTAAAAAAGGCAATCATGGGCAGGACTGTAGCTGCCATTTCAAATATTGTTGCAATATTTCTGTAGCTGCTACTGCTGATTTTTCTCATTTCAACATTAACGAAAATGGAATTGAATGAATGGAAAATTCAAATAAACCTACTAACGAAAGAAATATAAGGGAAAATGGTTTTTTTCTGCCGCATGCGGGCTGTTGCAATAACAAATGCGTACTGTTACGTCTACGTGCCGTTTGTTATTTTTACAACATTTTGATGTTTGATCATGCACCACATACGAGTATTAACGTTTTCCAAACTTTATTCACATTTAGTGTAACCAACAGTTCAGGCTAAAATTATAGCCCGTCAGCTTTTTGCCATACGTTCTGTAAGAGATTGAAAGAAACAAAAATAAAAACGTATTTTACAGTTAATTCACGTACAGAGGCATGCATGTTCAGTCAGTCAAATTTTTTTTATTTTTTTTTTTTTGCATAAAATTTGATTTTCGCTTTGAATTTTCTTTTTTTTTTTCTTCTTCTTCTTCCTTTAATTTACCTAACAACTCAATGAATTTTGATTAATTCGTTTGCGAACGCGTAAAAGTCTTTTAAAAATAAATCGTAATCATTGAAATTATTGTTGAAACATAAATTAACAAAATAGAAAGGCGTCACGAGTTATTAGCCACATTAATGCCTTACCTTGTTAAACAAGTTTTTTAATATCACAACGTGAAACGGTATTCGAACATTTATTTAAAATATTGCAGCGCAATTTCTTGCCAGAGCTTATAAACGATTTAGTGTTGCCGCGTTGTACAGTGGTACGGCGAAATTTGAAAGATTTTACCAAATCATCGATTTTTTATGTAATTGTAACCGTATTTTCAAAGAGTTATAGAGATTCAACACAAACCAGGCATTTAATTCTGATAAGTTTTCCAGAGAAAGGACTAAAATTTCATACATTGTAGGTGGGTACGCACCAAAATCCAAATGGTTCGCCCCATGCCTTATCGGTAAACACCTAAACCATCCTATCAACCCGTTATACATTCACCAGTGGCCTTTAACTACGTAAAATTAGTTGGAAATCGGAATCGTTTACTTATTTCTAACATTTCGTCAATCATCCACAGTCATCAACAAACTATTTGGAACTCCTGCATGCGAAGTGGGAGTATTACATAGAAACGGTTTTTAAGCGTTTCTATACCTTTTCATTTAAATAAACCAAAACGTGTGAGATATCATCAAAATTTCGTTTGAAAATCCTATTGACGTCATTATGTTTAGAACACAACATCGTTCAAATGTTCGCTATGCTTGCTCTGAGTGCAGTGCTTCCAAAATGCCACAACTCTGGCGCATAAATCAGGCTGCATTTGACAGTTGGCATGTGTTATATTGGCACGTTTCGCCAACTCAAGGAAAATATATAACATAAGATGACCATGCTCTTAAACCATCCAGTAGAAAAGCCAATGTGCTATGAGTTTTTGGCACGTATCACCGTCCTGTGGAAACAACATGTCGTTCAGATCATCTAATTCAAACCAAAAGGAGTTTGTAATTGTCGACCTACAGTGCTCACTGTTCGAAATTCACGTCAAGCAGTGACTTTTTCGGGATGCACTGCAATCTTATGCTGACTTGTATCGTCCTAAATCCAACATTTTTCTTGTTTACGTTCCAATTTGCCAGAAATGAACGTCATCGCTGAAGATGATTTTTGAGAATACTTTCCCAAAACATACATACATACATAATTGGTCATTACAACCCTTTAGTCAGTATTACGATTTAGTTTCTCACACCACTTATGTTGTGTGCGTTAATTTGTATACATGAGTGGCAGGAACTACAGTAAAGTCGACTCTGAACGACAGTTTTTTGAGAAATTTTTCATGGCAATTTTATTTGCTCTCAGAGTTTTCGCCAGAAATCGGCAGAGAGGAATTCGCCGAAGAAATATTTTCTAATATTTCGTTTTGATGTCTTACCTGGGTCTGACCTGTCTCTTTTCTATCCAATATTTCATCATTATACGCATATTGTGGAAGATTATCAAAAATAATTATACCGGTGATACGTTTTTTGACCCCTCGTAGGTGATAGACCTAAGAACTACCATAGAATGATGTCGTATATCTAATACATTGACAGATAAAATCATTTCCAATGCTCTAATTAATGTACTCATAGTGAAGCAAATTCCCAAGCATAACATTCTTTGAAATCTTTCCTTTCGATGCCCCAGTTATAACATCCTCATTTATAATATTCTCCAACAATTGAAATCACGAAGTGATGTGTTTACTGATTAGTGGAATAATGAGAAGTCAACGTAGTCTAGTAGGTAGTGTGTTGGCTTATTAGCCGTGAGACCACGGTTCAAACCCCAGGTCAAATACCAACATAGCAAAAAATGCAAAAATACTTCTTCTGCGACTTCCTCTCAGCAGATTTCTGGCAAAAACTCTGAGTTTAAATAAAATTTCCATGAAAAGTTTCTAAAAAACCTGTCGTTCGGAGTCGAATATAAACTGTAGTTCCAGCATACATAAGCGGTGTGAGAAACTAGGTCGTAATCCTGCTCCAACATCTGTGTGAGTTCCCCACTTTTTCTTTCGGGTGTTTTTCCTCCCTTAATTTCCAATCCAGTTTTTATTGTAAGCAATTAGGCCACCGTTTTATTATGTCCTAAAGCAGTCAATTCTATATTCGGCGTGTCTTCTCGGAAACTACATGTCCTTCATCGGTTAATATCAATAAAAAATTATGTATAGTGGTGACTCATTGAGGCCCTGCAGAGCCAGGTCCACATGAAACTAGGACTAGGTCTTTAAAATAATATCTGTCGATACATTGCCATCAATGGCAATGCATACTGCGAGAGGCCATACTTTGCCATTTAAGGACCTTTCATGAGGTACAACAAGTTATTACTGAAAAAGAGAGTTTAAACTTTCTCACAGAAGCTGTATGTCACGGGCTTGCGGATTTCTTCTGTTGGCCGTGTTCCTGTAGTATTGTTTCGATTGAAATTTCGATCGAATAGGATCTTCTAGAATTAGTTTCATTTGATATACCCAGAATCTTGAGCAACATGTTACTCCTGGTTGTCTTCATTACGGTAGGAATTGATACACATGAGTTACTTCTTCAAACACAATGCTCCGTCAAGAATTGGTTTCAATTTTAGTTTGAGTTTTTCTAACTCCTCCTTTGGATATGAAACTAGATATATCATCTGGAATTAGTTTAGAGGACTTCTCTTATCTTCTTTGTGTACATAGTTCGACTTCCAAAAATTCCAAAAATCTTTTAATCCCCCTTCGAACCACTGTGTTACAAAGAAATATAAAATAGCGTACACGTATTATCCATTCATGCGTATATTTTATTCCTGCCAGTTAATAAATACACAGGATATGCATGTGTTTTGGTACTTTTGTTGTGTTTCTTCCCTAAGATTTGCTGAATAAATGTACAAGTTGCTGGTGACGGTGGTGGCAGCAGAGTCTTCTGTGTAGATGTGACAAAATTATATCAAATACTGTGTTTTGTTGCTACTGTTGCATGCATCCATTGTTAATGCATCCTTTGTACGTTTATTTACACATACACTTGTACGTGGTTCACCATGTAAGTTTTCAAATCTATATAGGTATTCTATTGAATTCTATCTCAAACCCTATCATTTGTACGGTTACTGTACGTTTTCCCCTTTTTACATACAATTTTAAATACATGTGTAATGAATGGCTCTTGTCCACACTCTATCGTTAAATCTACAACAAGCGAACGTGTTTGAATGCGTTAATGCATTAAGTACATTAAAAGAAAGAAAAAAGAAGGAATTTTAAATTGTAATCGTACTTCTATCTACCACCGTTGACCATTGTCTAGAATTGTATTTGGTGTGTAAATCTGTACGTAAATATACTCGTAGTTTCATTTATACGTGCTACAATACACTTTAATAAACGGGAAAGGTTCCCAGCCTGTGCAACTGTTCTCACTACAAACAACAGAATTATTTCTTGTTGCTTAAACGTTATAAAAAAGATTTCATCAGCCACCGGCAGGGCTGTAGGTAAGTTATTAGGATTTGGTCTTCCGTGTTATTTTTTTCTTTGGCAAAATTTTGTATTTGAAGACCATTTACGAATGATAAATTATTCCTATTGGATGTTCTTTTACAAATATTAATTATTTCTTTATATTTTTTCCTTATACTACATTTAAACAAACCGTATAGAAAATGAAGTCACCGCAGTCTAGTGGGAAGTGTTTCGCGTTATTAGTTGTAAGGCCAAACACCAGGTCAGACATCTCCAACAAAACAAAGTATTGTTACGAAAATGGAAACGGTGTACCATCGTTTCACATTAAAAAACGATAAACAAAGGCTACACCAACAAATACAACGAACTTGATTGCATATATGTACTAACATTAGTAAGAACGAAAGCAACAACAAACAACGTAAGCAAACTACACAAACAACAATGCAGTCGCGATAGAATTCCCGAGAATGCGAAAACAAGAACCTTCTGCTTCAAGACTGTTCATCAGACTGATTTTGTGGACATATAAAAAGGCAAGCCAAAGCAGACAACCAGTAGTAATAATACAGTCAGTCTTGTGTGAAGATACTTTGCGTGCCAAATAAACAGTTTGAAGATCGTTATTGTGAAGATCTACCGAAGAGTTATTAGTGTTTGCGTGGACAGAAGTGTGAAATAAAATAATGAACAAGCAATTATTGTTAATCCGTCAAGTAGTATACGGTGGTACATAAAAGTAGTGTAAACGATAAATTTCTGGCAAAAACTCTGAGAGTAAATAAAATTGTCATGAAAAGTTGCTCAAAAAACTGTCGTTCTGAGTCGACTTTAAACTGTAGGTCCTACCACTCATGTACAAAAATTAACCCACACAACATAAAACTTGGTCATAATCCTGACTAAAGGGTAGTAGTGACCAATTATGTATGTATGTATGTATATATAGAATACAGTCCATATATCGGAATCGTATCACAAATCTTCCAATTCGAAATTTGTTTCCAGGAATTCGGTTTATGTAACTTGTCACTCCACGCAATAATAATGCCATTCAGACATTTAAGATAACCTAGTCGCTGATGATACGTCACATACAGGCAATAGATTAAATACTCGCGTTGCTAAATTAAGTCTTCCAAAAACATTACAATGAACACGACAAATTGCTTAAAGAAAGGCATGATGTGACAAGCGCGAACGGATAAACAACATGGCGTCACATATTTTGTAGTGCTTCTTATTTAAAATGAGCCAGTACTGGCCGTGCTTTTGAAATATTCGCACAGGTGTTCAATTTATTGGGTAAAATTATATACATATATGTGCTAGAGAGCCACAAAGAAGTATCCTGGTGCCATTGTACAAAGAAGTATCCTGCGGCCATTACCTAGTATTCATTACTCATATTCTCGGATTGAATTGGCTCACACATCTATCCTTGTGTATTATGAGCATTCACGCAAAATCGTTTATAGCATTACAACACCATCAAATCCCTATGTATACATAAATAAGTTGGAAATATGGCAGTCAAAACTGGAAGATAGTCTAGTGACTACGGAAATATTACAACTAATAGCTCTTAGGGTTCTGTCATCGCTTGCGAATCACCACAATAGCTGGGGTACATTAAAAGCATCTGCATTAGCTATAGTGCAACCAGCAGCATTTAAGTTTTTAATACTTGTAAGAACGTGGTCATGAAATTCTGATGTTACTTAGGGTGGCGGTTAGTGGTTCAATAAATGTTGCCGCATTGTTTTATGACCTGCAATAAAGGTAACCGTTCGCATGATGTCTGAAATATAAATTATATTCTGTTATTTACTCTCTTTTTCATTATACTTCATTAAATAAAATTACAAAACAAGATGAATATTAAAAAGCAGTGTGAGAGTATTAGTTTCCAAGAAAAAAAATCGAAAATCTACTCATATTGTATACATATTGGAGTGCAGGAGCCGGATTAGAAAACGAAATAAGCGACAAAAAAATTACTTATTTTACAAATGTTTTACAAAACGATTTAATAGTTAGTATCAGTGATATTTAACTTAAGAAAAAAATTAATCATACGCCATATAGTACCACACACAAAGCAATACTTGATTCATTAGCCTTATAACAAACAAAATTATTAAATTCTTTTGTTTTCAAATCGTTCATATTGCTAGCTTCGAAAGCCTACACCGACAATTTAGAACCGAACATTAAAAGACAATATTTATGAATAACAATGTCTTAAGAAATGCTTAAACACCATTCAATTCGTTCAATAGCATAAAAGGTGGGCCATTTAAAAGCTTAAAACAAAAACGGTTTGAAATTTTGCCAAATTTATTTCTTTTTGTTGCGAAGTACAATTGTTCCGGTTAAAATTGGAATATTATTTCTTTAATATGGCAGTTTCGTCTGGCCCCACAGTAGCTCAATCAGACTAATTTTCGTGCACTTTTCCGGGTGTATAGAGTCGTATTTTGACAATGGCATCACGAATGTTGACCTTCAAATGCTCAATTGTCTTTGATTTGTCGAAATAAAACTTTTCTTTAACTGTCACCCACAGGAAATAGTGCAACGATGTCAAAACGCAGCTCCGTGGTGGCCATCAAACGTTTGACGTAATAAATCGTTTGTGGCATGAGATGTGTGGCAAGTTGCACCATCCTCTTGAAACCAAACATTGTTCATATCAATGCCATGAAGAGCGGTTACAAAAAAATCATTTATCATGATCCATTGACCATAATGATTGCGTCATCTTCATTTTCATAGAAATATGGGCCAATGGGGCCTCCGCTCCACAAGCCTCACCAAACAGTCACTCGAAACGGATGCATTGGCTTCTATAAGACCACGTGTTGGTTTTCTGAGTCCCAAAAATGGCAATTTTGCTTATTAACATACCCACCACGATGAAAACGAGCTTCATCCGAAAAGATGATTTGTCTTGGCAAAATCCACATTATCGTGCAGTTTCTCGTTGACTCATCTAGCAAAGCGGAAACGAATCGGATGGTCTTGCGGTGTCAACTCTTAAACCAATTGAACTTTGTAAGGCACCATACCGAGATCTTTTCGCAAAATTCGACGTAAACTGGTGCGTGAAATATTCAATTCTTGAGAACGATGACGAGTTGCTGTTGGTGGATTTTCACGCACACTCTCAGCCATGGCTACAATGTTTCGGATGTATGCTCTGTACGAGAACGCTTACGTCTTGGCAGATCAACAATGAAACCAGTTTCCCAAAATTTAGCAATAAACTTGCGTATACCGGGCACTGCGACCAAATTTTGTACGACATTTTCGTGCAATTTCCGACCAATTGTCTTTGTTTTGGAAATAAATTTCCAATAAATCCCAACGTTGCTTAAGCGAAAATAAATTCATTACGTTCAGTGGACAAGATTTTTAATTACTTCCATACTACCATAGCATCACATACATTTATAGAGTTATCGACTTTTCCTTTGTATTGGATTATTATCGTTAAACGTAGAAGAATTAAATGAAATGGATTACAGAGCGATTATTGCTATTGTAACACACCAAAGAAATGAAAAGCTCCATACAATCCTGCACATAAAATAAAAATTTATTATATTTTGACCACGCTTTCAACACACACACGACAAAAAGTAACGAAAAAAAAGGATGATATTAACACCATGTCCTCTGTAACATATCATGCCGTCGATTAACATGATGTGTAACTGAAAATCAAGCCATTTAACATGTCAAAAGAAAAAAATTGGATGTCATAAAATATTATTTTGCAAAATATTGAAATTGAAATAAAAAATTAAAAAAAAAGAAAAATCAAACAAACAAAAAAAAATGTTAAAAAGAAAAATTAATTTTTTCGGGACTCTTTTATAAAAAAGAAACGAAAGGCTCACTGACTAGGTATGGTTTTAATGGGAATTTTTTTTTCTTTTAAAATCTGAAAAACACGAAATACGACAAATATTTTGCTATATAATAAAAATTATTGGAATTTTATGTTCGAAAAAAACACACACAACTCAGCAAAGGTTTTTTCAAATAATAATAGAACCTGTTTCCAAAAAAGTACCAGTCGTACGACACCATATGTACGCCAAGAGCAAAACATTACGAACAACAATCAAGTTTTTCAATTGAAATGCTAACAGAAGTTACAACTCGTGTTTAAAAAAAGCGGGTTTTAATGTGGAAAGAAATCTTTTATTTCAATTCAATGAAATCATAAAAGTGTAATAAAGAACACAACCTTGATTTTTGTTTCAGGTAAAGCAGTTTCCTTTTTTAACACTGCTTTCAGGAGGTAAATTTACTAACAAAAAGCTGTTGGCTTGCAGGCCCTCTAGTCTAAGTAAAATAATCACCATAAAAGGTAAATAATATAAAACTATAGTAAAGTTTAACCCCAAGTTCAAATAAAACGGAAGCCATTAAGTACAAAATTGATGTTTCACGGATTTTATTACTATGATATAAACAGCAAAGCGAAGCGCCTCCATACATACATAATTGATCATTACAACCCTTCAATCACGATTACGACCTAGACCTTCTCACTTCAGTTATGTTGTTTTTATACATGAGCGGTGGGACCTACAGTTAATTTTATTTGTTCTCAGAGTTTTTGTCAGCATTTAGAAGTCGCCGTAGTCTAATAGGTAGTGTGTTGGCTTATTAGACGCAAAAGCCTGGGTTCGAGCCCCAGGCCAGGCATCAAAGACAAAATACAAAAAGTATTTCTTCGGCGACTTCCTCTCAGTAGATTTCTGGCAAAAACTCTGAGAGTAAATAAAAATTGCCATGAAAAGTTTCTCAATAAATCTGTCGTTCGGAGTCGACTTTAAACTGTAGGTCCTACCACTCATGTATAAATTTAACACACACAACATAAGTGATGTGAGAAACTAGGACGTTGTACAATGGGTCAATTCGACCTCCGGGTACTGTACTTGTCTTAATTGACAAGTACACGTCCTCTAACCTAACCTAACCCAACCTAACCTAACCTTTTGTCAGCAATCTGCTGAGAGAAAATCGCCGAAAGAAATATTTTGTCATATTTCGTTCTGTTTGAGATGTCCGACTTGGGTTTTGAACCGTGGCCTCATGTCTAATAAGCCAACGCACTACCTAATACCCTACGGCGACAACAGTTGAGCGCTACCGTCTAAATTAAAATGCAACAAAATGTGTGTGGGCTATCGTTTCTTTGAAATACCTTTTGACTCTATTATGTGTAGAACACAACATGTTCAAATGTCCGCCTCGATTTCTCTGGGTGAAGCACATTAAAAATTTTCAATTTTTCCTGACTATGGCCTATAAATCGGACTGAATATGACCGTCGCCATAAATTATGTTAGATTTGAAAATCGCAATTGTTTGTGGCCTTTTAGCATATCTTGCCACTTAATAAAAACCCACGAGAGGAAATCTAATGGTGGCAAATAGCGTGATCACTAGATGAGATGACTATGTCCTCAGATCGTCATGGTCCAAAAGTATGGACCGACTACAGTGCAAGCTGAAAATCAGCACGAATCGGTAATTTTTCGGATTGTAAATTTCATCCAGAAATGTTCCTCAGTTGCTGACTGACCCAAAACCCATGCAGTAAACACACATCGTGAACAATTCGACGTTTAGTATATCCAATGGTGCCACTGAACTGTGTGCGTAACTCCATTCTGTTGAAATCATATATCGTTTGTAACCAAATTATCCAATTCAGGTAAAAGAAACTGGTAATCATCGATCTATAGTGCTCACCTTTGACAGTGATATATAAACCATAAACGCCGCCAGGCTAAAATCCCCACCAAGCAGAGATGCATTGGACACTCTTGGATTTTATGTGGATTTTTATCGTCCCAAATTGAACAATTTTGTTTGCTTACGTACCCATTCATCTAGAAAATGACATCACCGCTGAAGATTTTTTGAAGATCGCATTTGATTTTTGTACGGCTGCAGGAGCAAGTTGCGACGCAAAATTCGTTAAGTTGTGTTCTGCTAAAGCCCGAGTTCTTGTGAACGACATGATCATCCTGCACAACCTCACTGACAGCGGACGACGATGCTTTCGGCAGATCTTAAGACACTTAAGGTGAGTTGCCAACTGCGAACACACGTCGTTGTTGATGGCTCATGTACATCCATACAGGGTGATTTGACAAAACAGACTTAACTAATGACAAATAATTTCACAGATGTAGTTTCAAGTAGATAGCCTTTATTATTGATATTATCCTGATGAGATATCATATTTCGGATAGAAGCATTAGTTCAAGTGCAGGGCAACATAATGATAACGACGATGACCAAGCCATCAATGTCAACAGCGAGCGCTACGGATCGATTGTGAGCAACATCTTTTGAACTGAATTGGATGAAACAAATGTAGTTTTTTTTTTTTAATTCGAATAGCTTTTTGATGTTAGTATACCAAAAAGATCTTTGGCTCCCTGCCTTTGAATATCCCAAAATGGCTGAAGTCATATACAGTTTAATGTAACATTATTACTTTGTATTTAAATTTGTATTTCAATTTTAATATTTTAATTGTATAAGTAATTCGTTTCAATTTAATTTAAATTTAATTTCTTTTTTTTGTGTGTGTGTGTTCTTCTGTTCTCAAAGGAAAAAAAACTTTTCCACTCAATTTTCTAAAAGTGGTGAGGCGGGCAGGCTGGCAGGGGCCACAAGAACTTTAAACAAAACATTTTATTGAAGGCACGTTTTTATGTGTGCTCTCCTCTATTTTACTTTCTTGTTGTACTTTGGAAACCAACTTAAGTTATTAATAGATTTACTTTTTCCTTTTGATAACAATAGAAGGCCAAAAGAACAAAAAGCTGGAAAAAACTTTTTCTGTTCATTTGATTTTCGTTTTAAATTTTTTTTTAAATTTTTTAACTTTTTTTTGTTTTGTTTTTAGTTTTATTTTCTTTTGCCTCCCCCTTCCTATTTACCACACAAGTTTATTTCTTTATAGAAATTACTCAACATTGTAATTATTTAAACAAAAGCCATAGCAACAAAAAAAAAATACGATAATTATTTTGTTGTTCTTGTTGTTGTATTTTCGAATTGAGAAACTTTAAAACAATACAGTTGGCTGTTTATTTTCAAAATGTCTGATAAGAGGAAATAAAAACATTAAAAAAGGAAACGTGTTTTAGCAGCCAAAAGTTGTTCCTTTAGTCGAATGGTGGTTTCGATTTTTTTCTTCAATTTTTAAATTTTTATTTCGTACGAAAACAGCGTCAGAGTAATGCTATGCAATGCAAGCTCTTTTATAGAGGGTACATGAAATAATTTCGTAACGTTTTTAAAAGAAAATTTTTAATTCCCATTTGGTTTCTCATTGTCTTTGTTTTTCATTTTGTATGCCTTACCTACTGTTTCAAATTTCTTTTAAATGTTCGTCTTTTTTAATACACATTAAAACTAATTTCTTTTTATCCAGAGTTATAGATTTAATTTCAAATGAAACCATAAAACAATTACACATGCTCACAACAAAAGGAAAGTTGAACACAAACTTTTAAGCACAAAATTAAAAAAAAAGAATCCATTTAATCCATTAAAAATTCTCATATGAAACATAAAGTAGAGCACATTTACAAGGCAAATTCAATTTGATTTTAAGCTTAATTCGTTCAGTATTTAAATACTTAATGTCTTGTCTTGTAATTTCTTTCCAGTTTTATTTAAGTTTGAATAAAATATATTTTATTTTTGAAAATTTATTGCAATTTACCACACATGATCATTCTTGGGTCCAAACTAGCTCCATTAAAATTTTTAATCCATTTTTCTGCATAGAAATAAAATTCCTCAGAGGCACGTCATTGCTAGCGTTTCATGCCTATGCCTCCATTGTGATTTGGAAAAAACAGACTGAATCATTGATAACTAATTTGACAGGCGTAGTTTCAAAATGATATCCATTATTATCGTTAAGAGAAGCCATATCACTGCGGCCCTATGATCTACTGTAGTCCCTTACTATTTTATAGGGTATCCTCTAAAATCCATTGAACTGATAAACTTCACTGTCAACAAAGTTAATTCCCTGCCCAGACCCTATTTGGCTGCAAAGTGTTTCTCCCTAGGGATGCATCAGTGTTTTTCAAGTTCCAAGAATGATTTATTCTCATCATCACAGTATCTACATGTAGAGTTCAACAGATTGCGGTTATCCGTATTGGGAAGCGTATTAACTACAGAGAGTACATTTTTACTGCACAAAACACCCCGAAAGCTATTGGAACAATTTCTGCCCAACTGCCAAGGATGTTGGAGAACCTATTCTCACTCCTAATAAATATATTTATAACGCAGTAGTCCATCTTTTAAATCCTATACACACGATCTGCGGAAACAAACGCAGGGGTATTTGTGGAGCTAGGCAATGGAGGAACTCTTAATTATATTTTTTCTTTTCTTCTCTTCAGGAGTATGCAAACGGCATACTTACTTACTTAATTGGTCATTACAATCCTTCGCTCAGGATTACGACATAGCTTCTCACGCCACTAAGGTTGCGTATATTAATTTTATACATGAATGGCGGGAACTACAATTTAAAGTCAATTCCGGACAACAGATTTTTGTGAAACTTTTCATAGCAATTATATTTTACACTCAGAGTTTTTGCCAGAAATCTGCTGACCGAATATCGCCTAAAAAATATTTTCATATTTTCGTTTTAATGTCTGACCTGGGGTCTGAACTGCTACCTACTAGCCTACGGCAAGTTTGATACAATCTAAACTTTTGTTAAATAATTTCAGTTTGAGTCACATAACAGATTATCCAGCAATAGACTGACTATAGTAACCGATTTATAACCAGAAGCCGTAAACTTAGATAATGTCAGTGCATGGCACTGATTGCATCAAGCCCAAATAAAGATTCAATGATGTGGGACATGAAGTATGAGACCATATACTTAGAATCTATGCGGAAATACCTGAGTGCATATCAAGTACTAGGCAAGGCGTTGCCCTCATCGGCACTGAACAATATCCTAATATTTTTCAGATTACCAAGACAGCAACTTCTCCAGACATCATTTGGAATAAGTCTTCTTTCTTAGAAAAACTGGTACTTATTTTTTCAATATTTTAATTATCAATCGATTTGGGTGTACGCATTAAACAATGTCACCTTAACGTTTATTTTTATTTATTTTAGAATAAATATTCCATTTCTATGAAAAAAAAAATTCTCAAAACATGGATATCAAGTGAGGTTATGTCAAAAATAAATTTCACTTCCCTATAATTACAGCAAAGTGTCAAATGTCAGCCTCAATTTGTTACTTAACAATTCCAATGGATTTATGTATTCAATGTGTAGGCCTTAGGCGAGGGCTTTAATTTCACTCGTTTATGTACAAAATTGAAATATAAATTTAATATTGATAAATTATTAAAACAAATTTAATTCAACTGTTTTTCAATTGCTACTCTTTCAAAAAAAATCAAATTATGACAATAAGTCACATACTTTCAACTACGTATTGATTCTTATAAAATGTCTTAAGCAGACATTTCGTTCACAAATAAAATGAAGGTAGAATATTCTCCTTTTAAAATATCACACAGACATGTCTCAAAGTAAATACATATATGGATATTAGGATAGTTCCAGGATGACTCAAAAGGAATGGTTTGGAAGTGGATGTTAGTGGATTGCAAACCATAATATAAGGCTACATATGGCAAATATTCTGTATAAAGAAAAATTTTAAATTTTGAAAATATTTACGCCCCTAATGAAACAGTTTTATAGTATGAATGTGTGTGTAATAAAAAAACAACAAAAACAAAAAAAAATAATAATATTGTAAAAATTTATGTCAAATGTCAAATACAGTTGGAAATGCTACAATAAAAACTGAAATGAAATTGTATTTACATTGAACGGAATGTGATTACATACATATTCCAACATGTTTCTGAAATATGAAAACATTTTCCAAAAAAAAAAAAATATAAAAAAATTTAAATAAAAAATTGAATAAAATTTCTCATATTTTTATTTGTAAATTCAACACGGTTACAGCATGTCAATGGAACGTTTTCCGATAAACTTCTCAAATAGATACTTGAGAAATGCCTTCAAGGTATGGAACATTTTCAAAGGTTGAAATATTTTTAAGCAAAAAATAATTCAATTTAAAGTCATTCAATGAAAACTTCAAATAGAGCGTAGTTAAAAGTGCAAAACTTAAATTGGACTTAATTTTAATACTTGTATTTGGAGTATTTAAAGAACATACATAATTGAACATTGTAATCCTTCAGTCTGCATTGCGATCTAGCTTCTCGCATCACTTATGTTGTGTGTGTTAACATGAGTCGACTTCGAACGACAGATTTTTGAGAAACTTTTCATGGCAATTTTATATATTCTCAGAGTTTTTGCAGTCGTCGTAGTCTAGTAGGTAGTACGTTAGTTTATTAGACGCAAGGCCACGGTTCAAACCCCAGGTCAGACATCAAAACAAAATATAAAAAAATATTTCTTCGGCGACTGCCTCTCAGCAGATTTCTGGCAAAAACTCTGAGAGTAAATAAAACTGCCATGAAAAGTTTCTCAAAAATCTGTCCTTCGGAGTCGACTTTAAACTGTAGGTCCCGCCACTTATGTATAAAACTAACACACACAACATGAGTGGTGTGAGATGCTAGGCCGTAATCCTGACTGAAGGGTTGTAATGACAAATTATTTATGTTATGTATGTATGGCAAAAACTCTGAGAGTAAATAAAAACTTGCCATGAGAAGTTTCGCAAAAATCTGTTCTTCAAGTCGACTTTAACTTATAGATCCCGGCACTCATATATAAAATTAGTACACACAACTTTTTGTATTTTGTTTTAATGTCTGGCCTGGGGCTCGAACCCTGACTTTACGTCTAATAAGCCAACACACTACCTACTAGACTACGGCGACTTCAACCATGGCTTCACGTGTAATAACCCAACACACTATCTACTAGACTATCTACTAGACTATCTAATAGACTATCTACTAGACTATCTACTAGACTATCTACTAGACTATCTCCTAGATTATCTTCTAGAATATCTACTAGACTATCTACTAGACTATCTTCTAGACTATGTCCTAGACTATCTCCTAGACTATCTACTCGACTATCTACTAGACTATCTCCTAGACTGTGCCCTAGACTATTCCTAGACTATCTACTAGACTATCTACTAGACTATCTAATAGACTATTTCCTAGACTATCTACTAGACTATGTCCTAGACTATCTTCTAGACTATGTCCTAGACTATCTACTAGACTATCTCAGAGACTATCTCCTAGACTAAGTCCTAGACTATCTCCTAGACTATCTACTAGACTATCTACTAGACTATCTACTAGACTATCTTCTAGACTATGTCCTAGACTATCTCCTAGACTATCTACTCGACTATCTACTAGACTATCTCCTAGACTGTGCCCTAGACTATTTCTAGACTATCTCCTAGACTATGCCCTAGACTATCTAATAGACTATCTACTAGACTATCTACTAGACTATCTACTAGACTATCTACTAGACTATCTCCTAGATTATCTTCTAGACTATCTACTAGACTATCTACTAGACTATCTTCTAGACTATGTCCTAGACTATCTCCTAGACTATCTACTCGACTATCTACTAGACTATCTCCTAGACTGTGCCCTAGACTATTCCTAGACTATCTACTAGACTATCTAATAGACTATTTCCTAGACTATCTACTAGACTATCTCCTAGACTATCTTCTAGACTATGTCCTAGACTATCTACTAGACTATCTCCTAGACTATCTCCTAGACTAATTCCTAGACTATGCCCTAGACTATCTCCTAGACTATCTACTCGACTATCTACTAGACCATCTCCTAGACTACGTCCTAGACTATCTACTAGACTATCTACTAGACTATGTCCTAGACTATCTCCTAGGCTATCTACTAGACCACTACTACTAGTCAATTGACACTACATTTACCGCCTTATGAGCTATATTAATTCTTCTAATTCGGAGCTGCAACTATGTGACATCTGATTCGGGCATTACATTAACCTTGTCGTATTTAATTTAAAGCCGGATAAAAGGCTAGATATATTATACTGGAATAGCTGTCTAAACCAGTGGCGGAAAGGATGATCAAGAATAAATGTGATAATTCCAACATTATTTTGTTGAATAGAGGTCTAATATATCTGAGTGCCTCATCCTGAAATTGGTTGCCATATATTACCTCATTTCATCATCTAATCCTGTTCTTTTTCTATACTTGCAGGTATCTCCATAGATCTCCTGTCTTAATCAGGAATTAAAACTTAGTTATCATGCAATGCACCCATACAAGAAGTTTAATTCGGATAGAATATTGTTAATCAAAAATAATATTGGTATTATTCGATTATAGTCTTCTTATTTAAGAATAAATTTATTCAGTTTTTAAAGATTTAATTTCATAAAACCACAAACCATTTAAGTAAGAAATAATCAAAGAATTCAACAATAACTCTTCAATTATGTTTTCCGTTTTCAATTCATATCGAATATCATTGCATTTGATTGATTCATGTTGCAAGAGTTTATAGTTCTTGTGACATTTTGTGGCATTTAAAGAAAATAAACGAAGAAAAATCTAATATCTGAAAAATATAATAAAATTGAAGAGAGAATATAAAAATGTCTTTGGCACACAGAATTGCTTGCGTAAATTGCAAGTAACCACATTGACAGATAGATGGACAGACATGTAACTAGACAGGCAGACAGACAGACAGATTTACACGCAAACAAAGTATGTCACTTGGGAAAATTTGCAACAAAAGCAGAAAGAAAAAAAATGGGTGAAGTAATAACAATGATGAAGGAATATGGCTGACAGGTAAAACGTTCACCTGTTTTCTTATGCGAACATACTGACTTACAGCCGCTGATACAGAGTGCAACATTGCAAATGTGGAAACTGTTTTTCTTTTTTTTTCTGTTAGTAAGTGGGAATGGAAGTCACCTTTAAGCACAATAATCGCCAACGTCATGATCATCACTGTTACACTTTTATAAAAGAAAGAATTTTGTTGGTGTCAGAGCTTTAAAGGGATGTGAATATTATTTTAATCTTTTTTTTTGGCCGAACAAACGAAATTATTTTCAAATTTCTAAATTAGAATCTAGTGAATTAAACCAACTCTTACGAAAGACTTAACGTACGTAATAGAAATGCAATCTGGCTTAACGTAGAAGGTATGTATATTGAGCCTGATATGGAGTCCAAAGCCCCACAAAGCCTTTTACCTGATTTACTGAGAAAATTCTCCGCCAATAGTAACATTTTCCTTATAAACTCATCAAATCGTAGGCCATTTACCAGAGGTGAGGTTATATATAAATCTCTCTATATAACCTCACAGAAATTATAGCGGATTTGCTGTACAAAAATAAAAATTGCATTCAAATTCATTTGTTTAATTTTTTATTCGATTCTATATTTAATTTGATCTTTTCACTCTTTCAAACGGCTGCTATGAAAGTTGTGTACGTCATCGTTCAGCGACTCTGTTATTTTGCAGTTCCTTTGTCTTGTCATGATTTTTTTTCTCTTTTCCAATTGAATTTAATACTTCTATTCCATTTACCGTTTACTCTTGTTGTTTTTGTCACTTTTGTTCATAACCACAAAACCGAGAGAAAGAGATTTTAACGCTTTATTGAAAAATTCAACGTGTTTAAGGGTCGATGTATAGCACATGAGGTGAATTGCTTGGTTGAGTAAACATTTTTCTACTGCCTCTTTAGAATAGAAGGAATGCGTTTTTTTTTTCTTTTCCAATTTCAACATTTTTTATTTAATGTGTTTGGGGTTACATTTTCAAAGTGATTGATTATTTTTAAAATTTTAATGATTTTATCTTCTAAAGCGACACAAGATGAACAGCAGCCATACTTATCCAATATTTTGTTGCCTTTGTGACTGAAAATAATTTTAAAAATCGCGAAAAATACAGAAGACTAACTTTATATTCGAACAGAAAAGAAATTGCATAGCAAGTAAAATTCTTCTAACATAAGATAGAGATTGATTGATAGAGGAATTCTTTATTTTTCTAATTTTTTTGTATACAAAATTCTAAACGCAAACTAAAATACAATGATTTTTAAAAGCAAAGAAAAATAATTAATATTTTCCACAGCACGAAGCAAGGCTACCTTAGGAGATTCATGTCTTGTATTCAATATGTTGTACTGCAGTTACAAATCATAACTGCCAAAGGCTACTTATGGAATATAGAATGGTTAAGTTTCCAAAAGGATTTCTAAGTAAATCTTGGCATTTGTTTTGATCACTTATTCGCCGAAATGCAAGTTAGTGATCCCATCGAAAGAGACACGCCAACAAACTATAACTAAACTTGAGTGATGACCCGAGGATGTGCTTCATAAACGATGTTTGCATTTGTCGTTTAATTGTATTCTTTTTCATTTCTGCAGTCATCAAAAGTCCGGACGCACAACTTTGAAGTTTTTTAATAATTCCGCTCAGAAACTTTCCTGTATACTCACTCACAACTTTTGGACAATTTTAAAACGTAACAATATGATGGCTTTCTAAATGAAGGCCGGGGAGCTCAAACTAAAGCTATGACATCTTAGGGAGGAGATTAAAAAAACATATTTTTTTCGGCGATCACTCTAAGTATTCGAATTACAGGCGTATATGCCTTCTCCCTAGCGCATATAAGGTTCTTACGGGCGTATTGTGTGAACGACCTTATCAGTATGGTTTCACACCTAGCAAGTCCACCATCGACCAGATCTTCACACTACATCAAATCCGGCAGAAGACCCACAAAAAACAAGTCGACACACAACATATTTTTGTCGACTATAAGGCAGCCTTCGATAGCGCCATTAGGGATTGTGTTTTTGTCGCAATGTCTGAGCTCGTTATTCCTACGAAGCTGATAAGGCTATGCAGAATGACGTTGAGCAATTCCTGCAGCTCCGTCAAGGTAGGAATGCAGCTCCGCCAAACCTTTGGATACCGTGAGAGGTTTCAGACAAGGCGATTCCTTCAACTCTCTTCAACTTTATCATGGAGAGTGTTCTGCGGAAGGCGAGATTTCACTATTTTCTAAAAAAGCGTCCAGCTGACGACATTGACTTCATAGGGCTTACCAAGTGAGATGTTACCGCTGCCTTAAGTGCTATTGAACGGGAGTCTATTAAGTACATGTTGTCGACAAGTAGGGACCGATAACTATACTTTCGATATAGTCAAGGAATGAAGTCAGTCTGGAGATCAAGAGCAGCATCACTATAGCCAATAGATGCTACTATGATCTCAATAGACAATTCTCGCACGACAAAACTAATACTCTACAAGATGCTCATCCTCGCCGTGCTTCTTTATGGCACAGAAGCATGCTCCGGCGAGACGGAAATTTGATATGGGGATTTGCGGAAGTCGACGAAGAGGACTACCATGTTTGCGTTGGAAGGACCAAATCGAGGAAGCCCTGTCATCGGTTGGTGTGACCAATTAGCGAAAAAGCATGGGCTTCTGGAGGGTTGTTAATGGCCTATTAAGTAAGTAAGTACTCTCAGTATTCTCCTGTCAAAAGGTCTGAAAGTAAGAGAATTAAAATGGGAAGGTTTTCAAAGAAGTCGTTTGGCGACGATAAAAACTGTAAATGGTGACATACACACATACATAATTGGCCATTACAACCCTTCAGTTAGGATTACGACCTAGTTTCTCAAATGGTGACACTCATGGATAAAATCAACGCCTACAACATTCGATGGTGTAAGAAGCCATACCAATATCCTGACTTAAGAGTTATAAATGCTAAACCAATATACAGTTTTTTTTACATTTTACAATTCTATTTTCTTCATATCCTACTTACATTTCACAAAAAGTGCATAAGTCCCATAGAAATCATTTATTTTCTATTTTCCTCAAGAAAAAAAGAGAAATAAAACGATAAAATTGCTTAAAAAAATATCAAAACAAAAAAAACTTAAAAACCACAAATTACCGAAGATATTAAGAGAAAAAAGATTAAAAAAATGCAGAAAATAATGCAGCATAATAAAAAAAGAAACCAAAACAGAAAAAATAAATAGAAAAACTAACAAACATTGCTGGGGTATAAATGAAAAATCATGAAGTCAACATTAGCCAGCATCAATATTTGATAAATTGATGTGAACGATTTTTAAGCTCGAACAAACAAGACAATATATTTTAGTCGAGAAAAAAAAACAACAACAACAGGATAACATAGAATAAAAAACATGCCGCAAAGCAAACAAACAAATAAAAAATAAAAAAAATTAAATGGAAACGGAAATAAGAACGCAAAAACAGAAAAAGAAACCAACAGAAATCTGAAAAACACTGGACGTCACAACAAAATTGTTTACGAAACCAAAAAGTCAATTACTTGAAAATATTTATAATATCTAACTCAGACCCCCTACCACCCTTCTTATACTCCCTCCCACTGACCCTTTCACTTATTCTTTATCAGATGTTTTCTTGTATCCAATAAATATATGTATTGTACGAGATGCATGAGAGTGTATGATAATGGATGAGTTGTTTTATTCACATGCACAAAATATCCTCTCTCATAGCGTACTCTTAAGGGTACACAATAGACGGTACTCATACTCACTCTTTTTTATTTACTCATATTCTCATACAATAAATGTGTATGTTTATATTGCCATAAACAATAAATTTTATTTTTCTTTTTTTTATCCAACACCAACCCTACGTAGATGGTCAGCAGTATCAGTTAATGAACATCCTGGTGTCTTAGATGGAAGCTATTCTGTGATCATGATTAAAATACTTCTTAAATATTTTAAGATTTATTAATACATCCACATCAATTATATTTCGGAGATCGTTAAGGCGATATATTGCACAATACAAGAAATGTTTCGTTTCCTGTATTTGGGTGGTGTTCATAAACATACAATGTGAAACAAATTTGGAATGTTTAAAATCAGATTTTTATGCTGGATCTTGGTGTTCAAAGAAATTCTGTTAAAAGTCCGTGTTGTTTAGTAGTAGAGTGTTGGCTTATTAGACGTGAGGCCATGGTTCAAACCCCAGGTCAGACATCTTCAACAAAACGAAGTATAAATCGAAATATATTTCTTCGGCGACTAAATCTCCTGTGAGAGTTTCTGGCAAGACCTCAGAGAGTAAATAAGATTGCCATGAAAAAGTTTCTCAAAAATATGTCGTTCGGAGTCGACTTTAAACTTTAGCTCCCATCCCACCCATGTATAAAACTAATACACACAACATAGCTGGTGTGAGAAGCTACGTCGACTGAAGGCTTATATAACCAATTATGTACATATGTACATATGTATGTTAAGCAGAGACGTTAAGTTTTGGTCGATAACATTTTAGTTATCTCATTAAATTATCTCTGTCAGTGTAGGAGTTCCAGATTTTCTCTGCAGAGAACGAAACATAAGATAATAATGCCTGATGACTGCATAACATACATACATACATAATTGGCCATTACAATCCTTCAGTCATGATTACGGCCTAACTTCTCACATGGCTGCATAAAAAAATTTTAAACAAGTTCTCTCATTTTCCACTGGGTCTTCTAGGATATGTATAGTTTGGTGTGTTGATCAATTATGACCATTTTAATTGCATTGTTTGCTTAAATCTCGTTATTTATTGATAATGGCGTTAAGAATCAATTGATTGTCTAGGTTGCCGTAGTACCACCAGCATCATCTTTTTGGTCACTATTTGAAAGGCTTCAGTTTACTACATTCAAGATCTTCGTGATCGCCTGCACACATTTATTAGAGAAATACTCCAATTTTATACCGTTATAGCAGAAACTATTGATAACTATCTACTGATGAATGCCTAGTTCACTAGCAATATTCCTGCTACTTATGTGTAGATTTTGCTCAGATTTTCCCAAGATGTTGTTTGCCAAGTTGAAGCATCGCAACAAATCGTCCTTATCTTTTATATTAAAGAAAACCAAAATATGAGGCTAATGTGCCGAATAAAGTTGCCATAGTCTAGTAGGTAGATAGCAGGTCTTCTCGGCAACTTCGTCTCAGCAGATTTCTGGCAAAAATTGTGAGAGTTAAATAAAATTGCCATTAAAAGTTTCTCGTAAATCTGTCGTACGTAATTGACCTTAAATTGTTGATCACGCCACTCATGTATAAAATTAACACACAAATAAAGTGATGAGTGATAAGATAGGTCGTAATCCTGACTGAAGTGTTGTAATGAGCAGTTATGTATGATGAGACATTCCAATCGCTTTTCGTGTCTTCACCCTTGATTAAAAGAAATAAAAAGTTTCGCTCTTTCTTCTTTCTTATCTCACACATAACTCTCTCTGAAATTCTGCATCATTACATACATAAGAATAGTATTTCATTATCCATTGAATATAGTACGCCTCAATAGCATGGAGGTCGAATGAAGTGGAATATTTTGAAAAAAACTGTTTTAGAAGGCAAATAAAAAAGTTCAAATTGCATTGTACGCCAATTGACAAATGTTGGACAGTTTAGAATGCGAGCGGTCTTTCTACACCTTAATAGTGCAGCCGACTTACCTTCTAAATACAGTCTACAATAAACGACCAACAACCACCATTGCAACTAAAAAATTTGTCTCATATTTTTTTGTTTACTTACTTCGATAATGTTATTGTTATTGTAGGTCATGTAACTGAGACACACTAAAAATACAAACAAGATTTATGTGTCGTCCTTTAGCAGAGGGTAGAGAGGGGTGAGACTATGAAAGAAAAGAATCCAAAATAAATATATGATTGTTAAAGTATTGTTTTACATTTAACTTTACTCTCCCCTCATTTTCCCCCCTTCCCTACTGCCATAAAATGTATTTGTTTTAAATACATACATATGCACATATATACTTATGTACATAGAGCTTGTGCCATAAAAGCCATGTTATATTTTTACAACACTTTATTATTTCTTTTTTTATACGATACGGATAGTAAACTGCAAGGACACGTTACCATTCCAAATAAACATGCATATAAACATATATATAACATATATATACATACACACGCAATGTAACAAATATGTGGTTCTATTATTTATGGCAGCAACAATCTCATCCCAACCCACTTCTTCGCAACGATGGCAACAATACAATGCTTTATGAGAACAACTTAAAATCCCTGCGGGTTGACCACTATGCTGTGCCTGGGGTTTGGGAATATTTTCTTTATTTTTTTTCTTTTCTTCTCTTTTTTGTCTTTATTGTTATTGTTATTGCAACAACAGAAATTAATTTGACCACAATACAAATAAACAATAGATGCCAGGGTCATTTAATGGTTGGGTATCGTTTTATGCTATTCTGTTCGGTTTTATATTTTCATTCATGATTGGCTTTTCTTTTAAGGATTTTTCCATTACAAAACTGAATTATTTTGATTGAGGATTTGTTCTCTTGTTGAATTTCTTTTTTTTAGTCCCATAGATTTCTTAGGGTTTTTTCCGGTTCTTCTAGTTTTCATTGAACACATTGAGAAAAATTTGTGGTGAAAATAAAACAATTTGAACAGGTTGGGTTGACGTAGTGAAAATATTAATTTGTACTCAAGTAAAAATAAAAAACTTCTCAATTTGTATTAAAAACAATACGATATGTATTGCGAATGTACTCACCGTAACGGTAGGCGTAAGCCCACGGTTTAAATCCCATGTCAGGCATCAAAGCGAAAATATGAAAAAAATATTTCAAACAAAATAAAAACAATGCTGTTGAAACAACCAGCTGTTTTGGTTACCAGCTGTCAAATGAATATTGAATAAGCAGCTGAACTGCGAATATTATTATGTCTGAACACTTAAAATATTGTACTCAATAAACCGAATATTGACCTAATAAAAGTGCATATCTGAACATAGTATAATAATCGGCCTCAAATTAGAAGAACTTATATAGCTAGTAACGTGGTAAATATAGTGTCAATTGACTAGTAGATAGTCTAGTAGATAATCTAAGAGATAGTCTAGCAGATAGTGTGTTAGTGAGTTGTTAGATCGTTCATAATCCAGGTCAGACATCTCGAATAAAACGAAGTATGAAAATATGTTTATTCGGCGACTCTTTCTCAGCGGATTTCTCGCTAAAACTCTGAGAGTAAATAAAATTGCCATGAAGAGTTTCTCAAGAATCTGTCGTTTGGAGTCGACTTTAAACTGTAGGTCCAACCACTAATGTATAAAATTAACGCACACAACATAAGTGGTGTGAGAAGCTTGGTCGTAATCCTGACTGAAGGGTTGTAATGACAAATTATGTATGTATGTATTGCGAAAGTAATTCTCTTCAGATTTTTTCTAATCACTGAATACCTATCAGTATACAATCTATTAGTAATAAAGGTCCTTCCAAAAGAGACTACCGTACTGTATTAGTCGATAACAACCATCCCATTGTAGCTACATCTGTCATGGTCCCTGCGCAAGGATGACTGGCAAAATCATGAAGCGTTCCACATCTTTTTTATCCCTTTCATACTTCCTCTCCTTTTTCCCATCCATTTTTTTCCTTCCATTTTAAGGGCCATTTCGAAGTACTGTACTTGTCTCAATTGACAAGTACACGTCCTCTAACCTAAACCTAAACCTACATTAGTCAAATTATTTGTTATTTATTCAGTCTGTTTTACCATATCCGCCTGGACGTACATATATAACATTTATCAGCACTACGACATGCATTCGTTGCTAAAAATGTTTGTTATCACTTGTTTTCATTCTTACACAACCTTTCCCAACATAAAGTTCTGATACATAAAGCTGTGAAAAATAACTCAACATGAATGTCACATCGTCCGGTAAACAAGATCACAAATTCTTTTGTAAACTTCTTCCAGAATTGTTTGCCTCTAAATTGTTTTTACATTTCTACTTTTAAAAGTGTCACGAAAGGGAAATGAAAAGGCGGACAAATTGGCACGGAAGAGATCGGAGATGAGGAGGAGACAATAGAGATGATATATATATAGGAATACTTTCCCATGGAATTCACCACATTGTGGGTAGTCCGACATACCTGGTTGCCGAATTTCTAACTGCTGTGAATTTGCAGTGGACGGCGAGAGAACGAGGAAACTACTTGAGTTCGACAAGTAAACGGTTCACACTCTAACTAGAACTCTAACAAGACACTAGGCTATTGGCAGTTTCGCTGACAAGTTCGGCCTGCCCACTAGCATTGCTGCAGAAGCTGCCATGATGAGGAGTCATCGGTTTATGGTTGATAGAACGTTTAAGGATCTGGGCAGGGTTGCGAACGATCCATTAAGGGAACTGGCCAGTTTCTTCCGGAGCTTGGGGATGGTTCAAACCAACCACTAATGGATGGTAACACAATATGGCCACCAAGTGAACTTGCCTGTGAATGACAAGCTAGCCTCTAACCTACCTCAACCTAACCTACTTTTATAAGAAGATTACATGTAAATGTTGCTCTAGTTTACACCGTAATGGGCCATCCATTAACTCTACTTTTCGCATAATTTTCACCAATAGCCAATTAACTGCTCTAAACATACTTATTTAATTGGCTATAGAAGCTTTTTAGCTTAGGATTATGACCCAGGTTTTCACACCATCCATGTTGTGTGTGTTAATTTTTATGCATGAGTAGCAAGACCCGCAGTTTAAGGTAGAAACTCTACAGCAAATTTGTAAAGCTTTTCATGGCAAAGCTGTTGAAAGAATGTGGTCAAACCTCAGGTTCGAAGTCACAAGCTCTCATCTAGTTAGCAAACACACCACCTACTAGACTTCAGTTACATCAAACGTGAGATTAATTATTGGAAAAACTCATAACAAGGAGTGCTTTGCAGCACTATCCGTAACATAACATAACATTTTCGCTTCCAAAACTTTTCATTACCCATTTTTCCTTCCGTGTAGTTGAGTGCTAGTGACATGCTGTCTGGATTATCATTTTAAGTGTGTTGTAACAAACGATAGAAGTTTTGGAGATTGTTTTACTTACAATTTGCATTTAAACTCCAAATCCAACAACATTTGTTGTCTCATATTATCTCTTGGAGCCTTTTCGATTGGTTCCATATAAATTCTTAGTAAAATATTATTGACAGGTTTCTGCTTTCTGCTTAAGTCTGTATGTGGTTTCAATTGTTTATTTTATTTTGTTTTGTTTTTTTTCGTCTTGTTATCTTGTATTATTGAAATTGAAATTTGTGGTTGAATTTCCTTTTGAATTTGATATCTTTTATTTTTTGTTTTTCCTTTATACCTCATAAAATATTACATTTTATGACATCAATTGGGAAATGAATTGAGATTTGCTTCGACAATAGTTTTCCTTTTTCAGTGCAATTTTCTTAAAAGCATGAGCAAAAGAAAAAAAATAATAAAACGAAATGAACAAATAAATGATGTCAATTTCAACCTCACTGTAATTGGAATACAAGCATTGAAGCATTATTGTTATCAATTGTTAAGACAATAAGAAAAGTCTTTTGAAATTAACAAAATCGAATGGAATTACCAGGTATAGCAGCAAAGCAAGCAAAGGGGAATTTTCGACCGTCAGAAAGAAAAAAATGAATTATTTTTGAGGACATTAGTCATACTCTGGAGATGGTTATCCAATTACAAGTGAACCTACAGAAATGCGAAACTTTAAGTTGAATAATACTTGGTATAAATATAAAGTTTCTCAAAAATCTGTCGTTCGGAATCGATTTCAAACTGTAGGTCCCGCACATAACATAAGTGGTGTGAGAAGCTAGGTGTAATCTTGTCTAATCCTGTCCTGAGTTATAATGACCAATTATGTATGTAAGCACCTCCAAATAAACAATTTAAAAAGCAATTGACCCCCACTACTGGGTAAAGAGGGTAACATCAACAACAAATATAATAAGAAAGTTAAGCACCTCTATCCCATAAAAAGGATTTAATCCACAACAAAACTTCTCAACACTACACCCACCAACGACAGCATTTAATGAAATTAAACCTCTTACAAATCACCTGCTTAGCTAGATAAACTAGCTTAATGAAACTGCAACAAAATAGAAAAAATAATAAGGAGATAAGCGTTATTTCCCCTTTGACGCATGAAAATTAATTAAAAAGGCAATATAATAATGGGTGATTTTTTAAGAGCTATAGGAAAATTTTTCAAAAAAAACACATAAAATTCAGAAAAATTCATGAAATCTTTATTTGAATCGAAAGTACGGTCCATATAATTTAATGCTTGAAAATTTTTTATGCAAATGTTGACCGCGGTTGCGCCTCAAATGGTCCATCCGCTTAGTCCAATTTTGGCATACTCTTTCCAACATTTCGGTCGGTATCTCACGAATAAATGCTTCAATGTTGTCAATGGCTTGTCTCTATAGACATGAGCTTTAACTTAGCCCCACAAAAAATAGTCTAAAGGCGTTAAATCGCTCGATCTAGGCGGCCAATTGACGGGTCCCGAACGTGAAATAAAATGTTCACCGAACTCGCCTCTCAATAAGTCCATTGTTACGCGTGCTGTGTGTCATTACCACTGGCCGATACAGCTGCGATATTTTCTTCAGTTCGCACTCTACGTAAGCGTGTTGGTAGTTTAATGCCCAACGATGTAAATTTGGTGCGAAATTTAGTCACAATAGCCCGAATAGCCGCTTCAGTAGGTCGATTAAACTGACCATAAAATGGAAGAAGCGCGCGATGAACTTTCTTAACAGAGCACGCATTTTGATAATAAAATTCAATGATTTGCAAGCGTTGTTCGTTTGTAAGACGATTCATGGTTAAATTATAAACCAAACTGAAGATGTTTGACAGTGAAACAAAATACGAAACGTGTGTGAACTGTTTAAACCAGTGTTGCCTTTTGGCTAAAAAAATCATTATATAAGATCATTATATAAGAGGTAGTATGTTATGATTGTTAAATAATTTGACTACAATCTCAAACAATTATTTTCATTTGCCCAAATGCTACAAGGCAGTTTTCTTTATTGTTTATGAATTAAAGAAAAAGTATGACACTTTAATCCTCTATAAAGAAACTGTCTTGAAAGCCTCCAAACCGCTACTTCACAGAACACCATAAAAATGTCAGCCAGCGATTGGAAAAAAATAATAGGGTGAGAATAGAACTTACATTCCTCACGCTAATAGTCCTACCTTATCACCCATATAACGAACGATTGCAAAACCAACTTAAAAAAAATAACATCCTTTAGAAAAAAAATTTCTTTCACAAATTAATCTTCATTTGCTTGAAAAAGAATATTTTTTAATAAACAGAACAACACTGCCTTTGCCAGTGGTCCCTTCTTTTTATAAATTTATGAAAATTCTGAGTAAATCAAAATAGAAATAAAAATAAAGAAGGAAAACGGAAAACAACAGACACATAAATTGCAACTAATTAATGTAAAATATAATTACAGCAACAGTCTTAATAAATCAACAGCAGCAACAACGACTGCATAAACTAAAAGCAACAGTAACAACAACAACAACAACAATTACTTAACAAGTTGTCAGTTACAACAATTTGAAGAAAATTATTAATTATGCAACCACTTACTCATACACTCACTTGCTAAAACACATCAACAGCGACAAAGCAAGCAACAGTGACATTCGAAATATTATAAGCACAACAAAGCTGCGTCCAACAACACAAATACAGGCAAACAGTTTTGCCTTGAACGGAATTCAAAACAACATACAAGTCAACAATAATAATAAAACGACACGACGAAGCAACAGCAGCAACAACTCGGCCAACAAAGTTGTGTCTAAAAATGGAAAACAACAACAGGAACAACCACGACAATGACAACACACCTAAAAATAAAATAAAATAAAAAACATAAGTTTTGTATTCATTTCGTTCCTTTTTTTTCTTTTTGAAAAAAACGGACGATGACAACAGCAACATCAACAAACAAGTACAAATAAAAATTTGAGAGCAAAAGAAAAACGAAATGAAATTAAAGTAGCACAGAGCCCAAGAGAAAGTCAACCACAGCAAAACACAATTCATTTGTCAAATTTTATGAAAATGACAAAATGAAGAGCAACAGCAAAGGGAGGCGATACAACAGTAAAGTAACCGCTAATTAATTAAATCTAAACAGCCGTAAGCTCATCGTAATATTGTACACGAAGAAAATGCCAGCAACAGCAAATAAAGCAATGCTAACAACGTTGAGGACAACGAAACGAAACAAAACAACAACAATACAACAACAAAAGCAACAACAGGACCAGCACCGGTAACAGCATTAAAAGGATGAACAAACAGCATCAAATGAAAACAAATTTACACTCAAAGAAATGACGGACATGTTGTTATTCAGTTGCCTCTGCAACGGTATTATTTCAGTATTTTAAAAAATTTGTTAGTGTTCGACATTTGCTTCTTTTTATTTAAGTAAAGAGAGTTTTCAATCAAGTCATTATGCTCAAATTCTTTGACAATTTCAACAATGAAACACTACGAAGCCTAATAAATACGGTATGCACCACACGAATTAGTGGATCTGGCAAGCAATGAAGTTCAATAAATTGATTAGTAATTAAAATTTAAAGTCGTCAGGTCTGATGTCTTCAATAAAACAAGATGTGAAAGAATATTTCTTCTTCCCCTTAACAGTCTTCTACAATCCAATACTATCTGCGTATGAAGAATAATACCAAAAGGTATGTAGAATAGTAACCGTGGATCTCTTCTGAGATGCCAGTAAATGGTTGGAAATTCTAGAAATTGTTAAAATCGTCTAAAAGTCGCCGTATTCTAATAAGTAGTGTGTTGGCTTATTGGACGTGAGGCCACGGTTTGAACCCCAAGCCAGACATTTTCAACGAAATGTGAAAAAATATTTCTTCTTCGCTACATCCTCTCAGCAAATTTCTGCCAAAAACTCAGAGAGTAAATAAAAATTACGATGAAAAGTTTCTCAAAAAATCCGTCGTTCGGTGTCGACTTTAAATTGTTGGTTCCGCCACTTATGCATGAAATGTGTTGTGGGAAACTAAATCATAATACTGACTTAAGAGTTGTAATGACCAATTATGTTATGTATGGAATCAAATTGATAATAAGCACTGGGGAACGAGAGAAGCGTATATTATCATCTCTCTTCTTTAACGTGATACTAAACTCGGTTATGCAATAAGAACACGCATTGGAAAGAATATCGTATGGAATATAAACCATCAACTGTAGATACTACATTCGATGATATTTCCCTTCATGTCTTCCAAATATCCACTAAATTGGATGAAATATAAGAAAAATATTTTTGAGTTCTACTCGGTAGCGATCTGTACTAATAATTTTCCCATGTTTTAAGAACTGATGGTAAACTACAGTTTTCTGTTCCCACCAGATGCACAGCATTGTCTTCCTGCCGCAGACGAATTTGATGGATTAACCCTTAATTTTTTTTCCGTTTAGGATTCTAAAAACAAATCCATTTTTCATCATCAGTAACTATTTGCCGCAACACTGATTTTCTACCATGTCTTTAAAGCAAAATTTCACATGTTTTTTTAGGCTTTTAGGTCGTTCAATTCATGTGACACCCGTTTTTCAGACTTTATTTTAAACTTTCCCATAGCTTTTAGACAGTCAGAAATTCTTTGTTATGAAATGACATCTTCATTGAATATTGTTTACAATTCGTTGTCTTTAAACTGTTTTTTGTTTTTGTCGTTCACGTTCTTCATTTGTCTGTGAACCATCGATACCATATAGTTTTCGATAAAGCATGATCGCCTTGATAAGCTTTCGACTAGCGTTCTTCCAATAATAAAGTTCTATCAATTAGGTGTGACGTCACTTGTCATGCTTATTTGGTATTCAAGAACCCAAGCTACATTTTTTAAATAAAATGATTTTTTTATTGGATTTTATAGATTCTGAACTTGTTATGTCTGTTTTCACTGCCGCTAATTTGCTATGGTGGCCCTTTCTTTTATACCAAATACTCAAATTACCCAAAAACAGCACTTAACATATCATAAGTGCTTCTCAAATTGAGTAGGATTTGTTAACAATGCAGATGAAATACAACAAAAGTCAAAAAGTGAAAAAATTCCAAAAAAAAAGTTTTGTTCATGCTACGATTCAATGTGAACGCATTCATGGAGGGAGCTGTAGGAGTTTCCATATGGAAAACTTTCGTGCTGCTTTAAATTATAAATTATGTTCGTAACATTGAGTGTCAAAAGATTTGTTCGCAACTTTGTCACTAAACGACACAGAGGAAAAAAAATAAAAAAGAAATGTAAAGAAAACAAAAAAAAACAGATTTTTTTGTTGTAGGAAAATTGAAATCAAACTTTTCTAACATGTTTTTACGATTGTGTTGACTTTCTCTACTTGCGACGGAATTTTTTTTTTTTGGTTTTTAAACTTTACTCCTAAGCGGAAAATGCGTAAAACTTAGGATGATTTTCTTTTTTTCTTTTCTATTTTTAATTTAAAATTTGCTTTTTCTTTAAACTTTGGATGTTAAACACAAAATACGATGGGAAAAAATAAAATAACAGGAACGCATCGAACAAATTTGTTTTTTTGTTCCAAGTTCTACTTGAGGACTTTTAAAATAAATTCGGTTTCAAGTAAAACTTTTTGAATTTTTATTTGATTTTCGTTTAAATCGTATATTTGTTGAGCGAATTTGTCCGGAAACATATTCAAAATTGTTAGAAAAATTTCGATTTAGTTTTGTTGAATAATATTGTCGTTCCCAAGTGATTTTTTTTTTCTTCGAAAAGACTAAAAAACTTGCGATTGTTTTCAACCACAAAGACTCTAATGGGAAGAATAACTGATATGCATACTTAACTTCCAAGTAACATAATAAGTAAATCGTTATAGTCTAATACGTAGTGTGTTGACTTATTAGACGTGAGGCCAAAGATCAAACACCAGGTCAGACATCTCCTGCAAAACGAAAAATATAAAATATTTCTTAGACGGCTTCCTCCTCTCAGTAGAATTTTGGCAAAAACTCTGAGATTAAATGAAATTGTCATGGAAAGTTCATCAAAAATCTATCGTTCAGTATAAAATTAACACGCTCAACATAAGTTGTGTGTCGTCATAACCCTGACTGAAAGATTGTAATGACCAATTATGTATGTATGTATGTATATAACATAATAATATAACAGTTGATGTTGAACAAATTTTTTCAAAATTATTATGAAAAATAAAAACAATTTAATATGCTTTCGTTGAATGCCAGGAAATGCTGTGTTCTGTTCTTATTCCTTCCTCCTTCGATTCAAATTCATTAACAAACAATTTTCCTAGCTAAACCAGTGAATATTATTCTACTGCATCAGATTCCTTTACAGGCATTACTGGGAAACAAAACTTTCCATGAGAATCTAAAGGATTGTTGTGTTGAGTGTAGCGGTGGCTAACTTTTTTCATTAAGTACAGCTTAAATGTTGACCCTTTTAGGATATTCATCGTAAATTTTATCTCTCTCCAGAGGAATTTAATGCTGCAATGCACATATGGGTCATTCTATGTTTCATATTCATTGCAGTGAAAACAAAATTTATTTGCCTTGCATTAAAAAGGATTGATTTAAATCCTCAGGATCAATAATAATGTATCACCTTAATGGTGCGCTAATTAATTGTTTTATTACTACATACTTTGCATGTCAACTTTGTATGATGAGAGTAAGAAAGAAAAAACGTTTGGTGCTATAATGCTGTCATGCGCATCTTATTTACAGTGCAAAAAAAGTATAGAATTCATGTTAGAGTGCGGACCGTGCTCTTGTCAAACTCAAAAAGATTCCTGATATTTCTGCTGTTAACTGCTGGACACAGCAGTTTTGAAAATCGCCAACCAATCGGTATATCGGATCACCTATGGTTGGTTGAACTGCATGCTGCTTTTTTTCGATTTGAAAAAGGATTATGTAGGGGCGCATATATCCCCTCTTTCGTCTCCTCTTCAGACATCTCCAATGCCTGCCGTGCCAGTTACGTACGTTACGTAGTTAGTATACCTTTTCATTCCCCTCTATGCCACAATGACCCGAAACACAGTAGAGGCGGGCATAAATTGTAGAGAGTCTATTCAACTCCTGACGCCCTTTAATTTGAGAAAGTGGGATCCCAGCGCTTTGATGGCCGCTTGACTGTCCAAACATTTGATCAAGTTCGAAATAGGTAAGTTCATGGTTTCAATCATACGTTCAGCTTTTTTAATAGCAATAATCTCCGCCTGAAATACTCTGTGTATAATCTGTATGACCTGTTCAGCGGCGGCTTATCAAAATTTTTGAGCCATCGGTGATGATCGTTATATCACCGTCACCGATGACAGCTTCAGCTACCTATTCCTCCCGTATGAGACTATGATTTTTATATGTTCGTTAGAAAACAATCTCTGTTACCATGTAGTCGCAGTTAAACCAGGGTAATTCCGGTCTACTTCATGTAGTATTTAAGAGTGTCATACTGTACATGACCTAAAGACATTCGAGAACTTAAGCCTCAACCGCTACATACATCCAGTGTATGATACAAGGCTTCAGACCCCATGTACTTCCAAACGTTCTTTAACAGACGTACAAGGCATTCATTGCCTTCTTCCTCTGTGTTCTTCTTCCATTAAAATAAGAAAAAATTCTTAAAGATTTAAACAAATTCCTTTGCGTATGTGTACTGTCATGAGGGTAAATACAATTTCTGTCAATGCGTTGCAGTATACCTAGTCACTTGTTTCTTACTTACTTACTTACTTGCTTAATTGGCCATTAACAACCCGTTTAGCGGATTTCGGCCTACCGCAACACATCCTTCCAGGCGCCTCTGCTTCTTGCACGCCTACGCCAGTTGGTTACACCAATCGATGACAGGGCTTCCTCGATTTGGTCCTTCCAACGGATACAAGGTCGTCCTCTTCACCGACTTCCGCAGATTCCCGCATCAAATACCCGTCCCGCCGGAGCATCCTCCTCCATTCGAACGACATGGCCAAGCTAGCGCAGCCGCTGGATATTAGTCACCTGTCTCTCATAATATAATTTGAAAAGAAAATATTGATTACCGATAAAACGCAATACTTTCATCTCCAAACCCTCAGTGTAACCGACAACAAAGAAGAGTTAGATTTTACTGTAGGGGAGTCTGTACGTTCGATGACGACTACAAAGAAATTACAGATAACAGAGTTTAAATGATGCCATGAGATCGAGATGAATATAAATTGTGGTACTCACATCTAAAATGGTTAAGAATATTTACAAAATATTATGACACTAAGTGAACTTTCGATGAAGGTGCCTGTTTTAACTAGAATGATGAGAATATCAAAAACCATTCGATAGAAAATTTGTAGACGAGAAAACTGTAGGAAGATGGTTGACGTGAACAATTTTCATCACGTTTGGCGATATATTATCACCATAAAGCCAAATTGTAACTTCGATTTAAAGGCGTAAATCGCTATTGTGGCTTTCTTAGTCCTTCCGTGAGAGCTTGGGAACCGGTATGATCTCTAAATACTTACCCGTTCAAATAAGAAAAATAAATCCAATTAAAGATCGGTAAGTTAAAAGTAGATAAATACATACAGACAACCCTTCAGCAAGGATTACAACCTAGCTTCTCACACCATTTATATTGTATGTGCTAATTTTATACACGAGTGGAGGGACCTACAGTTTATAGACACGACTCCGAACGCCAGATTTTGTGAGAAACTTTTCAAGGCAATTTGATTTCCCCTCAGAGTTTTTGCCAGTAATTTTCAGAGAGGAAGTTGCCGATAAAATATTTTTCCATGTTTCGTTTTGTTGCAGATTTCTGACCTGGGGTTTGAACCGAGGCGTCAAGTCTAATAAGCCAACATACTACCTACTAAGTAGACTACGGCGGCAAGTAGCCGTATAAAAATCGCTTTTATATGATGATGCGTAAGGCCGACACTAACTTACTCAGAGTAATTGCAACACAAAAAGCAATTGTTTAGAAGAAGGACATGGTGTGTCTTATAGTCGGTATTCACCTGTTATATTTTCACAGCTTTTGTTTTTTTTTTTTTTTTTTGTTAATTGTTATATGCCACATAAAAATATCACATATAATATGACTTTAAAGGCAAATAAATAATTAATAGGGCTTAAGTGAAATGTGGGTCACATAAAAAACTAAGTGAAAAAGAAACTGAAAATATACGGCGGAAATTTTCAAAATTAATTAATTTGAGAAAAAAAGAGGAAAAATAAAAACCAAAAATGTGGAATACCATAAGTACGACATTAACTGCCAGCCAAAACAGTCAGCCAACCATGCAGCAAACGTCTAGTGCCACTTAGAGCCTAACACAAAAAGCCCAACGTAGACACTTATAGGGGAGTACAACCCACAAAAAAAAATTAAAAAAAAAACGTTTACCAAGTAGAAGACGCTGTTTTGAACTTTCAACAAGCCGAGGCAGCGTGACACATTCTGTATGTGACAACATAAACGAGGCACTTTTCTACCACACACACACACACACACACACACAAACACCCCCAATACATAGTAGCTGTTATCGCTGGAAAAACCAAAGAAACGAATTTTAATTGCCAAGTTAAGCATTTAAAGTGTCGTGAATGAAAAGGAGGTCGGGTTGATATTCTGGACGAATAGAAGGAAGGGAGTCCTCTCTTGCCAGTGCCCTTTTTTGTTAGTTTGTTTTTATGTTTGCAAACACACAAAAATATCATAAAATTGGAAATAATTTTTTGCATTTCTCAGGGAAGCATATGGTTGTTGCTAAAAGAAAATGCTAAAAACAGGGGGGGAGGGGAGTATATGTACGAGTATGTATTCGAAAAATTTCTACTAATAATGGTAGACCATGTTTGGTTTGCTGAAAGGACAATCCGGCAGTCATATGGTGTTGGAGGTAGTGCCAGCATAAAAAAGTCGTCTTCAACTTTGTTAAAATTTCATACTCTGCAAAAAAAAAATTTCACGTTCTAATTGGCTTTCAAGTGGCTACGACAAAAACGATTCTTTTTTACTTTTTATTTTCAAATGAAATAGAATGTTGAGGCCATAATTTCCAGTTGAGTAGGGTCTCTGACTTGAAACAGACTTTAATTTAGAAAATTATTACCAAGAAAGGCGAAACGCAGACAAATATTTGAAAAATTCAAAGAAAATAAATTCAAAAGAAAAGCCAAAACATTTTTTGTGGTATAAAGCTGTGGAAAAAAAGCAAACGGGTAAGGGTAAAGTGTCTATCAGCCGGGTTTATTTTGTTAACTAAATTATAGACCTTTATTAAGTGGAACATTTTGCCTTTACGCTAGCTACTAAGGGTAATCATTGCAAACTATTTTATAATAATTTGTGTAAAAATGATTTAAAATTTCCAAAAGAACGTTTACTGTGGTTAAACTACACACATTAGTTCTGCCTATACCCTATAGTCAGGATTACAAACTAGTTTCTCACACCACTTATGTTGTGTTTGCTAATTTTATCCATGAGTGGCCGTACCACCAGTTTAAAGTCGATCCCGAAAGACAGATTTTTTTGAGAAATTTTTCATGGCAAATGCTGAGAGTAAATAAAAATTGCTATGAAAAGTTTCTCAAAAAAGTCTGTCGTTCGCAGTCGACTTTATACTATAGGTTCCGCCGCTCATGTACAAAATTAACGCACCCAATATAAGTGGTGTGAGAAGCTAGGTCGTAATCCTAACAGAAGGGTTGTAATAACCAATTATGTATGTATATATGTAAACAATAGATACTGTGCAGTGAATTCCTTTCACAATCTCAAAAGTTTTCTAATAGCCAAAAGAAAGCTGTCCTCCCTTAAAGTAAAAGTGACTTGCTGAGTAGATGCTTCCAATCGTCGGGGTGGTGGCACTGCATTCTCAATTACATGAAAAATGTGCGTCAAGGAGTACATAAGAGGCTCCATTATCTGATCGAATAGATCCTATTTGTAAGCAGTTTGCAAAGTCTGCTAGCATCATTAGATGCATTTATTTCGAATTCTAACATAACTAGGTAGGCTAGTTTCTTGTCTAGATTAAACCCCCCAGAAAGTAAATACTTTAGCCAATTAATACTCAAAACATTAAGAATAAATCTGATTTTTTTCTTTCGATCAAATATTACAAAACAAAATATTCGTTCATTAAAATATGAATTCTTTAAAAAAATAACTCCATGAAATACTGTGTAATCCTTATGGTTATTCAATAAAGAAAATATTTGTTACCCTAATTATTTGTTTCTCATCTTTTACTCACGTTCCTTTGTGGTCTATATGGAATTTTAATATTTACGTGTCTATTTATGAAACCTATTTTTTGGGCAAACATTTTTTTTTATTTTTATCTTAAAAGACCCTTTTTTATCTTTTATATAAATTTTCTTTTAAAATATTCAGTTTAAATTATAAAACAAAAACAATGAAAAAGGCTACTCTTTATTTTCCGGTTAAAGACCTTTTTTCAATTAACGGTTTATTAAATTCGAAATTTTTGTTATTTTATTTTCTTTACCCAATATTCTAGAATTTGATAGAAAAAATAATTTGAAATGTTTATTAACGAAATTGTTTAAAAGAAATACTCTACCCTAGAAACATGAGGTTAAGAATATGATAAGTTTATAACGTACGTTTGCTTATTCTCTCTTTCCCAGTTTTCGGAAACTGCGTGCGCTAATAGTAAAGGGTGGGCCTTTTAAAAGTTTAAATTTAAAAATGCAATAAAAAATCGGTTTGAAATGTTTATTATTATGTCTGATTTGTCGACATAACAGTTTTCTTGAACGGAGCCCCACAGAAAATAGTGCAACGGTGTCAAATCGCAGTTTCTTGGCGGCCAATTGGCATCACCAACGACTAGCTAAACGGCCATCACGCAATAAATCCATGGTGGCATGAGATGTGGGGCAAGTTGCACCATTCTTTTGAAACTAAACATTGTTCACATCAATACCATGAAGAGCAGGAACAAAAATTGGTTATCATGGTGCGATAGGAGTCTCCAGTGAACGTAACGGTAGCGCCTTCCTCATTTTCAAAGAAATATGGGAAAACTTTGCCTCCGCTCCACAACAATCCGCACCAAACAATCACTCATAATGGGTGCATTGGCTTCTGTAAGACCATGTGTGAGTTTTTTGAGATCCAAATACGGCAATTTTGCTTATTAGCGTACCCATCAAGATGAGAATAATCTTCATTCGAAAAGATGATTTTTCTTCGTCAAAATCAAAATCACTGTGCAGTTTCTCGTTGGGTCATCTAGCGAAAACGAGTAGGATGCTCATGCGGTTTCAACATTTGAACCAATTGAACGTTGTTAGGCGTCATACCGAGATCTTTTTGCAAAATTCGAATTAAACTAGTGCGTGAAATGTGCAATTTAATTGCAAACGATGACGAGTCGATGTTGATGGATTCTTATGCACACTCTCAGCTACAACTTCGATATTTTCGGTTGTACGCACTGTACGAGCACGTTCACATCTTGGCGCATCAACAATGAAACGAGTTTCACGAACTTTTGCAATAATCTTGCGTTTACAGGGCACTGTTAGGCCTTCCCCGCGACCAAAATTTTGTACCATACTTTGGTGCAATTTCCATCCAATTGCCTTTGTTTTGGAAACAAACATTCGCAATAAATTGCAACGTTGCCCAAGCATAAATCGATTCATTACGTTCAGTGGAGATAATATATTGAATTTTGTTGCAGAATAGAATGACATAAGTATTGCAAGATTCGAAACTGATTGCTCAAGTTTAAACAGTGAGATGGCTTACCCGATATAAATAGGCTGCAGGGTGTATGAAAAGAGAGCGCAATGTAGAAAACTGAATTGAAAATACATTTTTTAAGATCGGTCCACGTTCCAAAAATAGTTGCTTAAAGAGTATACCTGCTTAGGTAGTCTTTTGCTGCCACTGTATTGAATGTTCTTGTTAATAAATTTCTTTAGTGAATGGCGTACAGAAAGGGCCATTTTAATACACAAAACCAACCATTTTGTAGCTGTTAATGACTTTAACAACTCATTGAAATTTTGGAGTTCTTTTGTGTGCCTTAATATTTACACACAGTTTTCTTAATATTTATTTTCACCAACATATTTTTCGTTTTTTTTTTGCCTTGTTAGTACACTTTTCGACCCAATACCCACACAAAAAAGCCAGTCAGTCTTCTAAAAGGAAACTGAAAGCAAAAAATCGCATTTGAAAATAACAAGAGGTTTTCACCAGAACCACTATTGATTTCCGGCTTCCTTTGTTTGCAAGTCAAAATGAACGACAAACAAATGCTGAAAACGAACAAATGGAAAGTGGAATTAAATTAAATGAATATTTGCTAAACATTGTTATTCCTTTTTCACCCCTCGCTATGGTAAAATATTACGAAATTGGACATGTCCTGTTCGGCGTCCAACAAGAAATGAAGTGAAGAGTTTTTGATTTAGTTGGGTGTGAGTGAGTAAGGGTCCGAATGAGTGAAAGTGTTGTTTGCACTAGTAAGTCTTGCTTGTCAACAACATGAGTTGTTCAACTAATTTTTCCTTCAAAATTTTCAGTCACTGGGATGTGTTTATTTGGGGTATTTGAAGAAAAATGGTCTCCTTAGTTCTTATTCTTATTCCTTCTTATACTGACGACATTATGCAAATTATACTGGTTATGGTTAGGGAACCTAAATTTGGATTTTATTTATGGTATATTTATGTAGAAAATTTCAATGTTTTTATAACCGGCGAAAACTTTTATTAAAACAATACTTTTTTGTTTAATAGTTTCTTTATGAAAATGGTATATTGCAGGGAGAAGCCATAAGTTGCCAGATATGTTTGCATATATAATTGGAAAAGCAAATACCTTTAAGCCAAAGCTTTTAAACTGCTTTTATAATTAAAAACTTCTCTCTCCCTTCGTAAAACTAATATTTCATTGGTTTAGTTACCCACCTCTGGCTATTATCACTTCCGTTTCTCATCACATATACTGGCAATAATTATTGCCAAAAGTTTTCCTTGCCATTTTTCTATGCATTTTTCTTAATGAATTATTGTTATTGTTGTGGTAATTCATACACTACCAACTCCGATTATTGCTCTCTTTATGGCCATTATTAGAACAAAACAGCACGTTATGGTTTAAGAAATTTGTATTACACAGGACCACAAAAGGAAATGAAATTTCAAATAAAAGCATATGCTACAGTAATGGAAATTAATTAATTGCTTGATATTTAAAATAGCAATAAGTATGGATTACAGTGAAACTTAGATTTAACGTTTGCCACTGAAAGTTGCAAATAAATGCGATTATCAGTTGCCTATATAATGGTAAGTGGGTAGTGAGTAAATATCGAGACACTATTTCCCTCAATTTGCAGATCTAATTCCTTCTCTTTTCTTTTACTTTTGATTTTCGTTGTTTATAGTATAGTATTAGAAGTCGCCGTAGTCTAGTAGGTAGTGTGTTAGCTTATTAGATGACAGGCCAAGGTTCAAACCCCTGGTCAGACATCAAAACGAAAATATGAAAAAAAAATATTTCTTCGCCGACTTCCTCTCAACAAATTTCTCGCAATAACTCTGAGGATAAAATAAAAATTGCCATGAAAAGTTTCTCAAAAAAATCTGTTGTTCGGAATCAACTTTAAAGTCTAGGTCATGTATAAAATTAACACAAACAACATATCTGGTGTGAGAAGCTAGGCCGTAATCCTGACTGAAGGGTTGTCATGGCCAATTATGTGATGTATGTATAGTTTAGTTTTTATATGCAAAACATATACTCAGTTTTGCACTAATGCGTTATTATCACAAACGTTTATATAAAAATAAGTCCTTCTTGTTTTAAAAGGAATATTCTCCACTGAAATAGCTTAGAAATCGACAAAGATATTGAGACACAGGTATACAGATTTTGTGAGGAGATGAATAAAATGTAAGCCGCGTAAAGCAATCTAAAATCTGTGTGTCGACTTTAAACTGTAGGTCTCGCCATTTATGGATAAAATTAGCACACACAACATAAGTTGTGATAGAAGCCAGGTTGTAATGGTATGCGGATGATTTTCATGGCGGAGAACCTGCCAAAAGCGCAGTTCCATTTTGCGTTGTATATTGCTGCTATTTTCATATGTTAGATCACTCTGTCGTAGCTATTAGAGTATAGTATTTCTTTAGCTATTCTTCGGCCGACTTCAATTTCAAGAACCTCAAGAATGCAATGAAACTAAAACTGTCTACAATCGATTCATCTTCATTACCTTCAATTTAATTCAGTATGAGTTTGTAGTGTTCTTAAGATCCAGAACAACGTATGTACGTAATGGTTCATTGCCATCGTAAGATTTCGACTCGGAATTCCCTGGTGATATGCAGATTTAGCATTTCCATGGTGGCAGTAATATTGCTGTTGGGAACTAATTTTCCTACTGTGGTTGGTGGGTCACAACATCGTGTATACGACGATCTGGAAAGTAACGGATTATGCTGAAATTCTCCGAAATTTCATGACAAATTTTGTCAAATTAAAATATATGTCAATTCAATACATGTTGCAGCGGTCTAATGCCCCCAAAATATACAGCAAAGTAAATGAGAAATGGTTCGAATGGTTCAACAATATATTATAATGATACGCACTGTATGAGGATCCGAATTCGAATAAGAAAGTGTCAAACCGTCTTTCCTGTATTCCAACATAATGTCCTCAAAAAAAATTAAATTTTGATTAATTTGAAGCACTTGTATAGCGTTTGTAACAATTTCTTCCTTAATTGGAAAAATGTTGCAATTGTATTGCGATAAGCCCTACTATGCATTGCAATTTTTAAAGGCTCTTTAAAAAATTTGGCAAAAGGCATTTAAAAGAATACAAGATTACTGCTTTCGTTTATTTGCTTTTAAAGTGAACGGCTTGTTGGTGATGAATTGACTCAAACAAGGAAAATCTCAAACACAAAATATCATATCAACTCAGACAGCATTGATTCACTCAAATTCAATTATCATTGACTTCCAATTATTGTCTTGCTACAAAATACAAGTATGCATGGGCTTCTGTTCTTGTATATTAGTAAGCCATTAAGCAACACAACTTCTGTTGTTGTTGGATAGTGTAAATTGAACTTCCAATTTATTAGAAAGCTCTTGTAATAATCCTACCTGTAGAAGGAGTTGCAGTACACAAATCCACAACATGGATGATGACTTTATGCATTATGGGATTTACCAATTTCTTTTTGCAGACCCTTTTAGTATTTGAAAATCATTTTCAAAAATTCAAAAAAATATAAGAACCTCCCTGCTCTTCGATACACAGCTTTTTTAGGGATTGTACTTCTAGGAATCCCTGTGGAATACACTTTTGCTGATAATTTGAAAGTTAATCTTTACTCTTAACCCTTATTAACTTCTTTCAATTTATATTTTAAAAATGAATTACAACGTTGCTATCAATTACAATATTTAAAGCACACACACACAACATGCACCTATACAACTGTCGATTTTCTTTAATTTTTGCGTAATGGAATCCTTTTGGCCACTGATGCTCCATGTAAAAAAGGACTTAAACGTTCGCTCTTACACATCGTAAAAACCATTAAGATAATCGACAAAATGTGTTCAAGTGCAATAAATTTTTTTTTCTCAGCTTGTTTTACGAAATTAAGGTGGCCAGATATAAATTTTATTATAACAATTGTAAAAAGAGGGCTTCAACTGTATGTACAATATTTTTTCAAATTTCGTCTGACCTGGGGCTTGAACCGTGGCCTTACGTCAAATAAGCCAAAACACTACTCCTGACTAAAGGGTTGTAATAACCAATAATGTATGTAAATCAGATGGAGTGAGGTATTTCCTGCACCGTTTCAGGAATTTTAGGATTTAAAGGTCAATAAACATCATTTGGTCTTACGTTCATTAAAATCTGCCTTGTTTGCTCAGCACCTATCGAACATTATCCATAACTCGGGTGCAAGACAGACATTCTTACTAATTTATTTCGCCTTAACCTCCAAAGGCTCCAAATATCATTTGCAAAATACGTACGTGCATGATTCGTCTTTGCAACCCTTCAGTTAGGTTTACTTTCCTAGCTTCTCATACCACTTATGTTGTGTGTGTTAATTTTATACATGAGTAGTGGGGCTTACATTTTGAAGTCGGCTCCGAACAAGAGATTTTCAGAAACTTTTCATGGCGAATTTATTTACTCGCAGTGTTTTTGCCAGAAGCCTGCTGAGAGGCAGTACTAATGAAATATTTCATCATGGCCTCACGTCTAATAAGCCAACACATTAGCTACTTGACAACGGCGACCTCTACTATTTATCGAAAAATCATCTTCAGCGATGAGGTAAATTTTTTGATAAACGTGTACATACAAAATTATCGCCAATGGGACGATACGAATCCACATACTTACTTACTTACTTGCTTAATTGGCCATTAACAACCCGAATAACGGATTTCGGCCTGCCGCAACACATCCTTCCAGGCGCCTCTGCTTCTTGCGCGCCTACTTCAGTTGGTCACACCAATTGATGATGGGGCTTCCTCAATTTGGTCCTTCCAACGGATACAAGGTCGTCCTCTTCGCCGACATCCCGCATCAAATACCCGTCTCGCCGGAGCATCCTCCTCCATTCGAACGACATGGCCGAGCCGCAGCCGCTGGATATTAATACGCTGCACAACGTCTATGTCGTTGAGGAGTTCATACAGCTCACTGTTGGATCAGATGCGGAAATCATCGTCAACTCGCACTGGACCGAAGATCTTACGTAGGACTTTTCTCTCGAATACTCTTAAGGCTGCTGCATCGATGTTAAATAGGGTCCATGCCTCTGCGCCATAAAGAAGCGCGGGTAGGAGTATTTATCCACGTAAGATCTGCAAAATGCATCAGTTTAAATTAGTCTGAAACACTACATTCCACCTGATTTCTTTACTATTTGCATCACTTATACGTCACGTCATCTGTTTGTCGGTGTAACGAACTCTACTTTAGGATTCGTCGTTCGTTTATATTAGAGGCCGAAAGTGAATATGGCTGTAAGGTGTCCGACTCTATATATTGACTCATTAGAGTATTATCATAATGCGGTTTGTGTTTCACTGTTTTTCACTACCTCAACTAACCGTGTTCAAGAGAAATATAGGGACCGTGTTCTACACATCTGTAATTGATTAGCCATTAAATCGCCCTCCTCGTCCTGTACAAGATTTCCTGCCTGCTTACAATATAAACAGATTAAAATAAAATTTCGTAAAGCACTTCTCCCTCTTTCTACCCTCTCTCAGGGAGCATTTCCTGAATGTTGATCGTGTTAGGAAAAATATTTAATTTTGTTCATCAATTGCCACTACAACGATTGACAGACAGTCCAACTAAAGCTCAGTTAACAACCATAATCAACTTAATAACAGACGTAATCCTTTACATTTTCAATACACTGTACTACACTTAAGTAATATTTATTTCAATTGAAAAAACAATGTAATATAAAAAATCTGACCTCCTTAAAATATTAAACGATTTTTAGCTGGACTTGCCTTCTTAACTAACTAAAGAGCACTTGAAATGAAAAATCAAAAAAAAAAAAACAGAAAGATAGGAAAAGAGTAGAAAAACCAGAAGAAGATAGAAGGGAGTAACAGACGATTTCGACAATGGGTTTTGTGTAACAAACAATAAATCTTTCAGTAAATTTCTCGGGATAAAATAAAACAATTTCATTCGCAGTACTTTGGCAATTAACAAAATGCTTATCGAACACTACTTATCGAAACCAAATTCAAGTTGAACTTCGAAGACCACGACCATGAGTATGACTACCGAAAACATACCAAAAGTTGTTGAAAAAAAAAAAAAAAAAAGAAGACTAAAACTAAAGTGTTACCAGCATCATTCATTAACTGGGCCAAAAGGCAGTGGCAAATTCCATTGGAATTTTATCAACCCCCTTAAACAAGCTTACGCTATGGAGCTATAATTCACAAACACAAAAATGCTGCCATTACTAGACAAAACTGGTGCTAGAAGAGAATGAAAAACGAAGAAATTCTAGGAGAATAAGAGATGAAAAACAACATAAAGGGTCAATTGGCAGCTGTTTAAGTGATTTGATAGTAAAAACGATGAGAGAAACATAGAATATTACGCCAAGGATAAAAAAACACAAATACACCAACAGACATAAAAGAAGGGCAAGTAGAAAAGTATAAAGGAAGGGGAGAATAGGATTCGATAGGATAGGGAAGGCAATTCACAAGCACTGTGTTAAGTTGTTAGTGTTTGAAATGTTTTTGAAACATTTTTGTATCTGGTTGGCCTTTGGGATTACTCAATGCGAACATGGTGATATAACGAACTGATATGGAGCACTAAATAAAATACTAAAGCAGAGTAGGTAAGGGACAACATTGGCTTCCAGTCTAAGTGTGGCAACAACAAAAACAACAGCATTAGTAGTTGTAGTAATTTGTAGATTAAGTACCAAAAAGAGAAACAAATGAAAAATTCATTTATTTCCGTAGGGAATAACCCACGTAATAGATCTAATGTTAACGGATATGTTTTCACTTGCTCTCTATCTCTCCCTTACAGCTACCAATCCTACCGCTGCTCTTTCTGATAATAATCCTAATGTTCTTAACCAAACTGCTACAATATGTTTTTCTCTTCCTTTTTCCTTTTTTTTCTTCAGAGCAACACAAAACAGAACGAAATGAAAAGAGGTTTCATTTACAGAGAAAAATACAAATTAAGCTAATGGCATTAAATAGTATTATAAGGGAATTTAAGTGTGTTTGTCGGTTTGTGCGAACAGGGTAGGAAGGTATATACAATGCATGTATTTCAGCATAAAATAAAAAGCACAAAAAAGTAAAGCGAATAGAACTAAAATTTTTGCACAATTGAAATTAATTGCTGGCAATTAATGTTGATGATTACGCCTAAAGGTATACTCTTTCAAGTAATACAAATAAGCAGCCTAAGGCTATGCAATAGTATTTGTTTGCAATTCTTGGTATGCTACGGATTTCTTCAACGGAATTATTTCAATTTGTTTACACAAATTAGCCACACTTTTTCTTGTTTCAAATTTTTCAAATGGCAAAGCAATTAATAAAAATTGTTTATGTTTATAGAGCACACTAAAATATAATTTAATGTTTGCCACAAATTGTTGAAAGTCTTGAGAAAGTGAATTTTTAAATCGCAATTAATTAATGGTATTTAAAGCATGACATTTGTAGTAGAACTTTAACATCCATCTTGATTATGTAGGTTGACAGAATGTTTGCTCTTTAGATCTCAAAAAAAAATTGTTTTAAACTTTAAAAAAAAATCATTTTAAAGTGTTAGTAAAGCCCACTTATTATCTACCCATTTTGCTTTGAATCTTTAAGAAATTTAATTAAATATTAGAATGGAGCTACTGAAAAGATGTTAGTTAGTTGGTCACTAGGGCAGACAATCAAGCCATGGCCCCTACTCATACAGTGCAGTGTATTGAAAGTAAAAAAAGAATTATAGAAAGGGGATAGTATTTATGGATATTAGATGTAAATTTTTTATATTATAAGTGCCTCTTCTGCAGGCAGAGAATTTCATAGAGTGAATTTTCTCTTTAATACATAACGGCCATGAACGGGTGTGCCCTACATGCCCTAATGTATATTACGTAGCGAACTATGGTGCTTTCTCCTCTTTCAACTTAGTGCTATTCATATATATAATAGGAGATGAACAGTTTCCTTCTCCCTGTCATCTCCACAGTTTCTGCAGAAACCATTTGCTAGGTGTCCAAGATCAATGCGCTTCGCCAGCTTTCCCAGTAATGATCGCGACTAATACAAATCTACTGAGTGTACTCGTTTTAAGTTCAAGCTGTCTTTTTGTACGCATCTGACCACCTTTTGGCAGTTTTTCTGCTGCCTCACCTTTTCGAAGCCGCCGGTCCAACGTTAATTATAAGCTCGCAGGTCTGGAGGTTTCGTTGGCCACATCTGGCGAGTTCATGCCAGTTCAGGCGCTCTAGAGCTACCTGAAATATCACTGTGTCCTGGTGCCCATATAAAACAAATTTCATATTGCTCCACTATCTCGCTAAGGCCTGACCGCTGCTATATAGATCAAGTAAATCATTTTAGATCCCAAGGACCAATGTTTTTGATATCCTTTTAGCATGTTAATTATTTATATTGGGTACCAAAAACAGCCTTCTGAGTATCCAGTTCAAGTTCTATGGCGTAGAATTTCTATGGGGCGATGTGCGACTTCCACGAAGCGGGTTTTAAATGCTCAAATGCTCTCGGCAATGACATCACGAATGTTGGCCTTCAAGTGCTTAATTGTCTCTGCTTTATCGTCATAACACTTTTCTTTAACGGAGCCACACAGAAAATAGTCCAACTATGTCAAATCGCAGCTTCTTGGCTGCCAATTGGCATCACCATTTCAGTTAATTAAACGGCTATCAAACGTTTGAAGCAATAAATCGATTATGGCATAAGATGTGTGGCAATTTACACCATTCTGTTGAAACCAAACATCATTCACATCAATACCTTGAAGAGCGGGTACAAAAAAATCGGTTATCATGATGTGATAGGTGTCTCCATTGATCATAATGGTCCTTATTTTCAAAGAATTATGGTCCAATGATGACTCCGCACCACAAGCCGCACTAATCAGTCACTTGTAATGGGTGTATTGGCTTCTATAAGATTTGGTTTGGTCCCAATATGGCAATTTTGCTTATTAACATACCCACCACGATTAAAATGAGCTTCATCCAAACAGCTGATTTTTTTTTGGCAAAATCAACATCATTGTGCAGTTTCTCGTTGGCTCATCTAGCGAAGGGAAAACGAAGGTGATGGTCATGCGGCTTCAATTCTTGAACCAATTGAAGGAGTCATACCGACGTCTTTTCGCAAAATGCGAAGTAAACTGGTGCGTGAAATATTCAATTCTTGAGAACGATGACGAGTTGATTTTGATGGATTCTCTTTCACGCACACCGTCAGCCAAAGCTTCGATATTTTCTGGTGTACGCACAGTACGAGTATGCTCGCGTCTTGGCGCATCAACAATGAAACCAGTTTTACGAACTTTCGCAATAAATTTGTTTATACCGCGCACTGTTGGTCCTTCTCTGCCGCCCAATTTTGTACGATATTTTCGTGTAATTTCCTACCAATTGTCGTTTGGTTTTGGAAATAAATGTCCAATAAATCCCAGCGTTTCTCAAGCGTACATCGATTTATTACGTTCAGTGAAGATAATATACAGAATTTTGTGACAGAATACAATAAGTATTGCCAGATTCGAAATAACCGATTGTTCAAATATAAATCGATTGATAGCCCACCCTATATAATGATTAACACAAAAAACGTACCGTCTGTCGAAATCCAATGGCATCTAATTGAAAGTCTACAAGATCTTGATTGTGCCGACGAAACCAACTGAAACCGTAGACCTGTTAATCAATAAGCCAAAATTGGAATGCTTCAAGAATAAACCACACAATCTATTTTAAAAACATTTCTTTCTTTTTTTGTTATTACATGACCATTTTATTTTCCATAAAAACGTAATTGAATGACCTTCTGCTTTTTAGTACAGGTCATGTTAAATCTATGTACCATCTTCACCTGTCCCTAAGGTTATTCCATTTTATATTAAAATATGTTTTTAATATCGCTAATGCATTAATTTCACACACTCATTTACGCAATAGCTCTGTGTATCATAACATCACTACTATCATTTACGAGAACACACACACAAAAAAAAATAATTCTTATTAAAAATTTACTCATGCAACAGCGACTCTAGCAAAGGTAAACCGCATCGCAGAGTGTTGCATAAATTTTTAAAGCAGCATATATAGTGCAACATACAACATCAGGTGTATTAACTTTTATGATGGAAAATAATTCCTTTATTATATAAATGTATGGATATGCTTTAAAAGCGAAATATTCTTTAATAAATAAAACGATGAGCGAAAAAATAAAAATAAAAAGAAGAGGAGAAGGAAAAGTAGAATATAAGTCTGCATATATAATTTTTCTATGGAAATTTATGATCCGCAAACGTGGCCCATAATTATGTTTTATATTCTTTAATAATAAATGCTTTAAAGATGACAGAAAAGCGATTACCGCAATGTGAAAGTAGACGGACAGACAGGCTGACTGGACGGACAAGGATACAGATTCACGAACAATATTTGCTTTGTACAGACACACAAACCAAAGGCAAACCAGAGCATATCAGGCAAGGATAAGACATAAGAACAAACTGTTCAACAAGAACTATTCATACCGGGCAACATTATCTGCTTAAAATAATAATGCCATCGCTGTTGCACGTTTCTGGTCGTCCCTGTTATACAGCACACTACTATCAGCGGCAGTAGCAGCATGTTAATCAACGACCTGGAAAGCACAAATGTCAACGCAATTGTGTTGTGCTGTTACAAGCGAGTATTGGTGTGGGCTGTGTATGTGTGTGTCTGTCTGTCTTTATTTACATGGAGGAATTGGTTGCAACGTTAACTAACTGGTTGGCTGGCTGGTTGACTGCCTTAATGATAACTGGGTTGCTTGTGGGTCGGCATATAGTTTGTGGTATTGGCAAATGGTGGTGGTGATGCCTTAAAAACCAACAAACCATTACTGGGTTTACGCTTCCTAGCAACGTGTAGATGACACATGTGTGCTGGTATTATCGTTATCTTATTTCGTATCTACTGAGCACATACTAAGCGTCAGATGTTCAGCGGTATTATAATTTGCATTTTTTTTTTTGGTCCTGTTTACATACAATGCCTTTGACGGCATGTAACTAACAGCAACTGCGTTTCTTGTTGTTTCTTTGCCAAAGTAAATCCAACGTAAGAACTCTTACAGCAAATTGCTTTGGTACAGTTTACATGAGTCTTTAGAGAGTTAAAGTGGAAAGCAATAAATGCAGAGAGTATTTGTATAATAAGTTGCAGATAAAGATCGCTAAGGGCAACACCTATTAAGTCATTTTATTTGCGAATGTGTTTTTTGCATGTAAAATTTGCTTGGAACATTTGTCATTAAAAAACTCAATAATGCCGCAGTTACTGTCGGCGATGCTAGTCATCCAGCTGTCTTATGAATATGTTCTCAAACTTTCAGGTAAATTTCTACTAAATTTTCATCCTGTGTATACTTTGTTACAAGGAATGGTAACTGTTTTAGAGTCAACAACTGTTATGTATGCTGTATCTATCAAGCCTATGTAACGTTCACTGCTACAAACACAAAATATTCATCAAAAAGTATTTAATGAATCCGACAACATCTGTTTGAGGGCATGATGGAGGAGGTGATGTGAACTCTCCACCGAAAACGTGCGATTTGGCACCATTAGACCTCTTTTGTAAGGTTTTCTTAAATCGTAAGTATATGCCACTAACAACAGCGGTCATCAAAGCCAATACAATTCATCCCATCGGTCAAATTTAGCCCGATTTATGCGCCAGAGTTATAGAAAATTGAACATTCCGAATGCACTCCATAAGAAGTTGTGGCAGACATCTGAACGATATTATTTTCCATACATAATGGCATCAATACATCTATCAAACGAGTATAAAATTTCGATGACATCTTGTTTTTTAAACTTATAGGTACGAAGTGCTTAATTGAAGACCATATACATATATCGGATGGGTCATCCATCAGTTTAAAGTTGAAACTTCGGTTATTTCGAATCTGGCAATGTTTATGCCATTCTATTCCGTAAAAAAAATCAATATGTTATTTCCACTGAACGTAATGAATCGATTGAGCAACGTTGTGATTTATTGGGCCAACGAAAAGCTGCGCGATGATGTCGATTTTGCAAAAAAAATAATATCTTTTAAGGCGAAACTCATTTTGTTCTTGGCAATAATAAGCAAAATTGCCGTATTAGGGGCTCAGAAATTCCATACGTGGTCTCACAGAAGTCAATGCACCCATTACGAGTGACTGTTTGGTGCGGTTTGTGAAGCGGAGGCATGATTTCTTTGAAAATGGGGACGGCACAACCATTACCGATAACGGATTTTTTTTCTAGCCGTTCTTTGGTTTCAACAGGATGGTGCAACTTTCCACACATCTCATGTCACAATCAATCTATTGCATCAAACGTTCAATGGCCGTTTAAATAGCCGAAATGGTGATGTCAATTGCCCGCTAAGAAGCTGCTATTTGACACCCTTGGACTATTTTCTGTGCGGCGCTGTTAAAGAAAAGTGTTATGCCCTCAAACTAGAGACATTTGAGCATATGAAGGACAACATTCGTAATGCCATTGCCGAGACACGACCCCATTCACTCGAGAAAATGCACGAAAATTTGTCCGATTGAACGAGGTACTTTGAGGCCAGCCGCGTCAGCCATATGACTGAAATAATATTTCATTTCTAACCGGAACAATTGTACTTCACACCAAAAAGAAATTAATTTGGTAAAATATCAAACCGTTTTTTTTATTGCATTTTTAAATTAAAACTTTTAAATTACCCACCCTATATATAGGAAACTTGATCTTAAATTTCTTTATTGTCTTTCAAGCTCTCTTTCTCTATCTCTCTTCTACCTTAATTCTTATGTTGTTTCTTTTTTTTATTAAAATTCAATTTAGAATCCTTAATCACCAATATTTCATAGATATAATCATGATGCTCCCATATCGTGCTACACATGCAATATACACGCACACTTCACATTTATTTTCCTACCAAATAATGCAATTTATCTTTGGCCTCATCTTGATATTATTTACCCATAATACATCATGAACCAACCAACCTTGTGGATGGATATTCTTCCAAAATAAAACACATTCATAATTCATAGATTTTGTTTTTGTGTTTTGTTTTTTCTTTTTTCGTTATACAATCACTTCCGGTCCTTTATAATCGCATTATTTCGTATAAAAAAAAAGAAACGAGTAAAAATGAAGAATATTTGAAAATAAAAACCTAAATTGTGGATAAATAGAAGAATAATGCTAAAAGACTATAAATCATGAGAAATAACAAAAGAAAGAACAAAGAAAACAATTGAAATAAACGCAAACGCTGTAAAGGAACATGAAGGAAAATATTTTAAACTGAAATCGAAGAAGCTCACAACGAGCTCAGCATGCATTTGAGGCACACAACATGTGTTGCATGTTGTGCTGCTGAATTATGAATTATTGTTTGTTTTTGTTGCACATTTCTTTTTCCAAACTGCTGCAAACTTTAAAAAAAACTTTTATTAAATACAGAACAGAAGTTCTAATTTAAAGCGATAAATTCATACGTGTTTTATAAAATTTAAAATATTATTCGTAAAGTCTACCAATAAAATGCTAACGATTTGGATATTGTTGTTGTTACGTATGTACTATAGCACACATGCATGCATGCATATTCATAAATAGAAAATAAATAGAAATTCTAACACCGTTGGCATTTTCAATTCAATACGACAGACCCAAAAGAAAATATAGAACATCTATCATCTATGCATGTCCCCCATACATGACCACTGATAGAGTTCGACAGACGGATATACATACAGACGATAAATAAAAACCCTCGAGTTTATTAGAGAATATACAGTGGTTTTTGGGGACCAGCAAAAAAATTATGAGCAGCGAGATGTTGAAATAAAACAAAAATTAATTTTCTTTATCAGCTTTATTACACACCAGAGATCAATGAATTGTTCTTTGCTACTCATAAGTACTCACGAAATTTTGAGTCAACAGTATTGAAATTCAACTACTCTGATTCATTCGTACTCACTACAGCATTGATTTATAAGTACAGGTTGCAATGAGCATGAGTACAACTTTGACATCAAACTGATAACATTCGAAATATGTTCGATTCATACGCCTACTCATTCAGATTCATAAATTTAAAAAAATACTTATAATACTCATAAATGATTCGAGTGGGTCGAAAGAAAAAGACAAAGACAGCAAGCTAAACAACCACACAACCTTCTAGTGAGTATTGTAGTGTTCGTACGCGAATCCAAATCAATCATACGTATTGTTAAGTATGAGTACGATGAGTACTTCAAACTTTGAATATGAGTAGTATGAGTATGATATTAAAATAAGTATGAATGCGTATAAGTATCAGAGTATTAAGTATTATGAGTGTGATTCGAATCTACTCATCTTTTTGAATAATCATTGCTGATCTCTGTTACACACATAATTGGTCATTACAACCCTTCAGTCAGTATTGCGAACTAGCTCCTCACAGTAAATTTTATTTACTTCACAGAGTTTCAAACCTGCTGGGAGAAAGTCGCCGAAGAAATGTTTTTTCATATTTCGTTCTGTTGGGTATGTCTGACACGGTATTTAAACCATGGCCTCACGTCTAATAAGCCAACACACTACCTACTAGACTAAGGAGACTTACATTTTCAATGTAGCTAATTTTTTCCTAGAGCGTTTGCCAAAAAGAATATGTTTTCATATATCAGAGCTGAAGTTTGAACTTATGAGCTCTTGTCTAGTAAACCAATTCTTTTAGAAGAAAATTAAGAAAATTCTTCTTTATTCCTTAGCATAATTTCTTTTTGTTTTACATTCTTCTTTTCCTAGCGACATTCAATATGTTCGATAACCTTTTAATAATAAAAAGACTCTTGCAGTCGCCGTAGTCTAGTAGGTAGTGTGTTGGCTTATTAGACGAACCCTGGGTTCGAGCCCCATCCAGACATCAAAACAAAATACAAAAACTATTTCTTTGACGACTTCCTCTCAGCAGATTTCTGGCAAAAACTCTGAGTGTAAATAAAATTTGCCATGAATAGTTTCTCAAAAATCTGTCGTTCGGAGTCCAATTTAAACTGTAGGTCCCACCACTCATGTATAAAAGTTAACACACACAACATAAGTGGTGTGAGAAACTAGGTCTTAATTCTGACTCAAGGGTTGTAATGACTAATTATATATGTATGTATGTCTCCCTGACTTTACCTTTAGACTGTTAGCAAACCTTTCTAAGGTTTCTGGAACTATTTTTTTCAAGTTTTGAAATAAAAAGCATACGAGCTAAATTCATGGAATAAACAATTTTAATAGACTGTAGCATGGTGTTAATGAACAGTTTCTGTTTCGCCAGATTTATCCTTTTTTCCATACTTAAAAGAGATTAATTTTCTTCATGATGGAAACCATTAAATTTTATCCTATGAGAATACAAAACAAAGCAGCATTACCATGCCTTAGAGACAGTTGTTCTAAATGCTTTCAGTTGCTTTGGTCCATTCTACACCGTGTAAGAGTTCTGAAAAGCTATTCCTGATCATGTGATCTCCACAACTTTGTCATTTGGAATATTTGGCGGAAGATGTCACTTCATCACAATGGCAATATTATTTTACAGAAGTCTGCAATTGTTTGCATACGCGGTCATTATTGGACCCCACATTAAAATTGTATCTCAGAAAAATAACAGAGAAAACCAACAATATCCAAACATCTAAGAGATTACGAGAATAGAAAAATACAAAGATTAAATTACAATAACAAAACTTAAAAAATTACAATGAGAAAATTACAACAAGAACAACAATAAAAAATCAACAGCTCTAGAAGATGCCAGACCGGGAAGAAATCATGTATAAATACAAAGAAATTAAACGTTGTCAGTCAGATGTAGAAGAAATTGTAGGTGGAAAACCTATTGCATTTCAAAACTTTAAACTTCTGTTTCTGAAGAATACCAAATTGTTATAAAATATGTCGATAACAAAGGGAAATGATAGGATAAACAATAACAGGTAATATGCCATTTCATAGGAAGTAAAACTTATGCAAAAAGTGTCTTAAGGCTCGGTTAATCGAAATATACAGTGGGCAGCAAAAGTCTTAGTACTGCAATATTTTTCTAAAATTTCATGAATTTTAACCAACAGTTTGTATAAAAAATTAAGGTTTTTATATTTATTTTATTAATTTATTCCTGTTTTATTATAAAACAAACACATTTTTAATGTTTTTCATAAAACAAGAAAAAATAAGGAAAATTTTCAGATGACTCCAAAGGTACCCCCATGGAGGAGCCTGAGTAAATTTAAAGTTCAAAGGCCTAATATATGAAAATATTATTCCTTGTATTTAGTAGTAATATCCCTTAAAGTCAAGCACTCCATTTAACCCATTTGGAACTGAATGCATAAGTTTTGTTTAGTGTTTTCTAGTGACACCATAAGTAAGTTTTTCGGTTGACTTTTGTTTGAGGTTTAGCGATTACATAACCGTTCTTTTAAATGATCTCCTAAATACTCTCTTGAAGTCATATCGAGACTTTCTGCAAGAGTATTAAGCCTGTGGGGACTTTTTTGTCAAAATATATAGGAGTACTAAGACTATATTGGAGTACTACGATAAAATTTTTTACAATTTATATCAGAATAAAAGAACTTTTCTATTTTTTTCTTTTTCGCATACAAAATATGTGTCCTTTTTGTTAAATCAATGCAGCTGGAATCCTAATGATTGGTAAACCACTGTACATTGCAGTCACGGTATGCAGCCATTCATTTGCTGGTGCATTTTAATGTGTCTTCTATACCCTACACAATTATAGTTGGCAATATTTGTTTGTATTCCATTTGACAAAATTACGTTTAAACACAAGTAGTATGTCTCACAAAAATTTGAAAATTGTAGTCGACTGTAAACTGTAGGTCTCACCACTCTTGGATAAAATTAACAACATGGGTGGTGCGAGAAGCTAGTTCGAAGGATTGTAATGAACAATTGTGTTTATACTGAAAACTAGAACTCATTTTATAGCAGTTTGAATTACTGCATGCAAATCATTTGTAACGAATTTATCAAATTGTTCAACATATGTTTCGTTACATTGCACATGAGATTCGAAATGCCAATGAGGCCATGAGATATGTCATTATGTACTGTACATCATATCGGCATTGAAGAGACTGCTAAAACTTATTCACCACATAAATTCATGAGTGAAATGCTGTACTTAGCCTATTTAGTAGTCCAATTTTCATATGTTTACCATACCGATCTTGGCAGTTTTCTAACAAGTAAAGGGTATTCAATAGTTGCTATTAAATTTCCTTTTTCCCTATTCTTCCATTCATGACCAAATGTATGCTTTGGATAAATGTCCCTTAGGCCATAATGAGTCGCATCAATTTTTGTTTTGTGTGTTGGTTTTAAAAGTTTTCCAAATTTTTTCTTTTTTTTTTTTGTTTGCATTTTCTGTGTTATTCTGCACTTTATTATGCTGTTGTTCGCCATTAAATTCATTGTTTTTCTTCAATTTTTTTTTGGTTTTGCCAATGTTTAGATGCCCTACTCAATGGAAAATACTACATCTGTGGCTCTAAATACACGCATATGTACATACCAGCATGTCATACCAGATAGAAGAAGAGATTGTACGCGATGTTTAAATTCATAGCGTTTTGAACAGCCTTAAGGTGATTGTGGCTTTTATATGCAACTTTTGTTCAGTGCAACATACCTTTGGTTTGCCTAGAACAAAACCAAAAAAATACTTCTTACCTTAACTCGACCAGCATAATATGCTACGGTTCCATGGCAGTGGTGATAAAAACAAAACAAAAAATTAATTAAAATTTATGAATACGCAATTTAATCACATTTTAAGTTGATTATGAATACTTGCATGAAAGCCAAGCCAGTAAATTGTTATTTTAAACCACTGTGTGTGCATCATATCTTATCGAAAATATGTTTCCAGAATTTCAATAAAAATAACTTTGGCCATAAGGTAGGCAACCAGAACTGAAAACATTTTTGTAGATTCTTTTAACGATTATTGAGTGAGGGCCTATTTATCTAAAAATTTGTTTTCTGTAAAATTATATTAAATAAGCGTTTCACTTATTTACATTTTTTCCGTAGCTCTTCTTTATCTTAATTTCTTAAATTTTTTTAGTATGTTTTTATGCTTCCGCATCTACCAGTTGCATGTATATATTAGCCAGGGCCTGCCTATTTTGCGCATACCCTGTAGATTTCGGTTAAGAGTTGAACGTGCAACATCTTAGTAGAACTTCCTTTAGCCGTGGACAATGCACATCTATTTTCGGCATCAAGTTTCTAACGACGTTGATTCCTTCTGTTTATAAGCCTACGTTGGTGATGGCAGTCGGCCACAAGATATGCATGAGTTTTTGTTATCACTGATTAATATAGGTTTGCAAAGCCTTTTAGCTCATATTGGTCATTGCAACCCTTCAGCCAGGATTACGACCTAGCTTCTCGCATCACTTATGTTGTGTGTGCTAATTTTATTCATGAGTGGCGGGACCTACAGTTTAAAGTCGACTCCAAACGACAAATTCTTGAGAAACTTATTCATTGTAATTTTATTTACTCTCAGAGTTTTTGCCCGTAATCTGCTGAGAGAAAGTCGCTGACCTGGATTTTGAACCGTGGCATTACGTCAAGTAAGCCAACACGCTAGCTACCAGACTACGACAACTATTCGAAATTTGGTTTGCTTTCTTCAAAACTATAACTTTTCTCATGATCACACATTGCGGCGAATCCAGTATAAACCATGATTGCATGCTAAATAGGCCTCTTCGTAAGCCAAACAATTAAAAAAAAAGAAATTAATTAAACAGTAGGAAACAATTTAAGAGTTTAAATTAGCCTGCAACAGTCCGAAACATCAATTGACAACAAGATTGAAACCAAAAGCTAATTATTTTTGGTATAAATAAACATTGCCAAATAGGGACAAACAAAACGAATGGAAATTGTTTCCGTTTCTGTTTATTTTTTGCCAAAAGCTTTAATCAATTTTATTCTAATTAAACTTTACCTGCCTGCCTGCCTGCCGCTGGCAGCTAATCAATATGTATTTCAGAAAAACCCCATTTAAACAAATAATTACACAACGATTAAACTGAAACAAAATTGATTTTTTTTATTGTTTTCTTTACGTTAACAAAATATCTTCTTTTTTTATTTCAAAAGATTTTGTTGGGAAAAAACAAAAACAAAGAAATTCATTTCCGCTTTATCTGTCAAAAACCCACTTGAAAAGTAAACAACTTTATAAACAGGTTGTTAACGCCTATAGCACGATTAAAAACAAATAATTTAATGATAAGAGAGTAAGAAATCATGTATTTTTTAATAATTAAAAAAAAATATCAACTCATACGGTATCTACACAACCGCGTACATTACGCCATTGCGTCCATTGAAAGCAGCCCAAATAGCCATCTTGATTTATGAAAGCCTTATTTGCCGGACAGGGTAATTCAACAGGTTTAGCACCATCTGTAGGACATAACCAATATTTGGTGGGATCCTCATGAGGTTGAGGTTGTTTCAAATTTTGTCCCTCACATGTGGGTGCTTCCGCATGATAGACACAACTATTGGCTACGAGAGCTAATGGGACACAACCACACACTGTAGCATTTTTCACAAAGAACGTATTCGGGTCACAGGGCAACTCAAGTGCGATATTATCTCCAATACAGAAACGAAATTTAGTACCATCTGGTGAACCCCAAATTTCGGTATCCGATTGGCAACCTTCAATAACGTTGCTGTCACTGAACGGAACAATGGCGGCACTGCATAAAACCAAAAAGCCCCCAAATAGAAGTGTAACTGAAAAATAAAAAATAAATTTTTATTAAATTTATTTCAAAATCAATTGCGTATTCAAAATATTCAAAATTGAATGCGGAAGGTTTTCACTCTAACAGTTTTCATTCTGAAAGGCTGTGAAGCGAAAGCACAGAACAACAAAAACGATTTAATAAGAATTTTTGTGGTCACTAATTCCAGATAACGTGGCTTTGCTAAAAAAAAAACCAAAAATATCTCATCTTATCTCATAATCAAGGACATGTAAGCTGGATTTACACAAAAATTTTGTCTGTACAACATTTTTTTGTATGTAGTTTGGCAGCTCTCTTCTTGAGAGAAGGACGAAACATTTTTTTTCGGCTCGATAGTTGACCAGATGTCTGCAACAAAAACGAAATAAAAAACTTCCTCTCAGCAGTTTTCTGGCAAAAACTCTGAGAATAAATAAAATTGTCATGCAAAAGTTTATTAAAAATCAGGCGTTGAAATCGTCTTCAAACTGTAAGTCCAGCGCCACTCATGTATAAATTTTACAGACACAACATAATTGGTGTGAGAAACTAGTTCGTAATCCAGACAAAAGGGTTGTGATGACCAATGGTGTATTTAGGAGGTATCAGCTTGATTACGCTTTGTTCGTACACCGTATATCGTACATACGTTGAATTGATTTGTCCACAAAAATATAGTAAAATTTTGTATTTGCTTTAAAAATGTCTTCAGGCGAACTTGAAAAAAAAATAATTTTTTTCAGAAAAAAATTTTATTCGTACAACATGGGTGGCTGAATCCGTCAGAAGTTATATTAGACTTTGAAAATTTTAATCCAGCCTTCTCAATTATTTCTGTCTCTAGTCCGTTTAGATTTCAAACAAAGACGTCTCTCCGGTTATAAATCCCAATATATGGTGAATGTTTTTTACGCCTTCATAGATTTTGTTAAAGTAACTTCAAGTCCTTATGTAAAGCTTTCTGTTTCCTTTTAACAAAACCATAGCACCACACTTGTTAAAATTTTATAATTTTTTTAATTTGCTTCTGTTCTGACAATAATATTTCCACCACTGCAATAAACACTCATTTAAAAGTCTCTACTATTTAAAAAAAAAGAAAAAAGAATTTAGCACCTTTAATCATTTTCGTTCTGTGTTAAGATTACCGCCTTTAAATATCGACTAATTTCAATAAAATTGTCAACAGTTGCTTTTATAAAATTTTCCAAAATCATACGAGAGAAATCACAGCCAGTTGTACAAATTTAATGCCTTAACTTATCACTGTCTGATGTCTGATACGTCTTTGATTTATAAAAAATTTCTTTTTCAATAAATTCTACTTAGAAATCATTAGTAATACAAACAAGATGTCATATACACACTATAATATGTATTGTTGGTCTTACAAACGAAATGTATTCTACAAAATAAGCTATGTGGACTCTTGGGTAAAATCTTATTTCCACTTAAAATTGTATGTTAATGCGAGCAATACGTCTTAAAGTTAACAAACTCAAGATGTATGCCATTCAACCAACCGGTTGGCAATAACTCTGAAGCTAGTGCTGTGGCAAGAGCACAGCTTGTTTGGCTTAAAGTCAGTTTGATAAGAACTATAGTACAACTTTAATTTAATCAAAATTTTAAAAGTATGGACTATAGTACCGTTAAAATGGTTTCTACTCCTTTCAATTGCAACTTACTTACTTTATTGTTCATTACAACAGTTCAGTCAGGATTTCGACTTAGATCCTCATATCACTTATGTTATGTGTATTAATTTTATCCATAAATGGTGGGACATTGACTTTAAAGTCTACTCCGAACAACAGATTTTTGAGAAACTTTAAATGGCAATTTTATTTTACCTTCAAAGTTTTTACCAGAACACTGCTGAGAGGAAGTCGCAAAAGAAATATTTGTTGGGCATCTCTGACCTGGGGTGAGGGCGTGACCTCACATCCAATAATCCAACACACTATATGTGACTACATGATACCAGAGACTGTTTGCGAACAAACATACAAAACTTACGCTCCCACACGGGAAGAATGAGTTGTTGAAATGTGAAACTGGATCTGGGAGCTTATTCGACAAGCTGTCATCGAACGGATCATACAGATTACCTAAGCAGGCCAGAATATTTCAAGCGGAGATTTTTTGCTGAACATATGATTAAAACCAGAAACTTTACTCCTGCGAATTTCATCACATGTGTGGACAGTCAAGTAGAAATTAAAGCGCTAGGATCCCACCTTGTCAAATCAGATTACGTCGGGAGTTGCATAGTCTTTTAACACCGTACACGTCGACACAGCTCGCGCGTCTATAGGGTTCCGGGCAACTAAGGCATTGAAGGAAACAATCTGGTGGAACGGAAGAGATCGGAGATGCATACGATACATACATACATACATACATAATTGGTCATTAAAACCCTTCAGTTAAGATTACGACGTATCTAGTTTCTCACACCACTCATGTCGTGTGTGTTAATTTTATACATGAGCGGCGGCACCTACATTTTAAAATCGATTCCGAACGACAGATTTCTGAGAAACTATTCATGGCAGTTTCATTTACTATCAGAGTTCTTGCCAAAAATCTGTTGAGAAATTATGAAGAAATATTTTTTTATATTTCCGTTTTCATGTCTGACCTGGGGTTTGAACCCGGGCCTTACGTCTAATAAGCCAACACACTACCTACAAGACTAAGGCGCCTTCAAGTAGGGAGAACCGAATACTTTTTCAAATTGAAAAACGCAGCACAGAATTCAACAAACAGTAGGTGGTCAAAAATACCTGGTTGCCTAATTTCAAAACTGCTGTGTAAAGCAGTGGACAGCAGGAAAACCAAAAGGTTCGCATTCTAATATGAATTCTAACACGATACTGCGCTATTGGCAGTTTCGCTGACAGGCTCGGTATGCCCCACCAGAATGTGTGTGCAGAAGTTGCTGGGATGTGTAAATAACGTAATCGGTACAACACCTTTTATGTGAGTGCCCTGCAATTTTGGACAAGCGTTCAGGTTTTTGGTTGACAGAACATTTGTAGATCTGAGCATGGTGGCGAAGTAACTGATTTCATTCGAAGCCCGGGTGGTTCAAACCTACTACTAACGAATTATGACAAAAGGGCTGACCTTACACTGGGTAACACAATGGGCCATATGGGCCACCGATTAAAGTTGCCTGTGAACAACAAGCTACCCGCTAATGTAATGGAATGTAGTTTAAAAAAAAGTAGTGAATGCAAAAGTAGTATCTCTTTTAGTCACTATCGCCAGCATAATTTTCTTCAAATTTCTTTAATTGATTTCTGCGGAAATAGTTATTGTTTTGACGATTAAACGCATTGTTGTTGCTGTTGTTTATTTTAACCAAAAATTTTTGGTAAACGTAATTCAGTAGTATTATCATCTAATCTTTAATTTGTTGTTGGTGCCAGCGTTTTAATTGTTTTCTTAACCAGAGTACTACATATAAAAAAATAATGATAAGAACAAATGAAAAAATAATAACGCTTTATACACTGAAAGAAAAACGATATGTTACGTATGATTTAATCATAATCATAAACCTTCATACCCTACAGCTATTTGACAGTCGATTTGATTGATAATTGCTTTATGAACAATTTGGATTTCCCTTTTTTAAAACATATCTAAACTAATCTATGATTGTTGTATACATATCTGTTAAGCCTGCAATTCTATCAATGAAAGTCGCCGTAGTCTAGTTGGTTGGGTGCTGGCTTATTTGGCGCTAGCCTTCTGGCAAAAACTGTAAGAGTAAAAACAAAATTGCCATGAAAAGTTTCTCAAATCTGTCATTCGGAATCGATATTAAAGAGTAGATCTCGCTACTCATGCATAAAATTAACAGATACAGTATGAGTGATGTAAGAAGCTAGGCTGCAATCCTAAATAATGGGTTGTAACGTCCAAAAAGGTATGCAAGCAGGTCCACGCTTAAGTTCTTGTTGTCAAATTAATACTTAAATGGTATATAAGGCCGTGATACTAATTTTTTCGCTTGAGTGTATACAATATATATATCTGTCTTAATCAATGTTGATAAGAAAAGCGTTTAACATTAATCATCATTTTTAATATTTGACAAATGACCAAATAATAATATGATAATAAAATTAATTGCTAAAATGCTATTTCATTCGCAAAAGAATTTTAAAGTTATAAAATGTGTGTGTGTGTGTGTTTTTTTTATTTTTATACTTCTGAATAAAAAATATACAAAAACAGGAAAGGAATTGAAGTGATTATTAATTTCTGAAAATTATTTTATTGTGAATTATAAAATTTAAACAAATCATCAAATCAATCAAAAGACCTTGTTTCTCACACCACTAATGCTGTGTGTGTTAATTTTATACATGAGTGGCGGGCCCTACAGTTTAAAATCGACTCCGAACGACAGAATTTTGAAAAACTTTTCATGGCAATTTTATTTACTCTCAGGGTTTTTTCCAGAAATCTGCTGAGAGGAAGTCATATTTTCATTTTGATGTTTGACCGGGTTTGAACCGTGGACTTGCGTCTAATAACCCAACACACTACCTACAAGACTACGGCGACACGTCCCGTGCTATCGGTCCAATTTAGTTAGGTATCGTCGATAGTCGCCGTAATCTACTACATAGTGTGTTAGACTTATTAAAGATGAGGCCATGGTTCCAGTTAAAGGTCAGCCATCTCTAAATATAAGATACTTAAGAATATTGCATCGGCGAATTTCTCTTAGCAGATTTCTGGCGAAAAATCTGAGAATAAATTAAACTGCCATGAATAGTTTCTAAGAAATTGAATGTTCTGATTCGACTTTAAACTGTAGGTCCCGCCACTTAGTGGTGGGAGAAACTAGGTTAAAATCCTGTCTGTAAAGTTGCAATGACCATTTATGTATGTATATATCAGCGGCATGCAAATATAGACATTTCGGATGTGCTTTACCCAAAGAAACAGTATTCCACACATAATGGCATCAGTCGGTCTTTAAAAAAATTTCCTTAATATATCACGTATCTTGTTTTGCTTAAAATTAAAGATGGGAAGTGCTTAATGAAAGACTCTTTATTCCTCTGAATAATTCAGTTCAAACACATACTACTTACTTACTTATTTATTTCGGCATGCCGCAACACATCCTTCCAGGCGCCTCTGGTTCTTGCGCACCTACGCCAGGTGGTTACACCAATCGATGACAGGGCTTCCTCGATTTGGTCCTTCCAACGAATACAATGTCATCCTCTTCAACGACTGCTGCATATCCCCGCATCAAAAACTCATCTCACCGGAGTATCCTCCTCCATTCGAACGACATGGTCGAGATTAAGAGAAAAAACCGAATTTAATTTAATTTTTATTCAATACCTGTGTATTTTTTATTCAAACGTTGGCTCAAAATTTTCTATCGTATTTGTATTTGTACTCATTTTTATCATCTCATCCCAAGTATTTTTCGAAATTAATTACTTTTTAATAAAAAACAGAAACAAAAACAATAACAGTAACGATTATCTAATCCAGAAATTTCCTGGAAAAAAATTTTCAAACTCACTAATTTGAAAATAATTAAATAAGTGCAAATGAAAGCAACAACAGCAATGACATTATTTGTTTAAAAATTCTAAATAATGCAAATGGTGGAAAAACACCGAATTTTTTCAAAACTTTGTAAAAAAAGAGCGCTCTCAAAGGGAAAAAATGAAGGGATATCCCCCAAAATATTGAATTCTAGGCGAATTTAATCATCTGAAAAACAATCTGATTTATCCTTGATTAATACATACTTACTTATTTAATTGGCAATTAATAATCCGAATAACGGATTTCGGTCGGGCTTAACACATCCTTCCAGGCGCCTCTGCTGCTTGCGCGCCTGCTCTAGTTGGTCACGCCAATCGAGGCAAACAGAACTCACAGCTGATGGTATCAATCAATACTGGTGCTGATACCATATGCTTCCGTTTAGCTTCATAAAATCAATGCAATATTCTAGGCACAGTTACTAACATATTTAACGGTTTACTGTCTTGTGTGAAATAAGAATTATTCACCCAAACGAATTATTCACCGTAGCACGAAAGAACTATGCACCTTGACACTGCGGCATACAAAAATTCGTAACCAAATCAGTTATCGGCATCTATTGTTGCTCCATTTTTTAACTTTTTACTCTCTAGATCTGACTGGAAGTTTACATGCTAGTTTTATCGTTCAGCCTAAATCTTAATTACCACATTGCATTGTGTAAAAGTAATCAAAATTAAAGCAAAAGTGGTAACTAAAACGCGGCCACTTTTCGAGAATTATGAGGAGATTATGATCGTCATATTCGATCTACTAAGCAAGGAATTGGCAAGATTATAAAGAAGTTTGCATTGGATTTGTTGATTCTTAAGAATTAGCACAATTTTATAGCATATTATGGCGTATTCTCCATTTGCTACATGCTCCATATAAAGTCCAATTCACACTACATTAAAGAGGCTTAGATATACTGATTGTGTACTAGTGGGTGGGTATGACACTCGGAGAACCTAGAAGTGATTGTAGAAAATTATTGCACCCCCAAAAATTTACTGCTTAGAAAGCATTATGGTCTGGAGATATCATTTTATTGTACTTTTTCGAAAACGATACTGGTAGTCTCTAAACCGTCAATCTAGATCTCTGTGACCGTTTGATTATTTCTTTGGGTCTGAAAAGAAAATTTTAATTTGGAAACTCTATCGTTCAACAATTTAATGCCACGAGCCACAAAATATAACGGCCTCAGCTTTATTGCATGAGAAGTTTCCAAAGAGAATAATTCTTTGGCTACGTCAAGTCCCAGTGGTCTAGTAGGTAGTGTGTTGGCTTATTAGGCGTAAAGCCAGGGTTCGAGCCCCAGGCCAGACATCAAAACAAAATACAAAAAGTATTTCTTCGGTGACTGCCTCTCAGCAGATTTCTGGCAAAAACTCGAAGAGTAAACAAAATTGCCATGAAAAGTTTCTCAAAAATCTGACGTTCGGAGTCGACTTTAAACTGTAGGTCCCGCCACTCGTGTATAAAATTAGCACACGCAACATATGTGGTGTGAGAAACTAGGTCGTAAACCTGGCTAAAGGGTTGTAATGACCAATTATGTATGTATATACGTCAATTTCACACCAAGATTATATTAAAAACTGGCTCTACATAGATAATCCCTTAACATTAAAGCATTTTAAAACCCAACATTAATTAAAATATTGGAAAGATACCGCACGAAGTGGACGTAAAAATGGTTTAAAAGTGCATTAACATGGCTGCTACAAGCTACTCAAAGTCAGCCATTTAAGTGCCATTGTATTTAATCTTGAAGTTGCCCTAGTCCGGTAGGTAGTGCGTGGGGGCTTATTAGAGATGAAGCCATGGTTCAAACCCCAGTTCAGACATCTGCAACAAAACGAAATATGAAAAAATATTTCTTCGGCGACTTCCTCTCAAAAGATTTCGGGCAAAAACTTTGGAAGTAAAGAATATCTGTTGTTCGCAGTCGACTTTAAACTATAACTTCCACCACTTATAGATAAAATTAACCCACACAACAATGGTGCTGTGAGAAGCTAGGTCGCAATCCTGACTGAAGGAATTGTAATGACTAATTACGTATGTGGAAAGAACTTAAGACGGAAAAAGGAAAAGTTGTTTTCATATTTTGATGGAAGGAAAACAATACCGACAAACTCATAATATTCCCTCCCAAAAATATTAAGTTATATGCACTCCTGATTAAGCTGACCAAATTTGTGGCCATTAAAATGCTTGCCAAACTAAGTGTTGCACAAATTACTGAAATTTAAGGGCAAAAAAAAATAGTTGGAAAAAAATTTTACAATGAGCTGCCGGAGAAAACAAATGACAAGCAGCTTTAGGGGGTTAAAAGACGTAAATGGGGGAGAGGGAAAATTGTATTTTTTACATGGAAAATTTAACAAGGATGACAGAAACAATGGTAACAACAGCAACAACTTTTTCAAAATAGTTGCTGTAGTTGTAATGTAATGTAACAGCAACAACTATAATAAATTCACAAACACAAATTACTTATCAAACATATTCGATTACAAGCAAAAATTCCTATAGCGACAGACATCAACCAGTAGGCATTGCCAACGCTAATAATGCTGTTGCTGATATTGTAACACAAAAATACGATGATGACGATAATAATGATGATGCAATACGTACTGTTGCTACTATGCTACTCGTTATATTGTTCATCATAATGATGCTGGTGCTAAATGTTGTTACACTTGTTGTAACTGTTTTCGGGGCAAATTTACACAAAATGTTTTCGTTTTCGTTTCTCTTTTTGTTTTTGTTTTGTTTCTATTTGTGTTATTGTTTGTAAAATATGAAAATAACAGATGTACAGAATGCATGTTTTCCCTGCAATGGCAACAGTTTCATTATTTTTTTTTGCATTCGTTTTCTTTCTCTCTTCAACAGTTGTTGGAATTTTTCTCTTTGTTTTTAATTTAATTTTTACTAAACTCATCATGTCATAACAGAACATTTAATCGTAACGTAATATTGGCGTTTGGAAATATTTAATTCGTTTATAAAAGTTTAAATATTCATGAATGAATGGATGAAGTTGCATGTCGACTTTACTTTTCTGTTCAACAGTGCAAATTCAGAGTCCTAATCCCTGCAACATTCACATACATACATAATTGGTCATTACAACCCTCCAGTCAGGATTATGGACCTATTTTCTCACACCACTTATGTTGTGTGTGTTAATTTGATACATGAGTGGCGTGACCTACAGTTTAAAGTCGACTTCCAACGACAGATTATTTGAGAAACCTTTCATGTCAATTTTGTTTACTTTCAGAGTTTTTGCCAGAAATCTGCTGAGAGGCAAAAGTACTTGACAGAATATTGTCACTAAATTCTGTAAGGAACTTAGGGAAATTATAAAAATTTTCAAATCAGCTTTGGCTTTATTTTAATTCATCTGTGTACTGTCAGTTCGACTTCCTCCACCGGCTGCCTTCTTTCTTTATACGAGTGGATTTCAAATAATGTACGATGTGTAGCAAGTCAGAGTTCATATTTCTTTGTTGCATAGCGCCGATAGAAGTATTCCAAAAATAAAATCAAAATATTGAATCATGACGGCATTCCATGTATCATTCAAATATAGCAATATTAACTTCACTTTGCTATTAAATATATGGAACTTTGTTCCGTTGCCTTTACGCCTCATATGCACTAAAGTGATGACATGCGAGTAATTCAGATCTTTCAAGCAGTAATGAGGACCCAATAATGACTCTACACGATTGATCAACAATTTTTCCGCAACAGTATCGCCGTAGTAAAGGCTCTTAATAACATTCACTATTTTTTTCATGGCTGTGTGGGAACATGGTATGACACTGTATTGGAAAAGTTCTTAATATAATCCGCTGCTATGGGTTGACCCTTGCACTCTATATTCAGTCTTCACACAGATTATGTTACCTTTGAGGACCGCTGTTGTTGGTGGCCTATTCTCATACACCTACGATTTAAGAAAAACCCTAAAAAAAAATTCAACAGTGTCAAATTCCATGATCTCAGCGGCCAGTTCACATCACCTCTAAATAATATAACTATGCCCTCTAATCGCTCGAATTGAAAATGTGGCATAAGCTGTGACAGTGATCTAGAAATAGCACTAAAGATCTTTTTCAATAAAAATTAGGGTCAGAGCCTCGTGTGTTTTCCATACAAATAGACGAACATGTGAAATCATTCGTCTTATAAAAACAGGTGTTAAATCTATTTTTGCTCAAAACACCATCGAATTCATTGTACATTTTGCAACTTTTTTTACAATAAGAAAGTGTTGCATTTAACGTAATTTGTGAAAATAAAGAATGCAACATTGAAAAACTAATGAAAGTTCCCCACAGCAACTTTCAGTGAAAGTTTCAGTTTCAACTGAAAGTAAGATTTACAAAGAAAACTACTTTTTCCCCCAACCAATGTGTAATACATTTAAATGCGAAAACATAGAATTTTTAGTTGTTGTTGTTTTTATACGTTTCTATGTTTTTTAGGCCTTATAAAATATTGTTCTCCTACAAAATAGCATTCTCGCAGTGTCCTATTTTCGTAAAGTGTTATTCTAAAATGTTTGCAAAAAATGTTGCCTTTTTTTTATGGGGAAATATTTTAATTTATTCACAACCAGTTCGTCTTATTTTGTGCTTTTGTAATGTTATACATAAAAAAACTTTATAATTTCAATTAAAACTTTATCATCATCGTCATCGTCCAGGGTTGAATGTGTTGTTTGCCGAACGGAAATGTTTGCCGGCCTGCTTGACAGCCACATAGAGAATATCTTGCAGGATTTCCTTTTCGACGACTATACGAGTATATATGAGAGAACGTGATTCATAGGATGCTGATGTGCTGAAAAGATGCTCGTTTGGTTTGTTTGGCAAGAAAATAGTAGCAAACAAAGTTTTGTTTGGTTATAATCATGATCATGTCATGGACATACAAAATATTTGTTGAATAAATTGTTTTTTTTCTGTTTTTTTTCTTTTAATTTTATCAAAGAAACTTTTATAATTGGCAGTTTTTAGAATATTTCTGGCAAAATATTTATGTAAAAAAAATAAAAAATATAAAATAAAAATAACTTGAACAACTTTTTAACGCAATGCTAGTAGAGTGATGAACGTGTTAAATAATAAATCAAATTATTGTTAAAGCCTGACCGGCAAATTTGAATACAAAAAAACCAGAAAAAATTTATAAATGAACACTTTGCAGCAAACGCTCAGTGATTGATACAAATTTGGACATCATTTTTAACCCGCTCAATGGGTTCAATAAGACGCTGAATAAGAAGTATAAACATTTTTATAAATTAAAAATTTATTTAGAAATATGTGGTGTATGATAAGGTACAATATGAAAGAAAAGAGATACATTTAAGTATAAAATGGAATATCATCGTGTCTCTGAATTTATCCTGAAAACATCGAGCGAATATCACTAATGGAAATTTGTATACTGCCATCCTTAAGATCACTCAATATACGCCGAGAAATTGAAATACACTGAATACACTACTTACAGAATTGGTCATTACAACCCTTTCGGTCAGGATTACGAGCTAGTTTCTCACACCACCCATGTTATGTGTGTTAATTTTACCCTTGAGTGGTGGCACTTTACAGTTTTTACAGTTTCCTGGATGTAACGCATCCGAAATGTCTAATCTTCCATGAGTCTGGCGCTTAAATCAGCCTGAATTTGAACGATGTCATGGGTTATGTTGGATTTGAGAATCCCTGTAGTTTGTAGCTTATTCACATATTAACTTAAGTAAACTTCACGGAAAAAGTCTAACTGAGTTATGTTGCATGATCTCGGTAGCCAATTCACATTCCGCGTGCAACATGCTAACAAATCGCTCGAATATCCAATATGGTATGAGCTGTCTACCACGCAGCGTCGTCCTGTTAAAACCTCATGTAGTAGGTGTTCAGATCATACAATTCACGCCAAAAGAAATTGGTAATCATCGACCTGTAGTGCTCGCAATGATGGCCTGACCAACGTTAGCCTCAAAGAAACATTAGCCGCTGATATCAGCCACACTAAAATCTTCACCAGTGATTTTTTTTTGAAAGTATTTGATGCTCTTAGGTTTCATGTAGGTTATTATCGTCCCAAAGCAAAAATGTGCCTCACCGCTGAAGATAGAAATTAGCGTCAGTTGCATACTGCTTAAAAATCTATTCAGTGAACGCACGTAGTTTACCTTTAATTCCTGAGTCAGTTGATTTTTGTACGAGTGCAGGCACAAGTCACCATTATTCTGCACATCCTGTGAAAACTTATTTAACATATCCGGAAAGTTATGTTGCAACCGATCGGAAACCTCGATGAATTTTCAAACGAAAAAATCCGCATAATATTATAATTTGTTTACATGATAAACAAGTAAACAAAAATATACTAACAAAAAAACAGTATAAAAAAGGGATAAAGAAGTAAACAAAAACTGCAAGGACAAACGTAAACAAAAGACACAAACAACAATAACCTAAACAACATTATAGAGATTTCGAGAAGGCGAAATGATTCTCTTTCAAGAGCATTAATCAGACTGTTTACACTGCGATATAAAAGGCAAGACAAAGCAGGCAACGAAGTCAGTAAAAATTCAGTCAGTCGTGTGTGAAGACGCAGTGTTTGAAGAAAGTAATCGTGGTTTGAAGATCTCCGTTATAAAGATCTATCGAACAAATTGACTAGTAATTGTTATTGTTTACACAAAAGAGTGCACAGAGAAATAACCAAACAAAGTAATTCTTGTTGTTTACATCAAGTTGTGAACAGTGGCACACTGAATTGTGCCAATAATAAAGAAATTAATTAAAACTGAACAGAAATTTGTTTTTATTTTTATTTGCAATCTACGAGCTCATATTTCAAACGTTTCTAAAAGGGTAAAAACGTAAGAATATTGCTGCAGTAAACAAGAATGTTTACAGAATATTTTTATGCTTAATAGAATTGATATCCAATCCAAATTATTTTCGTTCTTTTAACGCTCTGCAAAACAAAGGTTATTCCCAGATATCAGACTAGATTTCTTAAATTAATTTTTTTTTCTCGAATTAAAAATAGAAATTACTTTTGAGCAAAATAAATAAAAAAAAATAAAACTGAATATTTATTCGTGAAGAAAATAAACGGTGACAATAGACACAAACAAGTCTCTTATGTTCTTATCTTATCTGTATGTGAGTGGCAAATAAACGAAACTTCTTCTTTTTATTTTATTTTCGATATCTTTAATGGTTGGCGAAATAACAGAAAAAACGTCATCAATACCAAATACAAGCGAGACAAATGCTAGTCAGTGACTAACACGGAACAAATTCAAATTCGATATTCAGTAACGAATTGAGAGTGCCTTATTTTGCTTAATAAACTCGTAAGTTTAAGATAAAAAATAAATAAAATTGACGGAAATTGTGGCTCAAATATCATATCAAAATTATATTGTGCAGTAAACTGTATTGATTTCGAGTAGAAGAATATAAAAACATTAAGGTACATACATACATACATACATAAATAATTGGTCATTACAAACCTTCAGTCAGGATTACGACCTAGTTTCTCACACCACTTATGTTGTGTATTAATTTTATACATGAGTGGCTGGACCTACTATTTGAAGTCGACTCGGAACGATGGATTTTTCAGGAAATTTTCATGGCAATTTTTATTTACTCTCAGAGTTTTTAGTAGAAATCTGATGAGAGGAAAAATATATTTCATATTTCTGTTTGATCAATTGACCCAATTCTTCTAAAGGTTTTGAATTTGTCCTCAGAGTTTCCCGATCATTATAAGTTTTCGAAATATTCTAATCCAACATAATTCTAAGCAGAACAGATTTTTCGAATATAGCCTGGTTTCCAACAACTTCTGCAAAATAAATCAAAAGGTTTTCAAGACTACCCTTACTTACAGCCTAAAATTCTATGAAGAGTCATAATATTTTATAGAATATTACAATAAGAATACAATGCGCCGTTTGCCAAGCCTATAAAAGGCAAAAGACACCATAGTTCCTCGCCATAATTTTTCAGCTGAATCCTTAAAGTAGTCGAGCTTTTCAAGCGCATACAGCGTTGCTTGAAAATATTGACCACCATGTAGCATCCAAACTATAGGGTATTTTTAAGCGCTTCCAATTTTTAAGTTTAAATAACACCAAATATTTGTGAGATATCAACGAAATATTTTATTTATTTCAAAGATCTATTGATTCCATTATATGTGGAATATAACATCATTCAAATATCCCCTAACAATTCTTTGGGTGAAGCGCGTCCGAAGTCTTCAATTTTACATAATTCTGGCGTATAAATCAGGCTGAATTTGACCGACAGAATATGTTATGTTGGCTTTAACGATCGCTGTACTTTGTGGCTTATTCACATACTTACTTAAGAAACCCCTACAAGAAAAGGTCTAACGGAGTCAAGCCGCACGATCTCGATGTCCAGTATACATGCCTTCAAATCACTCATACAGAATATCCAAAATGGTATGAGCTGTGTGACACGCAGCATCGTCCAGTTGAAAACACATGTCGTTGGTTTCCAGATCATACAATTTATGCCAAAAGAAGTTGATAGTCATAGACCTATAGTGCTCCCAATGATGTTCTATCCAACGTTGTTCTCAAAGAAATATAAGCCAATTAGATCCGCAAGCCAAAAATCTTCACCAAACAGCGAATTTTTGAGAATGCATTGAATGCTCCTAGATTTCGTGTGAGGTGTTATCGTTCAAATTCGACAATTTTGGTACTACGTACCCATTCATCTAGGTATGGGGCTAATTGCTGACAATGATTTTTCGAACAAATTATGGTCCGTTGCCAATTGCTCCAGAGCCCATGTAGCGAACGTAAGTCTCTGCCTATGGTCATTTGCCTCTAATTCCTGAGTCAGTTGAATTTTGTACGATTGAAGACGCAAGTCACGAATTTTGAAAATGAACTCAGCTAGGAAATGTGCTTCGCCTTCAAAGGCGATGATATTAACAAAACACATCACAGAAAGGCCAGGCAGAACCACCTGTTTCGAAAGACTAAAACCTAAACTAAATGAGCAATACTCCTCACAACTGCTTAATACAACTACATAACCCACTGTAGCAAAGAGCTTTACATCTAAACAAGGCTACATACAGTGTGTCAATAGCTAGAAAGACGTAATAAATCAAATTGAAAGAGAAAGCAAAAAAATGTATAAAAAAATAGGGAAACTAAAATGTAACAGTCCTGTATGCCTTAAAGGAATGAAAAGATGGAAAAACAAAGGCTTTTGAATGACAAAAACTGGACTATTGTAAGATTATAAAATTTACAATGTTTTAACAATGAATCTCTTCTAGTAGGTAGTGTGTTGGCTTATTAGACATAAAGCCAGTGTTCGAATCCCAGGCCAGACATCAAAACAAAACACAAAAAGTATTTCTTCGGCGTCTTCCTCTCACCAGATTTCTGGTAATAACTCTGAGAGTAAATGAATAATTGCCATGAAAAGTTTCTCAAAAGTCTGTCGTTCGGGGTCGACTTTAAACTGTAGGTCCCGCCACTCATATATAAAATTAACACACACAACATAAGTGGTGTGAGAAGCTATGCCGTAATCCTGACTGAAGGGTTGTAATGACCAGTTATTTGGTCAAATGCCACTTTACGATCGACATACAGTCTAACACAATTGCAAACAGAAAAGAAAAATCTCCAAAAACAAACTAAAAATTTGCTGTTGCCACTATTTTACACGCATTTTATGAATTGTAGTCAACAACTGACCCACATACAGCACTTGTTACCTGATAAATGATGAAGCAAAACGCCTTCTCTTATAGCACAACCTGAAAGGAAAAAAAATTTGCAGTTTTTTTTTTTTTGCTTTTGCAAGCAGTTAATAAACAACAAAAGCAAAAAAAACTGAAAGGCCAACAGAAAAAAAAATTGCTCATATTATCGACAATCAAAAAGCCACAAATTACTTTCGTTCGTTGGTAGCGGCCATACAATATAAAAATGAGTGACAGCAACAAAACCATCAGAAGAGTAGTAAAGACCACGCGTTGTAGCCAAGACAAATTGGATTTAAGCAAGAGAAAAACAAAAAACGTTTTTTTTTTATTTTTTTAAATGCGTAGAACGGATAATAAATAATTCCGTATATAAAAAAAATATTATTTATGAATATTTACAACAATAAATTGTAAAAAAAAAACAAAAACAAGAAACGCATTAAAAAGAAAATTTAAAAAACGAATTTATTTTTATATAAAAAGGGAAAGGCTTATGCAGTGTGTGTGTGTGTATGTGCTGTTTTTAATGAGAAAGCATTTAAAAAGTGAAAAAGAAAGACTCTGAAAAATTTTTGTGTTTAAATTTGCAAACAAAAGGAAAAAGAAACACAGACGACCAACAACACAGCAATAAGTCATGAAAATTCAGAAAAATAAATTCATAATAAACCACAAATACAACAACAGCAAGAACAATGCGAACAGCAACAATAACAAGAACAGCAGAAAAAACAGTTGGAGCAACAATTGTATATCGTCGATGATTTTTCATATGACCACCAGAACAGCGGCGGTAACAGCAGCCGTCATGATTTTTATGCAGGCCATAGTTTCCGTTAACACAACGCAAAACGTTGCCATACAACCGGAGACGGATATTACAACAACAGCAACGACAACACTGTTCGATTTAAACAAAAATCCTGTAATAGTACAGCAACTGCAACAAGCATACCAATCAACGAGAACAAAAAGCCAACAAACACCATTACAGTCACCAATGCCACCAACTTTATTGTCATTAAACCCATTCCACCTGTCACATACAAAACCGGGAACAATGGCACAACCATCACCGCCACCACCAAAAATGCGAATGACGAGGTTACCAGCAACAGCATCGATGGCCATGAGTAGTAGCAGTGGTGTTGGTGGCAGCAGTGAATGCAAATCCCTCAATGGTGCTTGGGGTGATGTTAATCCAAATATATTCTACGTTTGTGATATGCAAACAAAAAAGCCTCTGCAATTACGCTGTCCCGAAGGTAGAGGTTTTTTCTTTGGCTTTGGCTTTTCAGGCTGCATACCGTATGACCAATGGCCAGCCTGTATTTCAAGTGGACATCATGAACAGGTGGCAGTTTGTGATAGCGCACATATGCAACAGCCATGGGAATCTGTGAATCCAAATAAATTTTATGTCTGCCTAAGGGAGTCTATTGAGCCGGCCGTACTCAATTGTGAGCCAGGTAAAGGTTTCGTGCATGCCATTGTCACATCTAGTGGTGGTGGCTACAGTGAAATTGTTGGCTGTGCTAATTGGGAAAAATGGCGCAGTTATATGCATTGCAATGATTATTATTAAATGACCATAACAAGTACCCCCCCCCTTACAGTGTAAGCTCCCTAAATGGGTCATTTTTTAAGTTTTCCTTGCCACAACATGATATCGTGATATAGTCTAGTAATTCTACTTTTACTGTTTTATAAGGATCTGCTCCGAAAGAAATAGAAATACTCTAATGAAACCCGTAAAATAACAACAAAACGTAAAGAAAAACGTATGAAATTTTAATAAAACGAAAAAAGAAGAAATTTCAAGCTTTTCTTTCATACTTTTATTTCATACGAAAAGGAATTCCATAATTTCCATACAAAAATTTTCTACTAAAAGCATCAGAAATTCATACAGATATTTCGCATTATACACAGAGATCTGGAATGAAAATGTTTTTAACTGTTGGGCAATAAACGAAGACGAACATGACTTTTTTCATAAATTTAATGAATTGCACAATATTAAAGAAAATTTGTTTAAAATGAAAATTTTTATTCTCGATTGTATTTTTAGCTGTTTGGGTTTTGAAAATTAAAGAAAAAAACTAAACACATACATACATACATGTATAATCGGTCATTGCAACCCTTCAGTCAAGATTACGACCTAGCTTCTCACACTTTTGTTGTGTACGTTAATTTTTAAAATCGACTCCAAACGACAGATATTTGAAAAAATTTTCATGGCAGTTCTTTTTGGTATCAGAGTTTCTCACTCCACTTATTTTACATGCATATACGTACATACATAATTGGCCATTAGAACCCTTCACTCAGGATTACGGCCTATCTTCTCACATCACTCATGTTGTATGTGACCTACAGTTTAAAGTCGGCTCCAAAAGAGAATTTTGTGAAACTTTTCATGACAATTTTTTATTTACTCTCAGAGTTTTTGCCAGAAATCCACTGAGAAAAAGTTGCCGAAAAAATATTTTTTCATATTTTTGGTTCGAGATGTCTGACATGTAGTTTCAACCGTGGCCTCGCATCTAATAAACCAACACACTACTTACTAGACTACAGCTACTGCTCATTATTTCATCAATCAGTAATAAAATCACTTCGTGGATTCAATTGGATGAATGTATGCGCCACACAGCTTATGCCAGATGCAATATTCTGCTTGGGATGGTCACCTCACATGGAGGTGATGTGAACTGCCTAACGTTATCACGCGATTTGACTTTTCTTGTGAGGTTTTCTTAAGTCACATTCGAAAAATGCACAAAGAAGCTATGCCATCTGCCAAATTCGGCAAATTCTGAAAAATTAAGCGTTTCGGATGCTCTCCATCCAAAGAAAAAAAAATTTGTTTTGTTTTATTTAAATTTGAAGATAGGAAGCTTTAAATGAAAGACCCTATATTTTACGCTAAAATAAGTGTTCATAACTTTTAAGGCCTTAAACTAATAAATTATTTAAAATACCCTGTTCTGATGTAAAACGTATTTCAGCGCGAGAATACTGTACCGATGGAAACAAACCTTATTCGGGCAAAGTAATGTTGGGGCAAAAAGAATTGAAAATCAAAACTGATTAACTACTATTCTATCGATTTAGTTTTGTTAGTCTTAAAACACGACATATTTCTGGTCGAACATTTCAGTCGCTATTCGCTCAATGCTCTTTCGAAATGAATCGATTGTGTTAAATACATATCATATGTGATCTGATAGTCTGACTTCACTAGCTCGTTGGCATGCTTCTAGTGTTACGGAATCTTATAGCACTACTTTGGTGATGGTTGGACGAGTTTCACATAAAATTTCTCGTACTTCAGGTTGCGTTCTTTATCGTCTGACAATTGATTCGCATACTAAGTCCTTATATTATTGCGGAGAAATCGGAAAATATTTGTGCGTAAAAGGTTTTCATTTGAAAAGAATAGAGAGATTCATTAAAATTTTTGTTAGCTTTAAGAATGATGATGAAGGTAATGCCTATCATCCTGAGGAATGTCACTTCTATTGCTAAGGAACCTATTCTTAAGCTGGTTAAAATTAAGACACAAAACAGTTTAATTCTGTGTAACAGACAATGAGTTTGGTAGTCCTCTACGGATATAATGTGGTGACCATTTTTAGCACCCTCCTTCCACCCGTCTGACCACACATAAATTAAATCTTGGTTCATTTGGTTGTACAAAATAATTCATTAGCAACTCATGAGCCTGATAAAATCGAATGGTTTCAAGTATTTTTTCTCTAAGTGCTCGTGACGATACTAGTTTTCCTATTGGATGCTATTTGCAATGCTTAATTAATGTTATTAAAAATTCCGTATTTAGAAGTCGCCGTAGTCTAGTAGGTAGTGTGTTGGTTTTTTAGACGTAAGGCCACGGTTCAAACCCCAGGTCAGACATGAAAACGAAATATGAAAAAATATTTCTTCGGCGACTTCTCAGCAGATTTCTAGCAAAAATTCTGAGAGTAAATAAAATTTACATGAAAAGTTTCTCAAAAAATCTGTAGGTCGGAGTCGAATTTAAACTGTAGGTCCCGCCACTCATGTACAGACAACATAAGTGGTGTGAGAGGCTAGGCCGTAATCCTGACTGAAGGGTTGTAATGGCGAATTGTGTATGCATGTATGTAGAAAAATTTTAGAGAAAAAGATACAAAAAAAGTTCATTTTCGAAACAGATAATTTTGATTTAAAAATCGTTGACACAATTTAAAGGAAAGAATTGTTTTTAGCACAAGAAATAAAATATAACATTGTTTACGTAAAATAATTTATTTTTTATTTCAAATGGAAAAATCTTGTAAAATAAAATCGAGGCAAATACCACAACATGTAATTTACAAATACACCTATACCTCACTTTTCGTCGTTTCGTTTTGCCTTTTTGCGAAATTGCGTCGCTGATAGATTACAACTAATTTTCATTGTGCATTGTTTTATATTCGAGTCTTTAATTTACTGAAATTTTCTTTGTTGTTTTCTAAAAGATCTAACATTCTAACATTCTATTTATTTATTTATTAATTACAATACAATTACAAATTATATTCTAATTATATACGAGCTGAGTAACTTTGACGATATGCCCGGTGTAGTGTCACAGACCAGAGTCTCTGGTGGGAATCGAACCCACGACCCTCTCGATAATAGTCTAGCACACTACCCACTAGATTACCAGGGCACCCCCTTTTGTCTCTAATTGCGCCATGCCATCTAAACTCGGGCATTCCCTCTCTAACTGAAAATTTAGTTTTATTATCAATTTGTTTTTTAACACTGGTTTTTCTTACAACCATGAATTGTCTAATGACGAACTATTGCAACTGGAATTGCAATTTGCTAATGTAGAAAATGACAGTGACCGTTTAACAAAAATCTCTGAACAACAAAATTTAAACTCCAAATAAATTTCCAAAGCGATGTGGAGCATTTTTTTAAGAATGAGCCTGGCAGAGGAAAGAGCTTTAAAGTGTTCCAGGCGGTAGCTATGAATATCAATTGCTACAAGAAAATTAATTTAATGTTGAAAAAAAGCTGTTGTGTAAACATTGGACCAATTTTTTGTAAAAGAAAGCCGACTCATCAGACAGTGATTAATTTTTTAAAGTTTACTTTGTACAATTTTCTTTTTTAAAAATAATATTTTCGTAAATCTGGAACCTATCTTCGATCATGGTTTGCTATAAAAAAACACTTTGCGTCGTGTTTTTTTTTTTTTTTTTTTTTTTTGAAATGTAACCACAATGCAAAGTGAGGTATTGGTGTATTCATAAAACTGGCTGATAACGAAATAATGTCAATGACATTTGTTTACAAAATTTGCAATTTCTCTATAAAGTGACTCATCTGCATAAGCGAACGAGTGTAAAGAATTGAAAAAAAAATAATTTAAAGAAAACTTACAGATTCTTAAAAGCATTTAAATAGGCAGCAGAATTTTGTAGTGAAATAATTTAAAACATCTTATAATAATTTTATTAATTTTATTTATTTATTATTAATTAGAATACAATTGAAAATTTTTTTAAGTATTGCAAGCTAAGTAACATAGACATTATGCTCGATGTAATGTAACAGATCAGAGTCTCTGATGGGAATCGAATCCACAATCCTCACGCTTATAGTCTAGCACACTACACACTGGACTGCTAGGACATACACTTAGAAAAATTAATTCTTATACAGTAATTCGACTTAAATCCTACAATTTTAAAAAAATTTTCTTTGACCTCAAATTATTATCATTTCGTTCATATCAAACATGTGATACAAACATAAAAACATACTGATTTGGAATTGCAATAATAGGCCCCATATTCGAAACGATAGCTTTTAATATTTCAGAGACATAAAGTCACCGTGGGTCCTCGATTCAAACACCAGTCCAGACATTTCAAACAGAACGAAATAAGAAAAAATTATTCTTTGGCGCCTGCCGGACTTACAGTTTAAAGTCAACTCCGAAGGACTAATTTTTGCGAAACTTGTTATGGCAATTTTTATTTACTTTTACAATTTTTCCAGAAATCTGCTGAGAGGAAGTTGCCGAAGAAATATTATTTCATATTACGTTTGATGTCCGATGTGGCGTTTGCCTACTAAGGCAAAGGCAAAAAATTTTAATTCTACTTTTACTATATAAAATAATTTATTTTATTGCAAGAATACAATGTAGTTACATATATTAAACATTTTTATTTTCCAGCCAAATAAAATAAAACATTCGCTTTATAAAGTATAATTCTTCAGTTTTTTTTTTTATTCCAACTCCCATTCTGAATTATAAATTATTTTTCTCTGTGATGCTTTAAAGGCAAACAAACACACGTTAAATAATTACAAATTAATTGTTTTACGAATTATTTACATTTTTTTATATTAATTTTGCGTATTTTTTTCAAATTATTTTTTCAATACTTTTATATTTTTTTTAACCTCTGCATTTTATTTACTTTATTTCAAAATTAAATTTTATTAATATTGCATAATGCAAAAAAAAATCAATAAAACCATGCCAAAAGGCTAATAAAATATTAAAAAAAAAAATCAGAATATTTGCAAATATTATTAAAATTTATTTATTTTTTTCTCTCTCCCTTTGAATTTTATGCTTAAAAACTTCTGTAAATAAATACAACACAATATATTTGTTTATATGTACTTATAATTCAATTAATAAATTTAATACAAGCACACACATACACTCATTTATATATATGGATGTATGTATCTACACTTTAATATTTAGTGGTTACAACCTATAATTGTGATGAATAAGTGCTTTAATTGAATTTTTTTCCAAAGAAAAAAAATCAAAATACAAACCAGATGTAGTTTAAAACAAAAACAGTTGATCATAAGCCATGTTACTGTTTTGACTATTTTTAAATCAATTTTATTGCATGTAAGTGCATACAAATATAAATTTAAAAAAAAATTTCAGAAAAAGAAATTTTTTTCGTCCTGCATTTGGAGGGAATAAATATAGTGGTGCTCGACTACAAACCCAAGTAAATCCGGACAAAATATTTCAATACATTTTTCAAATGTATAAAATTAAAAGTATTCAATTCCCTCTTAATAATCCATTCGTCTTCCCGCTTACAGGATGATATCAACAACAAAGAGCGCCTCGCCGCTACACATTTCCACAGAGAATACTATTTCTAGACGGCGGCAGATAAATCTTTGCAACCGCTATAGTAGACCGATTGCTGGTTTAACTAAAAAAAATTTGCTTGCTCCTATAAAGCAAGTATGGTGTCGATCTGTTTGGGACCTGCAGGTTAAAGGTGATTTCGAACAACAGCTTTTCATAGCAATTGCGTTTTCTCTCAGAGTTTTTGCCAGAAATCTGCTGAGTGGAAGACGTCGATGAAATATTTTTCATATTTCGTTTTGTTGCAAATGTCTGACCTAGGAGTATGTCGCCGTAGTCTAGTAGGTAGTGTGTCGGCTTATTAGATGCAAGGCCACGGTTCAAATCCCAGGCCAGACATCAAAACGAAAATATGAAAAAATATTTCTTCGGTGACTGCCTCTCAGCAGATTTCTGGCAAAAACTCTAAGAGTAAATAAAATAGCCATGGAGAGTTTCTCAAAAATCTGTCGTTCGGAGTCGACTTTAAACTGTAGGTCCCGCCACTCATGTATAAAATTAACGCACACAACATAAGTGGTGTGAGAAGCTGGGTCGTAATCCTGATTAAAGGGTTGTAATGACCAATTACGTATGTTATGTATGACTGACCTAGGGTTTGAACTGTGGTCTGACGTTTAATAACCAACACACTACCTACTATACTGCGGCGACTACATGAATAAAGGATTACTCACGAACTATTCGACCGATTACCTTTGCAGAATTCATGGAGAAAGTAAACGAAGGTTTTCCTAATGTCTATCTAATAGGAGAGCAGAGACGTGAGCAGCGACGCCTGCAGAGACGTCGGCAGCAATGCGATCACCGATGCAATCAGAACGTTGGTAACCATAATTTGCATATTGTCGTTGCATTTAGTCATCTCTATTTCATAAATAAAAATAATGAGATAATGAGAGGGATTGGACTACCTATTATAATACATTTTGATTTTTAACAAAGAGTTTGAAAGCAATGTAGCATTGCACTACACATGACACTGTTTCTGGTGTTTCCGAAAGAAAAATGCTTTGTGGTAATTACCGTCATTGAGTTGAATCATGAGCTGTATAAGCCTAAATGCGACATTAATGTTGACCAAGTCATATGCCTAAATCAGCGTTGCCATTTGCCAAACTTTCCCTTTTTCCAAAAAAAATTTTAAAAAAATTTACTGGCAACGCTGGCCTAAATATAAAATTATTCTGAGAATGAGGGAAGGGAATACCAGAAAATATGATGGGAAATTCGGGTCGAAGATAATCCCCTAGAAATTGATGTAAGAAAGTGTAGAAATAGTACATAAAAGCGAAGGATCACCTGATTGTGAAATCTTTTAGGTAGGCAAGTTGTGACCATGACCAACACTTTCTAGTCCGCTGGCTTACACCTTAAGCGAATAGATTATCTTTTCAGCACAATTTTTGGGAACAATAGCGACATTACACTGTCTTTAACAATTTTAAGAAGAAAGCTTTTTGTGTTTAACTCCTAGTCAGTATGATAAGACTCACAAGTGATAAATTATTTGAAAAATTTTACATGAAAACTAGTTTTAAGGTCCATAAAATATTTTCATTTTATTGAAATAAAGTTTTTATTTTTTATTCCATTAATTAGAATTACTTTTATCACAGAAATACAAAGAATTTTTTTGTGTTATTTTTTTCTTTTTTATGTATATAAAATCCAATCACCTGTTCTGATTTATCACTTGCAATTACTTACCTTCGTATAATCATGTGAATTTCAAAATGAAATAAGTGCGGAGAAAGTACATGAGTGTTTTGAAATAAATGAGAACAAGAATAGAAAACATGTCAGTAATAAAAAAGACGACAACAAAAGCCAACAACTTTAAACTCGAAATGTTATGGCAATGACATGTTAAAGAACCCTCAGGTAATATAATAACGGTAGTGGTAATTAAATATCAAACAGGACACACAGCCCTCTAATCAACCGCATTAAAAACGGTACATTTATATAATTAAAGTATAAAAGGAATTACATTCTTACACAGTAAGAACAACAACAATAACAACAACAACAACAGTAATAATAATAAAAGCCAAGAAAAAAAGCAAGAAAAAGGTTACACGTAGCAAGCATCAAGTAAGATTGTGGCGATACAAAGAAACACAATGACTTTTGATATAAAACAGAACAGAGACAGGCTTATGGCTAAAAATAAATTACAGAACATTGAACAAAATGGAGGTAGCTACAACATTTTTAATACCACCAACTTATTTAACATAAAATGTTCAACATTATGTGGCAGTGATGTTTTCTTTTTTTTTTGTTTTTTTATAAACTGATTTAATTGTAGAATGTTTTGTTTGTTTTTGTAAAGTATTACTGCAGGGTTTACAGTTCACAAATTGTAAATGATATTTAATACATATCGATATACATACATTTCGCCTTTTAGGTTTAAATAAATTGTATCTTTAAGATAACCCTACTGAAAATAAAACATAGGCTTTAAATCTCTCAATCTTTTGAAAGCCTTACTTACTTACTTAATTGGCCATTAACAAACCGATTATCGGATTTCGGCCTGCCTTAACACATCCTCTGCTTCATGCGCGCCTTAGATCCCCTATTTAGTCCTTCCAATGCAAACAAGATCGTCCTCTTCGCTGACTTCCGCAAACTCCCATAACAAACACCCGTCTTGCAGAAGCTTCCTCCTCTATTTGAAGGACATGGCCGAGCCAGAGCAGCCACCTTATGTTAATACGCTGCACAATGTACATAACGCTTAAGGGGCTCATACAGCTCATTGTTGGATCGAATGTGGAAGTCATCGCCAACTCGAACTGAACTGAAGATGTTAGGTAGGATTTACTCTCGAATACTCTCAAAGCTGCTGCATTAGTGCTTAATAGTGTCAATGCCTCTGAGCCATAAAGAAGCGCGAGGAAGATGCGCGTCTTGTAGAGTATTTTGTATATTTTGTCGTACATGAGAGGTCTCTGCTGCTCAATTACCTATTGAGACCTGTTAGCAAGCGTGATCATTCGTTTGATCTCCAGACTGACATCATTTCTGATGGTGACGACGGAGCCAAGATAAACAAATTCCTGGGCTGTATCGAAAGTATTGTTTCGATTCGATTTGGGATTCAATATGCTGCATACAATGCTTGTCGACAACATACACTTCGTTTTGCCCTCATTTACTGCCAGACTCATCTTAATAGGCTCCCGCATTTAACAGAGTGCGGCAAATTTATTTCTTTCGGCGTCAGCAGAACTCGTATTTTACAGATCAGTATAGGTGGAATTTCTTCAAATGAGGTCCGGCTGAATTCAAGGAATACAATCATAAAGTTCTGATTTATCTCTATTTCTTTCTTTAACTTCTAATTTCATCTACTCTGCCTTGTGTTCGAGGGAAATAAAAAGACTTGATCGATTGGTCTGTGGAGCACTCAATATTACTGCAGAAAGAATATGTATATTATATGTATAATACATGAGTCACGGAACCTACAGTTTAAAGTCGACTCGGAACGATAGATTTTTGAGAAATTTTTCATTGCAATTTTATTTAATTTTTACAAGAAAGCTGCCGGAGAAATATTTTTTCATATTTCGTTTTGTTCGAGATGTCCGATATGGTGTTTGAACAGAGGACTCATGTCTAATAAGTCAACACATTAGATGCGACTACATGGTACTGGAAACTGTTTTCAGACGAACATACAAAACTCACATACCCACGCAGCAATGGATTGCAGAAGCTATTAATAGTGACGATGATATAACGATCTTCAACGATGGCTCAAAAATGAAATGTGGAACTGAATCTGGCTTCTATTTCGATAAACTAGCACTGAACGGATCAAAAAGATTACCTAATCAGCCCAGCGTATTACAGGTAGAGATTTCTCTATTTCACAAGCTGCACGTATGATTGAAACCACGAACGTATCTCCTTCGAACTTGTTCATATGTGTGGACAGTTAAGCACCAATCAAAGCGCAAGGATCCCACCTCGTTAAATCAAAGGATGCCAAAAGTTTCCGACACCGCATACGACGACACTCTTTCACACAACATGTTTTTAAATTACAACGTCTGTATTCGTGCACTAGTGTTAGTGGTATTAATGGTAAAAAAATATTTTTGTATTTTTCACGTCATGTCAATATAATACATTTAAATGAATCCGTCATGAATAATCCAAATTCCCCTGTTAGAAATCCCAAACAAAACGAATAATTGATTGCAGAGTGAATTGAAATACTGCCCTGAAGTCTCAGCCTCAGCCTTTATGTTGTGAACAGTAATATGATATAAGTTAACAATGATACTTTTGAATTGTGGCACAATCGGGAAATTAACAAAGAGAACTCCTTCTCAGAGCTTAAGCTTAACAACTTTCAGGATCTTTAAAAAATAATAAAACCTGACCTTAAATAACCTCATCTGTGGCTTGAATTCAAAAATCTGTTCTATTTCGATAGAATTTATTTATTCGTAAGCTTTAAGCAAATGTTGTATTTCGATTTACATCCTTAATGCTGCATAGCATTCCATGTTTTCGTAAATCATTTAAAAGTTTCTTTTTCTCTGGGCAACAAATAAAATATGAAAAAAAAATTTCAAGTTAATAAACATGAATTGTAGCAAACACATGCAATTAAAATCAACTATTGCAGACAGATACGCATAAAGAGAGAGAGATGGTAAGATCTACAGTGGGAGTCAGAGAGAGAGAGAGTGGGAGAGGAACTGAAATGTACTAAAAGGATATTTCGAAAGTAGAATATAAATAACAGAACGTACAACACAGTAGAACGTAAAACGTAAAATAAACATTTACATGGAGTGCAGGACATGTTGGCACTCACACTTGCACTTGCACTTGCACTTACACTTCTTTCTGTAACACTGAACACTGTACAGTGAACACTGAACCTAGAGTGTCCAGCACCATTTACAAATGTAATGGACGAGAGTATCAGAGCGTATAAAGTCAACAAAAGAAAAATGGAAAATACGACAGCAACAAAAAAAAAATAAAATAAAATGCATTTCGTAAGCCAAACAAACAAACAAACAAATAAATAAGAACAGAAAGTGTGTTCCATATGAGCTGTAACAGTTCATATATCTTTGCCTGGAGTTTGTCCCATAGCCTGTGGCTGTTGTTGTAAAACAACATATTATTACAACAATGGTTAGGAGAATAAAAGTAAAAAACAAAAAACGAAAAAGTTAAATACAGTAGACATCATATAAGAAATTAAAACAAAGAAATTTATTCTTCCTAAAACGAACGATTATTCTTTTCTTTTTTTTTGCTATTGTGTTGCTGCCCATATTTTTATCCATTTTGTTGTATTTAAACTCAAGAAAAAAATTTTTATTTAAAGACAATTACAAAAATAGTCATACTTTTACATACACTCATGCATAAAATGCCTGTTTCACGCATTTAAAGAATTGTAAAGACACAGAATATATATCCCTTAGAGAGCAACAAATTGTAAATGGGCCAGCAAAACTCATACTCCATAAAGTTTTGCTTTACAAATTTATATGGGGAAACAAATACAAATACAACGAACATTTGTAGCACCTTACATGATCTGATTGATACAATAGAGTGAGTGTGTAGAAAAAATACTTTCAACTCTCAAGGAAGAAGCCGATACCTCGCAGTAAGTGTCTCATGATAGCCATATCATTGCCATGCGCGAGTAGAAATTACCCCTGTAGTATTAATCCCAGCATTTCGTGTGATTTTGTGGAGCAAACTGTTTGCATTCTAGTTTGGTTTCAGTCATCATTCAATATCACAGGAAAACCAACTCCGGCATCGCTGTATCGAGCTATCAAAAGCGGTGTTCAAAACATATGAGTGATGATATGTTTCGATCTGTTTCTAAAATTTTCTCGGTTATATGGCGGTTTGTCGAAATCGCCGTAGTCTAGCAGGTAGAGTGTTGGCTTATAAGACGTAAGGCCACGGTTAAAACCCCAGATCAGACATTAAAACGAAAATATGAAAACATTTTTATACGTCCTCATTTTCAAAGAAATATGAGCCAATAATGCCTGCGCTCCACAAGCAGCACCAAACAATCACTCGTAATGGGTTAATTGACTTCTGTAATGGGTGCATTGACTTCTGTAAGACCACGTTTGAGTTTTCTGAAATCCCAAATACGCATGATCATCGAAAACGTGAATATTTCTAGGCAGATCGCAAATTACCATGTGCTTCTGACTTATTAATATATGAAAACTAATGCTAACAGATTCCCTGCACACATTTTGAAAAAGCCTCTTACACAAATCAAAATAACTTCAAATTCCTTGGTGTTATAACTATTAGCCTAAGCAGCATGGCCTCCTGTAGTGTACATCAACTGTAACAACAATAATAAATTGTATCCACTCTATTTGTTTGCCTTTTTTTCTACGCTACACCAACATTTTATAGTCGTATATGACGAGTTGAGTGTCTATACATCAAGTCAAGTCATTTAATACAGTTACAAGCATGAACATACAATAAACCATCTTTATAGAGAGTGTATGTACTTTTGCTAACGTTAGGCTAGTAATACTGACACACATATAGCCAAAAGTAACCAGAATAAAAGAAGGAGGCAACAAACACAAAAACAAACACAAAAAAGAAATGACAACAATATCAACAAATAACGCAATTTCCTGTTTTAACTCATTTTGGGGGAATAAAAACCAACAAAACCGAAAGCGTCGTGTCAGTGACACTTTGTTGCATGTAATCATATGCACACACATACAGTGAGTGGTTTAACGTATGTGAACAAGTAGACGAATGTATTCGAATGCCCGAATGACAACTATGAACGCACATAAATGGACATAAAAGTACAGTTGTGGTGCGTTAATTAGTAATCGATCTAAACAGAATGAATTAATCAAGTTGCTATGTATAGTTGGAAAAATATTTTGAAATATTCGTCATTAACACAAAGAGAAGGAAATGAGATTGTGTTGAGTATTTGCTTGGTTTGCAAAAATAATTGTTCGCTGGTTGTAAGGTAAAATGTTCTTTAGATAGATACGTGGGGCTAGTTGCCTACCCTAAAGGTTTGGATAAACACAAATTATGTAAGGTCCATTGTGATGTCACAGTTAAAAATTTCCTCTAGTCTCTGAACCATTAAGAGCTTCTGATTATGCTTCTTAGACTACAAATTCCTATCGCCTAAATTGTTCACGTGGTAGACATTTTGCCATGTGTTTAAGACCGATTTGCCAAGGGGAGAATTCATCGGAGAGTTCGTTAGTTGCACTAGCTCTGGCCAGTTCATCCGCTCTGCAGTCATAAATCTGTATGAAAATAAATCAAAAATATTTGATAACTTGAGTGTTTTTTCATACAAACAGACTACTTTTTCATTGCCCTTAAATGTTCGATTACGTTTTGTTTTTCTGCTTCTTGAACGAATACTGAACGCATTATAATACCATATTACGGTCATCACATGTCTCTTTTCTGTTCGAAACATTGAACTGACAAAGTATGTGTATGCATGCGGGCCATGTGTTTGTGAGTTGAAGTTGTGTCGTTGTGCCTGTATTTAGTCATGTCACAGACCATCCACTCATTGTCGTCTGGGCTGTCATTTAATCACTATTCTTCCTTTCTTTATTTTCTGTTGACTTTGATTCAACATTGGCAAAGTTTAAAGCAGAGACGGCTTTTTTGCTTGAAAAACTTTATTCTGATAATGTAACAAAGCAGCTGCAACAACGTACGAGTACGAGTAGTTCATGTCATGTCTTGTTATGGCTCTTTAACCTCTTGCATATGGGTTGGGCGAACACCCATATATTAAATTGGTTTTCTATTGCTTTTGTTCTCTTTCTTCGATTAAATTGTGTTGTAAGGTAGAAAAAACTACACCTTTTAGTTGAAGTTTTCACTCTTATCCTTTATTATAGGAATTTTCACTTAGTGTGAGTGCGTGTGTGTGTTTATACCCTGACACTCTGATGCAATTGCAACAAAGAAGACACCAAACATTCTTGTGGGTTTCCCCAAATGATTTTCACCAATTGTATGTATGCAAATGTATGTTTCGGTAACTTTGTACCAGAAATGCTTTAACAATGAATTTTTTTCTCCCTTTTTTTGTCCATTTTCTGTTGGCTTTTTAATGTTCTGTATCAAGGTATTTTTGATTAAAAATTTATGTTTCTCGAATGTGGGTTTATATCCCGTTGCTAGAGTGACTGGCTGACCGCCTGTCTGTAGAGTTAATAAAGAATTCCTTTTTAATATTGTTGTGGTTCTTTTGTAAACGATTTTATTTGATGAAATTTTCACAACACACAACAGCCGGTCAACAAATTAATTTTAATTAAATGTGAATTTTTTATAAATAAGGGACACACACACACATATCTGCTAACAGGGTTTTACAAGCTAAAATTTAATTTTTTTTACTGAAGTCGCCGTAGTCTATTAGGTAGTGTGCTGGCTTATTAGACCGAAAGCCACGGTGCAAACCCCAGGTCAGACATCTCGAACAAAATGAAATATGAAAAAATATTTCCTCGGCGACTTAAATAAAATTGCCATGAAAAATTTCTTGACAACACTGTCGTTCGGAGTCGACTTTTAACTGTAGGTCCCGCCACTCATGTATAAAATTAACACACACAACATGGGTGGTGTGAGAAGCTAGGTCGTAATCCTGACTGAGAGGTTGTAATTAAATGGTAGCTGCATATACTGTATGCTTGTAAAATCTATTTCCAGAAACTTATGAAGGAACTACAGGGATGCGTTAATATTGTTACAAAAATGGAAATGGTGTTTAAATCGTTTAACATTAAAATGATAAACAAAAGTTACAAAAACAAAACTATGGACTTGTTTACATGATCAACAAATAAACAAAAATACGGCAACAACTTCAATATAAGAAGAGATACACAAGTAAACAAACAGGCAACAACAACACTGCAAAGACAAACCTAAACAAAATACACAAACAACCATAACGTAAACAATATGTTTACATTTATAGAGATTTCGCTAAGGCAAAGTCATTCTCCTTCAAGAGCATCCATCAGACTGTTTACCCTGCGATATAAAAGGCAAGACAAAGCAGGCAACGGGATCAGTAAAAATGCAGTCTGTCTTGTATGAAGACGCGTTGCGTTGGTAGAGAATGTTCGTGGTTTGGGGATCTCCGTTGTAAAGATCTGACAAACAATTGTTAGTGTTACGCAGAAGCAAACAAAGCAAATTGTTGTTGCTTACATCAAATTGTGAACAGTGGCACAAGGAATTGTGCGAACAATTAACAAATTATTTAAAACTGAACACAAATGTATTTTTATTTTTATTTGCAATTTACGTACTCATATTCTAAACGCTTTTAAAAGGGTAAAAACGTAACAATATGTTGTAAACATGATGCAAATTTTTATTCCCAAGTACAAACATGACTCCACATTCAAAACTATTCTATTTAAATAATACACTTTAATAAAATTTAAATACAAAAAAAATTTTGTTTACAAAGCATTCTACGCAAACCAATTTTCCTCTACAATAAATTTGTAAAGCGTTTCCTTTTTATTTCTTTTCTAACAAAAGTAAAAAAAAAACTCAACTGAACGGATGACCAAAATAAACAGTAATTTATTACACCTCCTTTTATCTATTCCCGTGCCGGAATTTTTTATTTGAATATTGCGAAAAAAGGAACATAAGGCAGGACGTTGTAAAAGTCTTTTCAAGTGTAGTCGAATTAAATAGCCCTGCAGAATACAAATAGATGGACTTTTAAAGAAATAGATTTCATCACGGTTAGTCTTTTTTTCTAGTATTCTTTGTAGACTTGACAATTTCTGATGAAGATACGTGGAATCTTTAGTTACCGCAATAAATTGATTTTTGCATATGGAATGTGGCATCGTTTTACAGAAACTACTTGTTCTTCAGTTCCACAAGAACTCCATTATCACGTTGCTGTAACCAATGCCATTCACAATAACTTCAAAAAAGTAAGGCCATGTAAGGTCAGGTGGCATGACCAAAATCCACACAAGACAATTGCATGTAGTATGTACAATCTCTCATGGATTGAATAAAGATTTTTTGTGTATCCACTAAGCCTTTGAAATGGATTTTCGAAATATTACCATTGAATTTATTTTGCTTCACTTGCTGATTTGTTCTCCTAAATAAATTGAATCTTGTACGAATGAATTGCCGTGTTCTATTATCTTTTTGCTGTGGATTACAGAAAAAATTGGTCAGGATTACAACCTTGCTTCTCACACCACTTATGTTGTGTGTATTAATTTTACACACGAGTGGCAGAATCTACAATTTTAAGTCGACTACGAACGACAGAATTTTGAGAAACTTCATGATGGCAATTTCATTTTTCACTCAGAGTTTTTGCCAATAATCTACTGAGTGGAAGTCGCTGAAGAAATATTCTTTTCATATTTCGTTTTGTTGGAGATGTCTGACCTGCGGCTTGAATCGTGGCCTCGCGTATAATAATGCAACACACTGCCTACTAGACCACAGAGACTGCTAAGGATTGTTTCATAAAATTTTAAGTTGTTGAGACTGATGTCTAATTAATGTTTCCGGGTTTGCGGAGATAACCCCCCTTTCAAGATACCGACTAATACATTGAAGCACTGAAGTCTTTCAGTCCATTTCCGACCCTGTTATTTTAAATTTTTCGTCTACTCTTCGAATGTTTGATGCGTTAGATGCACTTTCTTACTGACAATTCTTTAAACTCATAAGAGTGGTCACAGATAATTTTCAAAATTATAACGTATTGTTCTATCGTTGTAGTCTAGTTAGGGTAATAGCACGAGCGTCATATGTTCGATTCATACCAGAGAGTCTGGTCTGTTACACTACACAGAGAATGTCTATGTTACTCAGCTCGTAATAATTTGAATATTAAGTTGTAATTGTATTCTAACGGGTTGCCGTAGTCTTGTAGCGTGTTAGACGAAAGGCCACGGTTTAAATCCCAGGTCAGGCATCAAACCGGAATATGGCAAATATTTCTTCGGCGACTTGCGAAAGCAAGCTGCTGAGAAGCAGATTTCTGGCAAAAACTCTCAGAGTAAATAAAATTGCCACTCATGTAGAAAATTAGAACACACAACATGAGTGGTGTGAAAAGCTAGACCGTAATCCTGACTGAAGGGTTGTAATTTTTAATAATCGGTATAATCGAATTACACCAAAAAATTATAGCAAATTTAAGAAACAAACACAGACTGAGATACTCTTTATATGATCCGGAGAATATATGAAGTTTCTATGTAAAGTTCTGAAGAAAAATTTGTGCAAAAATAAATCTTTTATTGAAAAAGTCATGCGGTTGTGTTAAATACAATATAAAGCCAATAATACTCATCCATTTAAGAAAGAGTATTTGCAAGAAGAAAAAAATATGAAAATCTAGTAGGCTCCTATTTTTTTTTTCATAATTGGCTTCACTGTCAAGTGCAGTTACACAGATTTTTTTTACACTTCTTTTCTATCTCTTCTTCATTTTTTTTAATATTTCACAGATATATTCAGAATCCTTTTCTTTCTTTTTTTGTCTAACTTTATGTCTATTGCCGATGCCATAACCAGTTTTCAAATGAATGAATGAAGCTGCAACATACAGTTCAACAACTTCGACAGCAAGAAGAAGAAGAAAAAAAGGATGAAAATTGTAAGGAAAATGGGAAATAAATGTTGTTGCAACACTTGCTCTCCAAAGCATTCAACCAACAAGTTATAAAGGTAATTACGTTTAAATATAAAGTATTTTCGTTACTTTTTTTTCCTAAAAGAAATATATTTTATTCCATACCAGTATACCACCAACATTTAAAAAAAAAAAAACGAAGTTTAATAGAGCCGTTGTAATAGGGTAGGGCAGTAGCAACATCATGCTGCAGCAATAGAAGTTAAGTGCTAGAAAATTGTTGAGAGTAAACCATGAACATGAAGTCTTTTGACGTTTAAATCGTACTTTAGATTTCCTTTTTTTCTTCTTCACATCAATTTTTGTTTTTTTTTTTTATTATTTTGTTGCCTGTAATAATTTTTTTTCCAAAAAAAAAAGTTCTGGAGTTCATTTTAGTTGGTTTAAAGTGCTTAAAGCTAAAGTCGTTTTATATGCCACATTCATAAATTCTTTTTCTCTCTCTCTCTCCCTGTCGTTTCTCTACTTGCCTGAGTAACTTTCGGAGAATATTTGAATTATTACACTTGAATTGTGATTTTCATCATCGTCATCATCATCATCACCAGCATCATAATCAAATTGTATACGGGTTGCTAAAGCATTTTGACTTCTTCTTTTTTATTGCCTAAATGTTGTAAATTTATTCGGATTTTTTTCATGAAATTTTAAGGATTACTGTGAACATACATATATATTTTGCTTTTTATTATATTTGTTATTGTTATTTTATGCCTTTTATGACTTAAATTTCATTATTAAAATGAATGTTGAATGTTCAGCATAAATTCTTATTTGATTTTCGCATTTTAATGTTTTGCAAATAAAACAAAAATATTTACATTTAAAATCACTTTGTTTTAGACGTCAGGTTTAATTTCCTAAACATTTGCTTTGGAGTTTTATTTTTATTCAACAAAAACAACAACAATAAAGACAGTGGCTAATAAAACTGTGTTTACAAATTGCCATATTTTATGAGATTGTAAACAAAACTAGTCGAGTTGGAAATCTGTTCATTATCCATCCATACATACATACATACATAATTGATCATTACAACCCTTCTGCTAGGATAACAAGCCAGCTTCTCACACCACTTACGTTGTGTGTGTTATTTTCATAAATGAATGGCGGGATGATAAACTCAATCGGCTCCGAACGACAGATTTTTGAGAAACTTTTTCATGGCAATCTTATTTATTCTCAGAGTTGTTACCAGAAATCTGCTGAGAGGCAGTCGCCGAAGAAATATTATTTTAAATTTCGTTCTGTTCGGTATGGGGTTTGAAGCGTACCCTCACTTTATTTCAGCTAACATACTACATACTATACTAAGGCGACTTTACACCAACGGTTCGAAGTTCACATCTTTCAAAACAAAATATGAGCAATGTGTGTGTCGTAATGTTATGTGTCGTAATATAAGATGTTAAGTAAGAATCTCATTCACATCCTATTTTCCCGAGGTGATTAATTTAACACCGATTTTCCCAAAAATTCTTCAAACCGAATGTCTAAATACAATTCACATTCAAGGAGTTACAAAGTATTGCAACGTATACTGCCTGAAACAAACAATAGTTTGAGTAGATCTTCACTGGATCTATTCCGATTGAATGTTATGAAACCTATGTAATCATTTGTGTGCAGTTGATAATGGTTAATTAGTCCTCACATAGATTATTTGCCACACAACATATCACCCTTGTGCCAAACCAGATTAATACTCTGTCATGTTGGCGATATATTTACTCTTTACACTCAGGTGTGAGCTTCCCCAGACTCTGGGTGAAACTATGACGATTTGAAAAAGATGTTTTCCTTTTTTTTTTGAGGCCAACACATAGGGGTTGAAGACTATACATGCAGTTTATTGTGTTGGAATACAGGAAAGATAGTTTATAGGAGAAAGGAAAGAGTAGACCCACAAAACAAAATATGAAAAAACATTTCTTCGGCGACTGCTTCTCAGCAGATTTCTAGCAAAACCTCTGAGTAAAAAATAAAATTACCATTAAAAAGTTTCTAAAAAATTTGTCGTAAGGAGTTGACTTTAAATTGTACGTCCCGCCACTCCTATATAAAATTAACACATACAACATAAGTTATGTGAAAAGCTAGGTCGTAATCCTGACTTAAGGACTGTAAAGACCAATTATGTATGTATGAATATAAATCTTTACCTTTGTCACTTTTTTCGAAAATTGCTTTTTAGTAATAATTCTCACTTTCTTTTTTCTATTGTGAGCAAACACATTTAATGTTAGACAAACAATCAGACGACAACAGATACCCAGAGTCTCTGGTGGGAATTGAATCCATGGATGTGGCACTTGAAATTTAGCACATTAACAACAAGACCATCGGGGTACGCGAACTTGAATTCCAAGCAGGAATAACTTTTCCTCTGATATGATAATCTCCTAGGATTGGGTGGAAGTTACATAAATGGTACTGAACTTAGGAATAAGGTAGGCTGAGAAATTTTTTCAATTCATTCCGCAAAAATTGCTAATAGGGAATAAAGCATCTCAGCCTCCCTAAGAAATTATTATTAACTACGATGAGTAATTCAAAATTGTTGGGCTTTATAATCAAGCATGTTAGACACTACTCCTGTTCACTATAGCATTACTTTGGCGAACATAGCTCGTCAATAATATGTGTGTTTTTGCTTACCCTGGTAGTCTAGTAGGTAATGTGCCAGATTAGTGTGAGGGTCGTGCATTTAATTTGTGAATTACAGACGAAATAAAAAAATGTTATTTATTTTTTGTTTATTTTTTTTGTTATCCACTGTTAATGTTACTTATAAAATACCAACTGATACAATCTATTTAGCATATTTTCCTTTTCAAATAAAGTGGTAGTATTGTTGGTAATCAATAAGTCATTTGTATTTTATGTTCTGGCAAAATGTTGTAATTTGGCGATTTCTTTACCTTTTCTTGCTTTTATATTTTCATTTGTTCTGCTCTACAGTAACGATTACAAATCGGTTTAACTATATATACCCACACACAATTTTACCAACATCATTACCACCATAATTCACTTTACAGTTGCACACATATGTACAATATACACCATAAACGAAATCTATTTTTATGTTTAACATTGCCAAACAGACACATTTGTGTGGTACCACTGAGCGTATACTTGATTTGTTCAGTTCTATTGTTTTAATATGTACGTAACGTATACGTTGTGTGTTTTGTGATTCGTTGAAGGCATTCTGGTATTGATTTTAAAAATTTAAGAAAACATTTATTTTTACTGGCACAAACAGATTCGTCTGTTTACCTTGTTAACTGTGCTTGAAAAGAATTTTTGTTATGCAAATTTTTGTAATTTTTTTCTTTTTTTGTTTCTTTTCAATTTTCACTTTTTGCGTTAAAAGCATGTGTTCCAATTGAGGCGTTTGTTGTATTAATTTAACTTGAAATTGTTTGTTTTGATAATAAAATAAAATATTTATGTATTTAGATTAGGGTCCAAGGTCTATTGAGCACAGGTATCTTGCCAATTTTCGTTGGTTCGTTTTGTTTTTTCTCAGCAGTCTGTATTATTTTCCACAATGTTTAGGGAAACAATAATAAAATTGGTGAAATATTGGAATTGATTTTGATTTCAGTTATAAATTTTGCAATTTTATTGAAAGCATTTCTAAACGGAGAACAAAAGCTTATTTATTTATTTATTAAAATTAGAAAACATACCTAATTGATCATTACAACACTTCAGTTAGGATTACGCCGTAGCTTCTCACAACACTTATATTGTGCGTGTTAATTTTATACATGAGAGGCGGAACCTACAGTTTAAAGTCGACTCCAAACGGCAGATTTTTGAGAAACTCTTCATGGCAATTATATTTACTCTCAGATTCTTTGCTAGAAATCTGTTGGGTGGAAATCGCCGAAGAAATATTTTTTCATATTTTGAACCGTAGTTTTGCGTCTAATAAGCAACCCTTTAGAATACAATTACAAATTAATATTCAAATTATTGCGAGCTGAGTAACATAGACATTATGCTCTGTGTAGTTTAAAAGACCAGACTCTCTGGTATGAATTGAACCCACGACACTCATGCTATTACCCTAGCTAGGCTACCAGGGCACCTGACAAAAGTTATTTTGTTATTAAGTTTTAAATGTAGTTCTGCTTTTATATAGGCTGGGCCAATTGTCGGCTTAAATATGAACCATCGGTTATTTTGAATCTGGCAGACCTTATGTCATTCTATTCTGTCACAAAATTCAGTATATTATCTCCACTGAACGTAACGAATCGATTTGCGCTTGAGCAACGTTGTGATTTATTGGAAATTTGGCACGATGATGTCGATTTTACCAAAAAAAATCATCTTTTCTGATGAAGCACATTTTCATCTTGGTGGGTACGTTAATAAGCAAAATTGCCGTATTTGGGGCTCAGAAAGCCCACATGTGGTCTTACAGAAACCAATCCAACTATTACAAGAGACTGTTTGGTGAGGCTTGTGAAGCGGGGGCATCATTGGCCCATATTTGTTTAAAAATGAGGATGGCGGAACCATTACAATCAATGGAGACACCACTCGCACCATTATAACCGATTTGTTGTGTACCCGCTCTTCATAGTATTGATGTGAACGATGTTTGGTTTCAACAGGATGGTGCAATTTACCACACATTTCATGACACAGTCGATTTATTCCAGCAAACGTTTTATGGCCGCTTAATTAGCCGAAATGGTGATGTCAATTGGCCGCCAAGAAAGTGCGATTTGACACGGTTGGACTGTTTTCTCTGGGGCTCTGTTAAAGAGTTAAAGTTTTATGCCGACAATCCAGAAACAATTGAGCATTTGAAGACCAACGTTCGTAATGCCATTACCGAGATATGACCCCATACACTCGAAAAAGTATACGAGCGAATGAAATAATATACCATTTCTAATCGAAGCAATTGTACTTCAGAGCAAAAAAATAAATTTAATAAAATTTCAAACCGTATTTGTTGTATTACATTTTTAAATTGAAACTTTTAAATTTTCCACGCATTACATTTGAAACCACAACATAATTTTAACAGTTGACAACACTGTCCCATTAATTGAAGTCCTCAATTTGAAAATTAAAAACGTGCAACATATAAACTTTATAAAACAAATTATTAAATACTTACACAACATATTAACAATTGTGCAAAAGAACAAGAAAAAAGTTTTAAGTGTTACATCCTCTAGCACTTGTGTTCCTTCCTAACTGGGATTGTTTTTCCTGAGCTGTGTTTTTTTATTTCCATTAATATGCGCTAAGTATATAAAAATATGCAGCAACATTTCTTTGTTTTGCGTTTTTTTTTCTTCTTCTTTTCTACGTCCTTGAGCATGTGCGATATTTTCGTTTTTATAATGTCTTCCCAAAAAAAAAAAAACAAAAAAAATGATTTTAACTTAGAAGGAACAACAATTCGTTTGGGATGGAGGAGCTGGGTAGTATCAACGTAAAACAAAAACGTATTATATAAACGTAATAAATAACAACAACGTTACGAAAAGCAAAAACAAAAAACAAAACTACAAAAAAGCTGAACTAAGGCTACGAAAAAAAATTGTGAGTATTAAACGTAATTCAAAACGTTACCGTTGTTGGGGGGTGGCACGAGTATGTTGATGTGCATGTCATGTATGAATGAATACCCCTAAAAAGTATGCTACAAAGTAAAATAAACAACATTCATGCATAATATTAACCCCTACAAAACATTCAAATGAGCGAACGGCAACCCACAATACAACGTGAAAAAAGTCACCAGCAGCAGCAGTAAGAGAAACAAAGGAAGTGAACGTAAAAAAATTTGAAAAAATATATTCAGCGCGAATAAACATGAGCATTTACAACAAACAAATCCACTCACACGTATGCATGTGCGTATATATGAACTGTTTCTGACAAACAAACAAACAAACAGTAGAGCGACGACAACAGCGGCGGCAACAGCAAAAGCAACAAACATAGCGATTTTAAAACCCAGAAGTGGCGCATTGAGATAAACACGTTTTCATCGTTTTCATACATCAACATGAATAAATGCCACATATTTTTTTTGCTCAGTTTTTTCTGTTTATTTTCTTTTTGTTATTAATTCGCCCTTTTTTGTCTTTTGTCCACAACAACACAAACTGTGTTGTGTTGTTTATTGTTGCCACCAACATTGTTGCAGGCTCTTTTGGGCTCCTGCTGTTGCTGTTACGTTGATGATGTTGCTCTGTTTACAGCCAAACAAATATTATTTTAAAAATTGATAAGCACCAGTCAGTCAGTTAGACAGTCAGTTTAAATTTTACCTCAACCATAAGCAAATATGAAAATACATTGTTTATAATGCTTACGGGCTACACACGTACTTGGCAGGTAAATAGCAAGGCCTTAAAACCTAAGGCCCTAACCCATTATAGACCAACTGTCTTAATAATACAATCAAATAAAAATTAAACAATTTCTATAAATCTTTTATCCCTTTGCAGACATTTTTTCGTAGAAAATGGAAGGTCAAAGGTCATATATAATGGTATTAGTTAAATATATATATTTGTCACTCAAGTAATAAAATGAATAGAATTATTTTTTAGGTTCGTTAAGCCAATATATCAACACATTTCGTATTTGCAATCATAACGTAGTGTATTAGACGGCCACGGCTGAAACGCCAGGTCACAAGTCTTCAACAAAACAAAATGTGAAAAACATTTCTTCAGCGACTGCCTCTCAGCAGATTTCTGGAAAAAACTCTGAAAGTAAATAAAATTGCCATGAAGATATTCCCAAAAATCTGTCGTTCGGAGTCGATTTAAACTGTAGGTCCCGCTACTCATGTATAAAATTAACACACACATCATATGTTTTGTGAGAAGCTAGGGCGTAATCCTAACTGATCGGTTGTAATGACCAATTATGCATGTATGTATGTTCCTTTTCAGACCAGCTTTGTATGTTTTTGCCCATATAGAATCCAAGATTTTCTGTCTGTCAGAAGCAGATATGTTTACAATGTTGGATCTTATCTTTCTGTTCCGAATTCAATGTCAATTTAATAACAGCCTCTGGATTGGTTGTGACAGTCTATAATTTTTTGTGATTTTAAACCATTTTTAGTCCATTTCATTCCGTATTTCGCTGCGTAACGAATAGTGGGCTTTGAATGATACGGTCTTTGGCATAGGGTAACAAAGAAATTGTGGAATTAAGTTTCCTGGAATTGTGTCACACGATAAAGTCAAAGTCATAAGGTCTTGTTGAAATCAAATACTGTCGAGTTTATACACTTCAAAAAAATTTATTGTCGTACGGTCATAGCGCTCTTAATAGCCAGTAACAGTTCTTCAATGTCCATTAAAAAATACTCCATAATAACACCTCCTGCAAAAGCAACTAGATGCAATTACTCTACGCAGTCACTTTTAGGTTATTTGAGCCAATCAAGCAATACTTTAGCTTGTTGACGTAACCAACGAGTGAGTAATACGTATCATTGCAAAGGAAAATTTTCTTCGAAAAGCCAGCAGCTAGCTGCGTGAGTTAGACTTTATATGGATGGGGGTTCAAATCCCAATGAAAAATACACTACAATTGTTAATACTACTCTCATGAATGAACCACTTCCTCGAAAGCTATTTTGAGTCGTCTCAACAACATACAGGAATAGGGAGAAGGTGCTCTGACGTCATGAGTATTAAACTCTATTGATTCATTATACGATTGCTACTATAACTACAACATACAACACAACATATTTTTACGTAGTGCTCGTTGTTCTCGAAGATAAGATATTTTTCTATTTATTACAGACAAAATTCATTCCCAAAAAGCACTATCAGTACGTGGAACGCCCTCACTGTAGAAGCTTTTTCTGTTACTTATGATATCGGCAGAGACTAATTTAAAGAAAGAATGCTGTAAGAGTTCAATTAACATTACAGTTCCCCGCAAACTTCCACTGCACCAAAAAAGGCCTTATGGAGGCCATTAGACTTACTTTACTTACTTTAGGTGGTAAATTTGTATGAATTTATTTTTATTTTTTTATTTGAATGCCACTGTGTATGTGAGAGTACGTATGGTTTTATCCTACATACTTGTACACAGAGGAAACAAGGCAGCCAGGTAAACGCCTAAATGTATCTCGAAATCATAAATTTTCAATTTTAAATCTGCATAAAGAAAAATCCACAGCGTATTCTAATACCCTACAACACATTGAAATTGAAAGTATGTATGGTGTACAGAGATTTGATTTTCATTAAAATGTTCACGGAATGAGGTTGGAAAGAATAAAATATATGATGTGTTTAGAAACTAAATTTGAGAAGGGGAAAAACAAACGTTGCTAATAAGATTTTTAAATACCGGTGGAAACAAATCAATTTGAATATTCAAAGCCTATTTCTCTTTAGCTGTACCATTCCAGTAGGGCATTCCATAGTCCCTTACGGGGTGTTTAAAAATACGAAATAAAAAATACTTTCAACATCTTTCACCTCACAAGTCGCATTGGGGTATTTTTTTCATACTCTAAAGTACATAGCACGTGAATTAAGTGGTACTAGCAATGGCTGCTTCATCAACAAATATTTTAGCTGTGGTAACATTTGGTGAATCATAAATTATTCAAAATTTCCTTTTTCCAGTGTAAGCGTGTAAGTATCTAAATGGCACAAAATGTTTATTAAACTCTCAAAATTACAAAACAAAACAAAAAATATTTTCAAAAGTTAAATTCAAAAGGCACATGCTGTCTCTTCGTATCTGTTAATAATTTTCACCGCATATATCGAGTGGGCCATCCATCAATTTAAATTTAAACCATCGGTTATTTCGAATCTGGCAATACTTATGTCATTCTATTATGTCACTAAATTCAATATATTATCTCCACCGAAGGTAATGAATTGATTTAAGCATGTAGTGGGTACGTTACTAATCAAAATTGCCATATTTTGGCTCAGAAAACCACATGTGGTCTTACAGAAGCCAATGCACACATTACGATAGATACGATAGGCAATGGGCCGCCAAGAAAAGCTGCGAAGTGACACCTTTGGACTGTTTTCAGTATAATGCCGACAAGCCAGAGACAATTGAGCATTTGAAGGCCAACATTCGTAATGCCATTACCGAGATACGACCCCAAATACACGAAAAAGTGCACGAAAATTGGTCCGATCGAATGAGGTACTGTCGCAGCAGTCATAAGAATGAAATTATATTGCATTTCTAACCGGAAAAATTGTACTTCACAACAAAAAAAAATAAAATTGGCAAAATTTCAAACCGTTGTTGTTTTATTACATTTTCAAATTTCAAATTTCAAAATTTTAAATGACCCACCCTATAAGTACTAAAGAAAGGAAACTTTTGCCATAAAATTGTAAATCAATAAACAAGCTGATGATGATGATGATAATGATGAGGCTGCCAACGATGATGATGGAAAATAATTTCATAAATTTCATGTTGAAGAATTCAAAATTTAATGGAAATGGTAAATGTTTTCAAAAAATTTAATTAAATTTATTGAACCTTATTATGCAAATTTCCAAAAGGTTTTCAGAATGTACGTAAGGACTTTATGAAATAAGAACATAAACTTCACATTCAATGAATCTTATTTGAAATATTTTGTATAGAAAATAACTTCATTATATTTCTTAACAACATAACAGCAAATATTATTTCGTCTTTATGAATTTTAAACCATAATTCATGTCTTTTATTATTTCCAAAATGCCTATCGAAAAATGTCTTCAACTATGTACGAGTATGCAGAGAGAGAAAGAAAAAATCTCCTATAATTTCTTATCATTATTTTATTAATTTGAAACTATTTTCTTCTTCTGTCTGTCTTTCTTTCTTTCTTTATTTTTATCCTAAAAAGCTTACTTTAGCACAAAATATTGTAAATTGTCTCGTAAGTACTTTTCATTTCCTTCCTCCGAACCTCTTATCAACTCATCTCTGTACTTATAAATATGTGTCTTGTGGTATGAAATTTAAGAGAAAACTGAAACTATACTAATAAATAAAATTCCAAGGAAAGAAACAAAAAAAAACGAAATGATATAAAACAAGACAAAAACAAATTTGCATACACACAACATAGAACATGAGTACAACATCAATTCTATTTAGTCCTGTGAGAGTAACCAATATTTACCTTCTGGCTCTAATGCGATGAGTCCAGGGATATGAGAATTTAGAATATTTTTTATATGTAGTACTCGTACAATAATAACAGTAAAGTAAACAACAACAAGTACTACAACGAAATGAAACTAATAAAGTCTCTGGTATATACAGAGAAGAGCATGAACATTAAAAACAGGAAGAATTATGCATGTGTACGTGGGTACTTACTATACAAGTATAAAGTGTAACGGAAAATAAATGACACCAAATAGAAAGTAACAGAAAATTAAGACAGATTTCATGTTAAATGTCTAGATATTACGATAATTGGTATTCTAACGATCCACATAGTGAGACTAGATTAAAAACCAAGACTATAGAACCATAATTTGTTCTCTTTTGCTTCACGGGAAGGTTGAAAAATATTTATATATACATGTATATATACATAATTGTCCATTACAAACCTTCAGTCAGGATTACAACCTACCTTCTCACACCACTTATGTTGTGTGCGTTAATTTTCATACATGAGTGGCGGGAGATTTACAGTTTAAAGTCGACTACGAACGACATATTTTTGAGAAACTTGCTGGTCGAGGTCTTACGGAAGCTAATGCACCCATTAAGAGTGACTCATTGGCCCATATTTCTTTGAAAATGAGAAGGGCGCAACTATTCAATGGAATCAAGGAAGACACCTATCGAATCATGATCACCGATTTTTTTGTACCCACTCTTCATGATACATGAAGTTGCCGTAGTCTAGTAGGTAGTGGTGTTGGCTTATTAGACGTAAAGGCGACGGTTCAAACCCCAAGTCAGACATCAAAACGAAAATATAAAAACACATTTCTTCGGCAACTTCCTCTCAGCAGATTTCTGGCAAAAACTCGGAGAGCATATAAAATTGCCATGAAAAGATTCTTAAAAAATCTGTCGTTCGCAATCGACGTTAAATTGTAGGTCTCGTCACTCATGTATAAAATTAATGTACACAACCTAAGTGGTGTGAGAAGCTAGGTTATAATACTGACTGAAGGTTATAATGACTAATTATGTATGTATGTCTTCATGGTATTGATGTGAACGATGTTTGATTTCAACAGGATGGTACAACTTGTCACAATCGATTTATTGCGTCAAACGTTTGACGGCCGTTTAATTAGCCGATATGGTCATGTCAATTGTCCACCAAAAAGCTGCGATTTGACACCGTTGCTGTATTTCCTGAGGGGCGCCATACAAAAAATGTTATACCGACAAACCAGATCCCTTTTCTATAAACATTTCTGATTTTTATTGGAATGCAAAAAAATTTAAAAATTTAAAATGTCTTTACATCTGGCCATCATTGTTATGAACATAATGTTTAATGCTTGCTTTTAAAAATGTTTTTTTTTCAGTAAAAATAATTATTATCCATACTGTAGATTAAATTTAAAGCCAAGTGCAAAACCCCAGTTTTTATTCAAAGTGATTTTGGGAACAAATATTTTTGGCCAGAAAAAATATTTTGCAAGTTTATATATTTTGTACACCCAAAAGAAAAAAAGAAAAATGTTTTCCCATTTAAAGCTTAAAATCCGAGTAAATGAAAAAGTGGGAAAAAATTTAAGCTCATCTAATGCGGCCTGGTAGACTTTAGATGATTCTAAAAAGAGTAATATATGCCGCCATAATAAAACCAAAAAATACAAAACAACAACAACAAAAAAACGTTGTACTAATTAATTCAAAACACTGCTTAAAGGAATTTTCATTGTAATCTCTGTCTGTACTTGTTTTTTTTATTGTGGCATTCGTTTTGGCTTCAATTTATTTTGGCAACCACTTATTTAACGTTGTTTTAACGTCTACCCTACAGCAGTACAGCAGACTGCAATGCGGTCGTGGATACACAGAACCTAATTAAAGATTTTAAGAAGAAAGGAATGTGTATGGGGAGGAGGCCCTACTTATTCTTAATTTTTCTTTATTACTTACCACCTGTATGGTATGTTTTTTGCTTTAAATAGCGTGCAAGAAAAGTTTACTAATTTCTTGAAGCAAACTTGTTACATGAGTCTTAAGGTACTCCCCACGTAGGCTTATATTTTACGTTTTCCTTTTAGATTTCATTTTCTTTGTTGTTCTTGGTGGTTTTGTAGTTTATGTTTAAGGTTTAATGTAACTGCACGTAAGGATGTGTAAGCAAAAATCTTAAAATGAAGGTTTTTTCTTTTCTTTCTTTTTATTAAACATTTTATCATGTGGCAACAACAGAATAACAAAATTAAAGGCTCACACAAATACACTAATACATATAAGTCTTATGTATATACAAAGTATATAAAATAATTTAACTATAAAGAGTATACAGTAGACGCCTACAATTTGCCACAATTTCATTCAAAAAGCCTTTAATTTGTAAAGATTCACAAAAGGCTTTATGTACATATACTTTGATGTCCTTATTTGTGTGGCAAACACTGTTTGTTGTGGTTTAATTTGAGGCTTGTGTGTTTAAAAATATTGGGATTTTGTTGTTGTTGTTGTTGTTGTTATTCGAGAAGATGCCATTATTCCGAAGAAGCAATGAGTAGAATGGCATAGGCTGTTTTGGGTTTGCATAACATTGTATGCAAGACCATGCCACAGACTTGAATTATTTTCAATATTTTCATTGTGTTTACAATGACAACAACAATACCAATATATTTGACCAAAAAGAGCTATATAAAGATGGAGAGAAAAAACTGAGCTAGATGACACAGTAAAGTACATTTACGTATCAGGAAGACAAAAGTAAACACTTACGGAAGTAAGGCAACCACGCAAAAAAAAAATACGACAGTTTGGCCGAAAAGATGTGTTTAACTAGAGCTGCAAAGCCATAAATTGAGGTACAGTGTTAACAGAGATAATAACGTATAAATCCAATTAATATATGCTATAAAAACAGTCTCAACACATGTGTCATAAAAACAGAAAATTCTGCAGTTACAGCAAAATATATGCAGTTCGTTAAACCTGCAAGCAGGAAGAAAGTTCATAACGTAGCATAAAAACTCATTGATAAAAATCTCTACTAAATTGATATTTTAATCAATATTAGCACTAACGATACCTATAAATATAGTTTGAAAGCTTAGAGGTTTTGTTAAGTTTGGCTGAGGTTTGGCAAATCATCATGAATCGTTTAACGTCAGAACAACACTTTCAAACTGTGGAAATTTAATTTGAAAATAAAAATCTGTTTGTGATGTTCAATGACCACTTCAACCATTTTACGGTCAACATAATTAACAACCCAGTAATAAAGCTATTATTAAACGTTTTTGGCGGAACCTACAGTTTAAAATCGACTCCAAACGACTAATTTTTGAAAACCTTTTCATGGCAATTTTATTTTTTTGTTAGAAATCTGCTGATGGAAAACGCCGAAGAAATATTCTTTCTTATTTTGTTTCGTTCGAAATATCTGAACTGCGTCTTCACGTCTAATAAGACACTACGCTACTTACTAGACTACAGCCATTTCACACTACACCTAAGATAATCCAATAGTGCCGTGTTATCTGTGGGAGACAGCGAAACATTCGATGGTTCCAAAATTTCACTCATTTTCAAAGTAAAAATATGACCAGCCAGATCTAGCCCGATATGGTTATCAGCAGAACAAAATTTGCATTATATCCTCCACCTGAGGAACCAGATATCAAGACATTAACCCTTGCGCGCTCATGCCTAGAGATTGGGAATACATACATACACATAATTGGTCATTACAATGCTTCAGTCAGGACTATGACCTAGCTTCTTACACCACTCATGTTGTGTGTGTTAATTTTATATACATATTCTTCTGCAACTTCCTCCCCGCAGTTTTCTGTCAAAAACTCTGAGTGTAACTAAAAATTGCCATGAAAAGGTTTCTCGAAACTCGTTTTGTGTCGACTTTAAACTGTAGGTCCCGCCACAATATATAAAATTAGCACACACAACATAAGGGGCCTGAGAAGCTAGTTTGTAATCTTAACTCAAGGTTTGTAATGTCGAATTATGTATGTATGTATGTACGTCTTGCCAATGTTCACGTGTAGGCGAAGCCGTCGTACATCCGTTGAAACGGTATGAGACTTAGCTAAAATATCTGCCTAATAATGGGCTGATATTATCACCATAAAGTAAGCGAAGATGGATTTCAATTTTTAAATTTTGACTGGTGTTTTGAATTTGTCATGAGTATTTGTACAGTGAAACACACAATACAAAGAGAATTAATTACATCGGCATAATCTCTCTCTCTTTCCCTGCAGAAGTGTTCATGTATCTCAGAATTCAAAAAAAAAATTCAAACCTAAAGTCTATGAACACTATTTCCTCTATTCTTCCTCATGGTAAAATATTATTCTAGTTGCACACATTGCATGAATTTCTCCCAAGTACTGATCACATAAAATACATCAAAGTTCTCAAAATTCTACTTACGTAAATACACATCAGATGAATACCAAGCCTGCAATAGGCTCCGGAATGTATGGCATTTCAGAAGTTATATTGAGACATTGGTATTGGTTTCTTTATAACGCTTAAACGTACACCAATGCTAGTCTCTATTAACGATTAACTTTCAAATTATTACAAAAACTTTCAATAACTCTTTAAAGCTGTTGCTAAAAAAAAAAAATTAAAATTAAAACATTAAAACATTTTCTAATACTTCTCCTCCCATATAATACTGTTCCTTTGCGATAACATTTCTTTCAAAGTTAAAACGTAAAGTGTTAGCATCGTGGCCCAGATGAAAATGTTCAAGGCAAACTTAAAAAGTATCATTTATTATCGTTCGAACCACATGCATATAAACGCTCGTCCTTTTAAACGTAATCTTACAAACAAACTAACGTTGTATACAACTGCAATTTTCTTTTATTATGTGGGTGGTGGTAGTGGTATGCATTATTTGTCTTTAAATTTTAGTAACGCTCTGTATTATCCTTTGAAAGTTGAGACTTTACTAGAGAAACTCATAAATTTTATTTGCCTCAGTTTTCTTTGTTCTTGTGTTTTGTTTTTGTTAAATGCCGTATATTCAAAAAGATTTATTGATTAAAGTTTTTACATAACAAAACAACAACAACAACTACTACGATAGTAATATTTGTAAAAGTTGTATGACAAAAAAACCAATTTCCTGTGATTTAAAACAATCTGGGGATGCACAATATTTTATTAAATCAATTGAGTTAATGACGTTTGTTTAGAAATTTATACAAATATTTGCCAATTTAGTTGACTGGTTGCTGTTCTTCACCTGCTGCTGCTGCTGCTGCTGCTCCTGCATTGGCTGTGAGCGATAGCGGTGAACTTGGTGGTGCTACTGTGGGTGTCCAATACCAGTTGAGCCATGGAACACAAGCTCGTTCGGGCGCCAAAAATCCCTGACCAATTGGACACAATTCCAATTCAGCCGGTTGTCCCTCAACTGTGCATATCCAGTAGGCACGTTTATTGCGAAAATGTGGCCACAAGGCCACACTTAGTTCTTCTTCAGTTTGACATCCAGGCTGGCCCGTATACAAAGGATTACCCTGCACCAGTTGACCCTGACTACTAGCGATGAGAGCACCGATAATTACAAAAAGTATAACGAACTTCATTTCCATACTTATTACAGTTAAATTCCTACTGATTTTAGTTTACATATATTTAAGCTTTTATAGGTTTTTGTGGTTTTGTTTGTTGCATTTTTGTTTTTATTTTCGTATTTAATTAAAACCACCATCATCATGTGTATCTTTACTTTTATTACAGTCATTAAACAGATTAAATTGTTTACTTAAATTGTTTATTTATTTAAGAAATTGTTGTAATCAAGTAAATTGATACGATATTAAAATTTTAATATTTTCAAACAGATAAGAAGATTTGCAATATTTCTTAGTGGTAAGAGTATCAGATTAAGAAAGGTCAGCATGTTGGAAAGGAGATGCATTTTGCATGTATGCTTCACTTTCACTAAAAATTAAGAACAAAAGGACTTTTGCTTATTAGCCTCTACGTTTAAAATCTTTCATTGTATTTCATTTTATAACAGAGTCTTCCGAACTCTATCCGATAATTGCCACTATTTAGACTGAAATAAAGACTGCCGCTATCCGCAAATCCGATGTTAGAGTATACGCTTATTTACAGCCATTAGATACCTAGAGAATGTTTAAACTACACCTTACTTACTCATTTAATTAGTCTTTACAACCCTTCTACTAGGATTACAATCTATCTTCTCACATCACTTCTGTTATGTGTGTTAATTTTATACACAAGAGGCGGGACCTACAGTTTAAAATCGACTCCAAACTGCAGATTCTTGAAAACCTTTTCATGGCAATTTTATTTACTCTCAGAGTTTTTGCCAGAAATCTGCTGATAGGAAAACGTCGAAGAAATATTCTTTCATATTCTGATTCGTTCGAGATGTCTGACCTGGGGCTTGAACCGCGGCCTCACGTCTAATTGCTACTTGCTAGACTACAGCTATTAAACACTACACCTAAGACCGCCCAATAGTGCCGTGTTATTTGTGGGAGGCAGCAAGGCATTCGATGATTCCAAAACTTTCCAAAGTGAAAATATGACCAGCCAGATCTAGTCAGATATGGTTATGTGCAGAACAAAATTTGCATTAAATCTGATCAGAGTCCATTTAAAAAACTAGATATCAGGACACTAAACACTGCGTGCTCATGCCTAGAGATTGGGAATACTTCACACCAACTTTTACGAAAGCTATAAAATGAAGTAGAAAAGATCTCAGAACATAATATGGACACCCAAAATGTATCAATCAAATGTGATTCAAATACGCTCCTTCATAAAACTATAAGAATGAGGGCAACTGATTCTGTGATGGAGTAGACAACGTCAGTGTCAATACATTTTAACGTCAGGACTATATCTTTGGGTTTCCGTCAACGCATATTATTTGGCATCGTGTGCTCTTATTGATGTGTGAATGTCATTGCTTAGTAGCTTAAAATACCAGAGGATACTTAAAAAATCTACCTTCTCTGATAATAAATGAACGAGTAATAAAATTGTTTCAATAGTCTTTGAGTGTTCGCAGATTACACGATGCGACAAAATAAAAATAAAAATGAAATACACCCAGTGAGTTTTGTTGAGTTGAACTCAAAAATATTTTTTTTTATTTACGAACCCTCCAAACTTGTTTTATTTGACAAAAACGGTATTTTTGATCATTTCACACTCATGTACTCTATTAATCACAACCAGGCCGTTTAAGAGAAGCAATCATATACGAATGATCAGCAGTGTTGTATTCCACAGGAGATCCACTAAAAAACGTTTGCCCTTGACTTGGACATTTGAATGCCTCCCCATATATATCGGATCTTACGCTATTTGTCTATCCTTTGTTTATAATACGTCGTAAATTGTTAAAATGTGGCCAAAATACTTCGCTAAAGGTCACTTTTGCGCCAATAAATCAAAAAAGAGTTCTATGTGCTGTGCTACGAGCTGTTGAATGGCTTAGCAATTATAGTCAGAAGACAAAAAAATTTTTATCACAGATTTCGCGGAAGTAGCAGAAACTTCTTTCATACGACAAAACTAATACTCTACAAGACGTCATTCATCCTTCCCATGTTTCTTTATCGTGCAGAGGCATGGACGTTATTAAGCACTGATGCAGCAGCCTTGAGCATATTCGAGAGTAAAGTCCTACGTAAGATCTTTCGTACAGTGTGAGTTGGCGATGATTTACACAGCCGATGCAACCATGAGCTGTATGAGCTCTTCAACGACAAGGACGTTGTGCAGCGTATTAACATGCAGCGGCTGTACTATGGTTCAGATGAAAGAGGTCGATTCGGCGAGACGGTTATTTGATGCGGAGATTTGTGGATGTTGGCGAAGAAGACGACCTTGTTTGCGTTGGAAGAACCAAATCGAGGAAGTTCTGCCCTCGATTGCTGTAACCAACAGACGCAGGCGAGCAAGAAACAGAGGCGCCTGGAGGGATATGTTAAGGCAGGCCGAAATCCCCTAAATCGGTTGTAAATAAGTAAGTAAATAATCCCCTGCTTGCTGATATTCTTGACTGTCCAAATAACAATAATAACAGCCCAACCCAGTAGAACATTAGACAATGCCAACACTCACTCACTTACTAGTGATGCGACATATGCGATGCGACAATATGAAGGCAACGAATCAGTGGCCTAACTAGAACAATTTGATTAATAGACTTGAGACAATTCAATAAGATTAATAATACGTAGTTAAAGCAGTTGCTTTCCTATCTGCCGCAGCGGAGAAAAAGTTGTGTTCGTTGTAACTGAACTTCATTGTAAATTGTAAAATTTTCAACGAATAAAACGAGTATAAAAGCCAAGTTGTTTATTTATTTAACAAAATCAACTCAAAATAAACAAGGTACACGTAAATAAACAGATAAACTTGTAAAAATTAAATAAATTTTACGAAAGTGAAAAACAGCAGAAAATTTTTTTTTATTTTTCTTTTCAACAATATTTGTTTGAGAACGTACAAAACAACAAAAATCGAATGAAATAAAATGTGTTCACAATCAAAAAGTTTCCGTGCACAAGACAACTACAACTTTTCAGATAAAACTTCTGGGGGCGAAATTTTTTTTAAAAATTTTAAGAAAAACCGTTACTAAGTGCAGATAAAATAAAGATTTTTGATAGCAACAGGTTTATGTACATATTTTAAGATTTATTAAAATTAAACAGGTACATATTATGTACATATATATGTATGTATGTACGTATAGGGGTAAGTAAGAAATCATAACACATTCTGTTGTTATTTTCAAAACAAAAACAATTTCTTATCAAACTTACATTAAGTCAAGCAATCGTATGACGAAATGTTAATCTTGTTATCGAATTTCTTTCAGTATATATATATCGTCCAATATTAGGCTTGAGGCCAGTATTAAACAGAATATTGCATTTAAATTATCATTTAAGAATTAAAAAAAAATTAAACGAATTTCAAATTATTTTTCAACGAAACGAGTTCAAAATGAAGTCTGCTCTGATTGTTTTGTATATTTCCTTGCTGTTTACTGTGGCTTTTGGTAATCCTGTTAACAATGGTGAACCTGGCTGTCAAACGGAGGAAGAATTGGTTGTGAAATATTATCGACATTTTCAAAATAAAACAGTTTATTGGGAATGTGTTGCTCTAGGACAACCGGCTGTATTACAATCATGTCCCGTGGCTCATGGTTTCTTGGATCCAGTAAAAGAATGTGTTCATTTTTCATTGTGGTATTGGACGCCAACTGCAGCTCCACCTAGTGCGCCTGCAACGGAAGCTAGTCCAACAGTTGTTTAAGATGGTCAAATATATTATGCTTTAAGGAAAACAGAATCTCAACATATATGTGTCCATCTTGTTCAAAACAAGAAAATGATTTTAAGAAGTTTTTAAACGTCTAACGAACGTATTAAAATTTAAAAAAGTGATTAATTTTAAAATAAATTATGGAATAAACAAATAAAATTTCACAGAAATCTTTTTCTTATTTCCGCATTATGTTTTGCTTTCATGGCAAAAATCTCAGCCATGTAAACAATTTTCATAAATTAAATTCAGCTGGCTACTGCTTCTTAGAATTTTCATTTGTCCATACAATGGAGCACAATACATAATCTTATAGGCTGTATGTCGACTTAGTACACGGGTTTAAATCTTAGCCAACATCTTACCTAAAATTCACACCAAACAAGGACCTTTTCTTAATGTATTGGACGCCCTTCGATCTCATGTGGATTCGTATCGTTCACGTACTCATTTATCCAAAAATTAGCCTCATCGTTGAAAATAATTTCTTGATGAATATTAGAAGCTGCCGTAGTCTAAGTTATTAAACATGAGGCCACGGTTTAAACCCCCGGTCAGACATCTCCTACAAAACAAAATAAGAAAAAATATTTCTTCCTCGATTTCCTCTCATCAGATTTCTGACAAAAACTCTAAGAGTTAATAAAATTGCCGTGAAAAGTTTCTTAGAAATCTGTTGTGCGAAGTCGATCTCGCCACTCATGTATAAAATTAACACACATTCAACTTAAATAGTGTGAGAAGCTAGGTTGCAAACCTGACTGAAGACTTTTAATGACCAATTTTGCATGTAGGTATGTATGTATGTATTGGAGTCAGTTACCGACAGCTGCCAACGCCATTCAACGAATTCACGCCATTGTCTATGGTCATTAACCTTTAGTTCCAGGATCCGTTGAATTTTGTGCGGTTGCATTCTAAGTGATGTCACAAAACTCTACAAGTTGTGGTCTGCTAAAGGCTAAGTTATTGTGAGCTTAACTCACCCGGATTTCCTATACATTTTCACATACAGCGGCAATATTTTCAGCAGATTTTGCATTTCGACAACATATGGGTGTTTGGTCGATTGATTACTGTACCAGCATTTTTCTCCCACAATGCGGATAGTCCTCTCGGTTGGGCGATTGAGGTCGACGAAAATTTAGAGAAGCACGCATTATATTATCCGAACAGAACACCCCTTTTTATAATTATTTGCACGTGTTGTTGAACACTATATCCATGCATGGGGATTTAAAAAACCACTCAGAATAAATGACAACTAATTTGGCAGATGCGGTCTTCAACAAGATAGTCGTTGTCAACTATTAAAGTTCGGTAAAGTTGGAAGATACGATATTTATGGTTGGGCTGTAAAAATTCTTTGAATGTCTCCGTAGGTATTGTGCACATTCAAATCCGTTTAATAACTGTAGATTTTTACGAAATTTTAACTGTGAAATTAAATTTTACCTGTAATTTTAATCGCCGGTAAGTAATGTGTCGACTTATTAGACGTGAGGTCACGGTTCAAACCCCATGTCACTCAAATACAAAAAATTGTTCTTTCGGTGTTTTTCTCTCAGCAGATTTTTGGCAAAAACTCTGAGAGTAAAATAAAATTACCATGTAATGGTACTGAAAAACATGTCATGTTCGAAGTCGACTTTAAACTCGCCACTTAGGTTAACACACGACATAAATGATCTGAGAAGCTAGTTCGTAATCCTGAGTGAAGGGTTGTAACGACCAATTATGTATGTATGTATGTATGTAATTGTAATGTAAACTATTTTTTAAGAATTTCAACAAACTTCTACCAATAGTTCTGAGGATAACTCATTGCCATGAATCAGTCTTTCATATCTGTTGTTTGGAATCGACATTAAATTGTTGAGTGGGTGGTGAGAGAAGTAGACTTGTGCATACATAATGTAAAACAATATGTGACTGTAGCATTTTCGCTGTATATTAATTATTATGATTAATTTCGAACGTTTTTAATTTCAATTTGCATTTGAAACACAAGCAACTTGAATCCCAAATACCCTGCTTAAAAATTGTATAAAATTTATAAATAAATATAATTTTATACACTGATATACATATGTATATGTATGTATATAATGTCTGTAATAACACTGTAATGGACAGTGGCCATGAGTCATTTGCAGAAAAACAAAAATAATTTAATTTATGCTACGAATAAATTTAAATTTATAAAAAAAAAATACCAATACAGGTTAATATGCCAATTAACTCAATTGAATTTATAAATAATTCACAAATATATACAAAGTTATTTATTTGAATATTTCTTTGAACTGAAATAAATGCTCCGACAAACGCAATACAACATTCCTTTTTTTTTTCTTAAAATAAATTGCAATTAAATTAAATTTTCCTTGACTTTTCAATGCGAATTTTTGTCTTTCTTTATCTTTTTTTATTGATTTTAACAGAAAATACTTGAAAATGTTATACAAATACGCCAGAAGTCTTGTACAACAAAGAGAAACGAATCAAGAATATTTGTTCAGTATTAACAAATGTTTATTTACCTTCCTTCGCCCCTTCACTTCAGGTTGAATGTTGTCTGCTGGTTAAGAAAGCCCCCCTTTTAAAATCACGCCTTTGACCTTGACAAGTAAATAGAGACAAGTTAAAGGAAAAGCAAAACGAACAAAAAAAATAAAATAAAAGAATGTCAAGTGAATTCAACAGTAATAATTTACTTCCGATAGATTTTTCCCATCTTCCTTTTCCTTGGCAATAGTCTTGATTATGGTCGTTCGTTAAATACAATGAAGAAATTCTTCTTTTGATTTTCTTTCGTTTCCTTTCTCTTTTGTTGCATGCCATTTTCTTTACTATACTATATGTATGGTCAGTAGACTTGAAAGATATCCATGGTCAATTAAGTCGAATTCGTTGTTGAAGTTTTCACTGTATTTCTGGCAGGTAAGATTCTTAATTTTTATAAGAATTTTAAAAGAAGGAAACCAAAACTATAATAAAATCGAATCAGTTGGTTGTATATATAATGTTTATAAGATAAAGGACAGGTTCTTTGTTTATAACATACACTTTCAATAAAAAATTTATTCTACGATTCATTAATTTTGATTTTTTTTTATTATAAGTTCAGCCCCAGGAATAATAATTTAACGAAACTAGCTTGAGTCAACCGGTTTTTTATCATATATGGTACACCTATACATTGATAACTTATTAAAATTGATCCCTAAAGCAAATACCATATTTTCCCTCTGGTAAATACAACGTTTTTTTCTTGAAGATGGGACCTTTTTTAAAGAGCATATCCCTCATATTCCTGTTATTTCATCGTTTTCTTCAAACAAGTCTTTTTAAAAGGGTATTTGAGAAGCAATTGAATCTTCATAGGTTTTAAATTTCTTCTCCTAGATTACAAGCATTTTCATTCAGATTCTTATTTTAGCGCTTTAACCACCAGCTACCACTTTTCAAATTCACTAAATAACACGTTTCCTAGACAATAATATTTTTTTTTGGTATACAGGGCCACCGTCGTTTCATTTATATTGTAATCATAAAACGTTAAAATATTGTACAGCAGAGAGTCTAGATTGTATAAAAACAAAACTGGTTGGCGATCTCCACTTACACGAATCTTCGAATTCATTAAACCCTTTAGAAATTCAAAAACTTTAGCAAAGCCTTAACGCCTCTTGGAATAAAATTATTAATAATTTCCAATAGTTTATAATCAATACGATGGGGCTATCCAAACAGGGACTTCCGAACTTTGACAATTGATAACGGCCATCTTATTGAAGCTACATCTGTCAAATTAGTTGTCATTTATTCAGGCTGTTTAGCCAAACCACCATATACGGATATAGCATTCGACAACATACATACATACATAATTGGTCATTACAACCCATTAGTCAAGATTACGACCTAATTTCTCACACCACTTATATTATGTGCGTTAATTTTATACATGAGTGGCAGGACCTACAGTTTAAAGTCGACTACGACCGACAGATTTTTGAGAAACTTTTCATGGCAATTTTACTCTCAGAGCTTTTGCCAGAAATCTGCTGAGAGGAAGTCGCCGAAGAAATATTTTGTCATATTTCCTTCAGTTGGAGATGCCTGATCTGGGGTTTGAACCGAGGACTCACGTCTAATAAGCCAACACACTACCTACCAGACCACAGCATTCAACAACACGTGCCTATAATAAAATTGTTTTATGAAAATGGGTAAAATCATTTTCAGCTATGAGCCTCATTTCTAAATTTTTCTTTATACTACATCGTCATTGATTCGCAATTCTTTCGTGCTCGTTTATAAGTAATAGGAATTACGGTCACCTTGTTGAAGCCAAATCTGTCAAACCACCATGAAAGATCATAGACAATGACGGGTATTTGCAGAATAGGTTCTAGAGCAGTTGGCAACTGACCACAATTTTTATCGAAAAATAATTTTCAGCGAAGAACCCACAATATTGTCGAATTTTGGACCATACAAATCCAAATAAGATCCAACAGCGTCCAATTCAACCCAATAAAGTCAGTGTTTTGTGTGGATTATAGACTACCGGCATAATCGATCCATATTTCTCGAAAACGACGGTATATACCAACTTTTTAGGTTGGGTTCGATAATATGGTCTCCCTAACATCATATGGTTTCTACACGACGGCATTACATGCCACATTACTCATGACGAATTGAATATTCTGCGTGAACTGGCCACCGAGATCGAACGATTTGACATCACTAGGTTTTTTCTTGCAGGGATATACGAATAAGCCACAAACAACAGAGGTCGTCAAAGCCAACATAACTCAGGCCTACATACATATATATACATATATTCCACATATGATAACATCAATAGATCTTTAAAACGATTAAAAAATTCGATGGTATGGCGCACACACACACACTTTGTTTTATTTAGCTTTAAAGATAGGAACTCGTAATGAAAAACTCCGTATATTTAACTGTTGACCACTTTGAGATGTGACGGCTGGGAAAAGCTCCAAGGGACATTTGGTAATATCTTGCTCAAACCAGACGCCAACCAAGTCCAATACTTCCATTTTGGGCGAAAAAGATTAAGTAATCATAGCTCAGTACATTGGCAACTTTGACTGTAAGTTGCTATTTTTATCGGTCCACTAATATCGCCATTTTTAGTTCTTTGTACTAATTCCAGGAAAGAATACTTGAGCAGCATGTATATGAAATTGGACAACATATTGCTGCTCATTTAAACTGCAACAATATCCACTTCTTGTAAGGGAAACTATTTTAAAATGGATGGCAAAAGTATGACCATTTATTAGACAATGTCTACCATTAAAATACAAAAGTGAATACCCCCTACAAAAAATATTTTCAATGTTACAAACGATTTGTGTAACTAAAACAAGTAGAGAAAAGTACATGAAAACATTGATTAACTTTAAATTGCAAACAGAATTCAAGTACTTTGGATGAAAGCATTTATCTCTCCCTTATCAACAAATTGGTCATTTATTGTCTGCGAACAAACAATAAATGTTCTCTACTCCAACGAATTCGCATTGCAAATGCTGGCAAACATCGTTGACTTGGGGAAAATACACGAAAGAGTAAGAAAAGAAATACCTGAAAAGGTTTTTAACATTTTTCAAGTTCATCATGATAAGGTTCCTAAAACATGGTGATAACAAATCGATAATCATAAACCAGCACGAACAGCAATACTTGGCTTTAGCGGCTAAGGCAGATGGTATATAAACCAGGCTAAAAATTAACCGTTATCATTGTAAGATTTATATTACAACGAACACAACGGAATATCATGAAGAGTTTCAGTAAGTAGATCGTAATTAAAATTAAAAATATTATTGATTTTAGTAATTAAATTTCCGGTTTGTTTAGTTGTTTTAGTTATCTTTGTGGCAATCACTTCGGCAGATGTGGAAAATACCAGTTTCAATGGCAGACCAGGCTGTAAGGATATAAATGAAGTGGGCTTAACATTTGCCAACTTTTTCGACTCTTCACGCTATTGGTTGTGCATTAGTCAAGGTACTCAAGCCATTTCAAAACGTTGTCCCAATCAATTTGGTTATCAGGCCAGCATCAAAGCCTGTGTACCCTATACACAATGGAAGTGGGAAGAGCCCGTTATGCCCATAACTTGCCCTGATTTTGAACAAGAATGCATACCTAGTGGAGTACAAGGTATTAACGTGCGCCCAAACAATTTGGTTATCAGCCCAGCATAAAATACTACCTACATAACTTGTCTTATTTTTTAATAAATTGAAATTGATTTTTTTTTAAATTAAATGTTCCAGAAATAAAAGAAAATTAACTTAATATTGCTTTAAACTTAAATAGAATTGTTAGTGTCTTAATTATATCTTCTGCTCGTCAGGCCAAAGGAAAACATCTTATTTTAATAGAATGTTATATGTGTTTGGGATAGTTGAACAAAATTCTTTGATTTAAAACGAGTAAAACATCGAAAGAAACATTCCATCAGCTCAACAATATAGAAAGCAGTGTAGTAGACTGAAAGGAATGCAACATTTGGAAAAAATGTCTTAACAATGACCAGGAAGGAACTATTTAGCTCAGTTCACTGACACAATAACCACTAAAAAGGACAATAACAAGAAAAATGACAGAGTTGCTAAAGAGTGAATTCATAAAAATTCATCTGAACTGGAATTGGAAAATTAAAATAGTTAGGTAACCAACCATTGACAAGTATGTTCAGAAAGTATTAATCCATTATAGCTATGGGAAGATATGCTAGTTACTAAATTGCTATCCCAACATTTCAGAGAAATATAAAATATTTCAATATGCTATCCTTAAGCAACTGCATTTCAGTCGCAGAGAATTTACTATACAGTCTCCGCTAAATAGCAGCTCTTTCAAAAGTTTCTGTACAAAAATCTCCGACTAGAGTTGTGTGCTTTTCTTACATGAGCAAGTAGTTTTATATCTTTGTTCAAGAGTATCAATTACATTTGGGCAATTCACACAAGCCCTTGTATCGTTGTATGGCGTGTATTGTTGGACGAAAATACAACAGTGTATGCTTGTTATTGATAATTTTCATATAAAAATCCGATACACTTATACACATTTTTTCATGTGCTTTTAAAAGTTGTATTGATTTCGTACTATCAGTTTATGTAAATGCCCGTAATCAAGAAGAAGAATAAAAATACAAAATATTTTCTATGTAACTTGAGTCAACAATTGACATATCAAAAATAGATTTTTCGCGCAGATAATTATTTAATTTACTTTTTTCCGCAATATTTTTCATTTTGCTGCTTGATTAATATGTTATTCTAATAATGTCATTCTTCTTCTTATCGTCTTTTGACGTTTAGAATACGAAATACACTATACAACATAACATTGAGCATTCACAAACAAAAAGTGTATTCAATACAACATACACGATACAAAGTCTTGTCAATTGCCCCAATGTCTTGTTGTCCATAAGTGATCTGTAGGACTTAGAGTGAAAATGAAGAAATAACTTTATTTCAATTATACCTAAGCTGACAAACGTATTTAAAAGTTCTACTCTGTAGTTTTACATTGTAATACTGCATGATCCCACACACACATACATCATTGGCCATTACAACCCTTCAGTGCGGATTACAACCTAGCTTCTCATACCACTTATGTTGTGTGTGTTAATTTTATACATGAGAGGCGTGACCTACAGTTGAAATTCTTCATGGCAATTTATTTTCTCTCAAAGTTTTTGCCAGAAATCTGCTGAGAGGAAGAAATATTTTTTTTAATATTTAATTTTGTTGGAGATGTATGACCTGGGGCTTGACCGTGGCCTCACGTGCAGTAAGCCAATACAGTACCTACCAGACCAGACGGGGTGTAGTAATGCTGAGCATTTCATAACTAAAACCTGTAAGAAAATAGATTTCCTATAACATACTAAGACATCGGTTGACAAAAGATCCTTTGGTGCAGTCTAAGACATCGGTTGACAAAAGATCCTTTGGTGCAGTCTTCTATGTTTCACTGCACATAGCAGGAAGGGTTTAATGTGCTTTCTATTGGCAATTTGTATGGCAATTCTATTTGATCTCAGAGTTTTTGCCAGAAATCTGCTTAGAGGAAGTCGAAGATATTACTTTAAAGATCTGAGAGCTGAGATTTGAACTCAAGAACTCTTTCCTAATAAGCCAACATACTACACACTCGGCTACGGCAGTCACCATACTGCATTTTATGTATTCGTGAGGAACTGTGCTTACCCATGATGATATGTTAATACAGCATTCATAGGAATTAATTGTCTGCTTAAATAACGCTACTCTAGCGTTTCAGACTTTAAATACAAATTCGGCATTCTTTTGCATCAGTTTGTAAGCATTACTTCGACATTTGATTGAAGCCCGACTTTAACTGTAATTTTTATTAGAAATTAAATGATTTTCATTTTCGAAATGAGCTAATTCTTTGAAAGCTTTTAAACTCCATATTATGGTAGAATACCCAAGAGAAGTTAAAAATTTACTCTAAGGAATGGTAACAATAATGCTGGACTTTATTTTTTAAGATTGTTTTCTCTCGTTTTTCTTGATATTTTGTAACACAATAATAACAACAACAGCAACCAATTTTGTATTTGTTTTCTTTCTTTTTCTTCTCCCGTTTTTCTATTTCCTTTTTGTCCACTTTCAATCGCTTTGGACGCTTTGGATATACATGTACATAGAACAGCTACTACTAACATAATATATGTATACATTATTGTGTTTGTATATTGTACGTCTGTTGCATATGCAACTGCTGCTCTTGTTGCAGCTGTGTAGCTTGTCACATAGAAAAAGAATTGAAATTTTATTTATTTGCTTTAGTATTTTATTGTAAATTGTTTGCTTCATTTCTTTTTCAAGATAGAAAAGCTATTTCCTAAGAATTTTTCTCTCTCCCGTAACATTTTTTGTTTGCTCTCCTTCTCCGTCTTGAACATTTTTGGTTTGGATTTAAGTTTTTCTATTCAATTTCTTTACATTTTGTTTAGTCCGTCTGAAGGATGTCAAAAGGAGCAAAAAAAAAGAAGAAAAAAAGTATACAATTGAAAATGTGTAATTCTAAAGGACCAAGGAAAAGCACAGAAGACAAATAAATGGAAGCTCAGGCAACAAAACGAAAGACAATAAAATATATGAGTTACATGGATCGAAAACATTCAGGGAACATTACACTGCCACACAATGAACACGGGTCAAGTGATATGCACTGACTATGTACATACGTACAGGGTGTTTATAGTATCAGTTTATTTTTGAAATGTTTATGAAAAACACAGTTAAAATGGAAATGTATTGTTTTTATTTATGCATGCAGTTCTAGAAGTATATTTAGGCACACTTCTATAGCCAGCAACGCCATAACGCTTGTATTTCTGTCATAAAAGTGCTGACATGACATTTATCCTTTCCAATAGCTGACGTTATCTAAACTTCCTACAATATTCGTTGATCATATCATTCTCTTCTAGGGGTTATATGGCTTCTGTATGGATTATTTATAGAATTAAGCCTCTTAATTAGTTTTAGTTCTAAATAACCATGGCAAAGTTTTTCTTCCCTTCGTCTGAATTGCAATCTGCTATGCTTGGAGTTGGAGTCAACTAGTTCAAGCATTACTTATACATAAGTTTTCAACAAAATTCCTACACACAGAACTATTGAATACAATTTTTCTTTTTCGTCTAGATGTTGGTTCATCTATTCCATGACCCTCAGGAGGATTGGTAATCAGTAGTATTTCTATGTGTGTTGGTGTTTCATTTATTAGACTCTACAGATTGTAGTTTGTGTCCAAAAAAGTTATGGCATTCTTCGAAAACATTTATTTACGAAGGCTTACATTAATTGTACATTGGAATTGAATATTAATTTCCAAACGGCATGATATTGTGGATGATTTTCAGACTTTATTGTGCTGATGAAAAGGTTTTTTTATTCTTCTTTTTTGTTCCTTTAAGATACATAGTGGCACCAAAACATTTAGTTTATCTTTTCATTTATTTTAATACTTTACCCAGATGAGAATGTAACGGATTGGTTTACAATAGGAAGTCGTAGCATAATAGAATTGAAGCTGCTTGACGTACATATCGATGATGTTCGCCATTGACGTGGCCGTCTGTGGAGAGGTAGAGATAACTCAATTTGCTGGCCGTATTATTTGAATTTCAATTTTTCAAATTCGAGACCAAGTATTTCGAGGTCAAGTACTTTTAACCACGCAACAATACCACGTTTTTCAATATATTGCGTTTCTTTTTTAACTCAGTTGGCCACAGCTTCACTAGGTCTACATACATAACGTAGCTCCAAGATACCAATGTTCTTCATACTACATTATCGGAAAAGGTTTTAAGTCTTCTAAATTGATTCGCATCACTTTCATACGCATTTATAGGGTCTTCCAACTTGCACTTCCGAACTTTTATAGCCAAATAAGTTGTCAGTTTTACTAAATCACCTTAGAAGACCATAAACAATGGCGTGTGTTCGCGGATTAGGTTCTGGAGCAGTTGGCAACTGACTTCAATTTTTATCGAAAACCAATTTTCAAAGAAAAACACACAAAATTGTCGAATTTGAGATGTTACCAAACCGCATGCGATCCAAGAGCATCCAATGCATACCCAAAAAGACTCTGTTTGAATTGGATTTTAAACTGGCGACATCATCGGATTATATTTCTTAGAGAATGACGTTGGCCAGGCAAGCATTGTCAATTTCGGCCACTATAGATCGATGATTACCAGCTTCTTGTAGCCCGAATTAAATGGAATTGGTGTGCAAGTGGATGATTTGAAAACCAACACAGCTCATGACAAATCTCTCCTCATGTTCAAGGTAATCTATATTATGAAACACTATTTTTGGCACGATATTGTATAATTATGGTAGTTAACACGCACTCTCTTCACTAACCACTTTGGCTGTTAGTGATTTTGGCCACATAACCTTTATATTTTCAATAGTTACATTCCAAATAGACTCTATAAGTTGGCCAAATTGTTTTAGAACTTCTTATGTCTTTTCAGACATTTCGAAAAGTATCAGGATATAGTATTGTAAGGGCATTTACTGCTAGGCCACATAGTAAATACTACCCAATTTGAAAAATTTCGATTTTCAGCGATTTTTCTTATTCAGGTGGACAATCGAGACGATATTACCGTCTTTATGTCTTTATTGTCAGACTCTAACTCTTATACTAATTTTCTTATTCCACTATTACTACAACCAAAAGTTAGTGAAATATGGTTCTTGAAAATCTCTCAAAACCAATGTAAAATCTATTAAAAGAACATGAAACGCTTAAAGAAAAACAAAACTGTCACATAACAGTCCCTGTATGACGACATAAAAAGGAAAATCCGAAAAAGCCATTGCAATTGTTTGGGGGTTTAATGCAAAGGAAAAATATAATAAAAGTTGTTTGGTACACATTGATAGAATCCTTGTTGATACCAGCCAGCGCATACACAAACAAACATCTGACAAAACTTAATTGGATGTACAATATTCTCTAAAGATTTAGGTGAAGTGTGAAAAAGAAAGCACTTTAATTTTGATTTTTTTTTGTACCGAATTTAATAATTGAATGAAAGTCTGTGAAATTTGAGAAAAGCTGGTGGTCGTTTGTCTGAAAGCTCACGCATTTTAATGCTGTCAACATCTCATTGGAATTTATATTGCCTGATGAAGGTGTCAATTCCAGTTTAACTTGAGTCTATTAAGACAAAGTAAATTCAATGAGACGACGTTTAAAAATATGAAAACATTTTTAATTTCCATTGAATACATTTCATCAAATTTTATTTTTAAAGAGACAGAATAAATGACACAAATTACATTTTATTCCATAAGTCAATGGCCTGTAAGCATGACCACTTTGATCGAGATAACATTGCAATCAAAGTAGAGTAGTTGGTTGGTACCCCTTCTATCCATCATGGACCAAGTGAGTCCGACAGTGGAGCAAAATTTCTCACTGATCCAGCGTAGGTTGGCTCCCCGGAAGATTTGTTTAGCGAAACATGTCCTGTAAACAAATTATGGGTGACCAAGCAGCCTTTATCTCATGTTCCCAAGTACTGCACAATGACAGCAGCTTCTGCAGAAATCGTTGGGAGCTTCTATAGACAAGAGTGATGAATCTCTTTTGCAAATCAGAAAAGTTTGTGATCCATTATTTGATTACACCTCTACAGAGGAATATCATAATCATGCATGAATTCATTCACATTTTCTGTTGCATCAGCATAAGTAAAGGTGTCGGCTTGTTGCATTCAGTACCCCCTGTCCAGGTGAAGTTGTAGCTTTGACTATAGCTGCTACTGGCCAAGTCGCGATATCCACACAGCATGTTCTTTCCATAGTTTTTAGTGTACTCTTGAGGTAGAAGTTCAATAGTAAGGCTGTGATTAGACGTGCCCTGAAACCCTACTTTGGAGACACTTGAGCCTCCCAAAAAAGATTCGATACTTGCATCTTAACAGTTATTCAACAAAAATGAAGACATCAGATAAATTTCCAGTTATCTCTTTTCATTAATAAAAGTCTCCAGATTACCGATAAAAATTTTGAAAGCACCCTTTATGTCAAGGAAAACAGCCTGAGTTATTCTCTGTAGTATAAAGATTATCTAACTGATGAGTGCAGAGCAGTTTACTTTACGTGTAGGCGTGTAAAAGAGTATCTGATCCATTGGAGGATCTAACACAGTTGCCAACGTTTCTCTCAGTAGTCTCGGTTGGAAAATACAAGAATCTAAGATTTTCGAAATTAAAGATATTTACTTTATATGGAAAATGCCACGACCACTTGACATACTATGCAATGTATGTATACAAAATTGTTTTACAAATACGTTTCCCCCAATACAAGAAGTGTTTCTATTGAATCACTAAGGATAATCCAACTGTCATTTGTGAGTAGAGGTACCGTAATACTGCGACCGTCTGTATAGGGGAACCCAGTAATGAATGTTTCCTCTAAACTGTCAAGAATACTTCCATGCTAAGTCCCTGATATGATTGTATCTTCTTCTGGGATGAAATAATGGCCCACAGATTACAATAAAAATTCAGATATATACACATTTGGACTGCCTGTTTATTGTGATGAACTCCAACAAGGTCTGGGTGCCAGCAGAGGGTAACTCCATTTTCACTACATGGCTGACCAACTTCTCCAGGCAGTATATACTCTAGTAAATCTCATAAGAGCCGAGTACTCAGATGACGTACATATTATTAGAATGTCCCGTCCTGACTCAACATCTGTTCTCGACCCGTCTGTACCACACAGTGACAACTCTTATAAAAGAATATATAACCTTTAAGATCTTCAGCATTTCCTCAGTCCTCTGGTTCTGTCCGGAGAACAATCAAAGAAGATGATTATTTGGCCTGCCTTTCTCTGAATACTTTCTGTATGAGCCTTTCATGCCAATTTACTACTCCATGATTATATATCATCCAGGAGTCGAAAGTTTTTCCATTTAGAAAGCTTTCTCCAGTCGGTCTCGATTTTTTTTTTTTTTTTTTTTTTTCATGATTTTATAGTCATCGTCATCGTCATCACCATTTTATCATCATCAGCTTTTCATCATCATCTTTATTTTATCGTCATTATCGAAGTATTTTAAAAACAAAGACGTCAACCGCCAAAGAAAAATTAAATATTGCAAGAGGCGAAAGTTGCCAGGTAATAAAATTATATTCTCATGTTTGTAACAATAGCGGAGTCACACACCCTATTTACAATTGTAATGTTTTTGATGACATAAAATGTTGTGTATATTGAATTGAACCACACCGTTGGTAATGCAGTGCAAGAGTCGTAGTACCTACATGACGGTAATGTCATGCATTTTTTGGAGTAACGGTATAGTCGTGAATTTCAATTTTATTCACCACAACAGAGAATTTCACTGGACCTTAAACCACCACACCGGTGAAACTCATCACCTCGGTGAAACTCATCACTCCCGGAATTTACCACAACAAAATTCTTTATTTTTTTGTTCTTCATACAGAACACATTCCCGCCTTAGACTGGCCACTACATATTTTAAGTAGTAGTGTACAACCCTCCTCTTCTCATTCAACGCACACATAACACAATTAATCAGATAGAAACCCATCACACCATAACCAACAGCATAGAAAAAGTACGCCATAAATTATTTTTAAACGACAAGGGTCTTCATTTTTTTTTTTTTTTTGTACAAATCAGAAAGAAAAACAGAACGTCCAAATTCATTACAAACGTTTGTTTATTTAAACGAAAACACACTGATGTGCGGTACAAGTGCGGTAATACCATCACTAATACATTTCTATAGTACATTTCAAATGCAACCCTGTTTGGTTTTTGTTGATTTTCTTTTAATCATCTCATTGACAGCTGATAAAAATATAAGAAAAAATTAGAATGAAAGTAAAAACTGAAAGAAACAATAGAAAATTTTTTATTTGATGGAAAAAAGTGCTGATATTTGAAGGAATACGTAAATTAATACGAATTGAAGTGAAATAAAAAAATCAACATAAATTAAATAATTAAAGAAACTACAATTGCGATCTGTACAAATAGAACTTTTTTAATAAAACGAAAAATACTTTGGATTATTGAAGAAAACCGGAATGCAAAAAAATTTTCTATAGATATAATATAAGAAAAAAAATTGAGTGTGTGTCAAATAAAATCAAAAAAAATTTTTTTTCTTTGACGGCCGTACGAAAAAAATAACAAAAGCAAAAAAATATGTAAAAATAGAAAAAAGGAATTTTGTATTGAAATTTGCACAGGAGTTGTTTGTCGTCGTGAGTACAGGAATTTAAAGTGTTTAAAATCTATGCTCGAATGGAAAGTTTTGTTTTCATGTTGGAAAAGGAGAAAAATTACGCAAAGCATAGAATTTCCACACCCACTTGCCAAAAATTAAACGAAAAAAAACATGCATAAAAAACAAGATTCTTCTGGTCATGTGTGAATATTTGTTTTTTTATTTATTTTGTTGCTTTACATTTTTTCTCCATCCAACCAACCAAACCAAACAGTCAATTTATCTCAAGAAACACTAGAGAGTGTGTATAAATATGTGTTTATTGTCGGTTTATATGTGTGCGCGCGTGTGAGTGCGTAGTGTATGCGAAAATGTGCAATTTTTCCAATTTATTTCTTCTCGGTTTTAACATAAGATATGTATAATTTTCGAAATTATAAGAAGAATACCATCGTACATAATTAAATTAAGTTACAAATAAAAACATAATTTAACTCAAGAATTTAAATAAAAATATTCTAAAACAAACAACAATACAACCTCAAAAAGAAAAAGCCAACTCCCTTAAAGGAGAGAGAAAAAAGTTAAACGAAACGAAAGCCATACAACACAAAAAAGTAACAACAAACGACCAAACAACAACAATAACGGCAATAATAAAAACATTATTAGCCAGCCACCATAACTACCTACACATACATACATACGTACATGCATACATGCTACGAACAAATGCAATAACAACACCAAAAAGTTTTGTTTTTTTGAAAATAATCACAATAAAAATAAATAAATAAAAAACGGAATAGAAAACCATAACAAATCAAACATAGGGAACGTATTGACAGCAGGCACAGCAGAATTTAAAAAAGAAAAACCAAAACAATAGCATCACCACCAATAATTGATTTATAAATAGAAAAAGAAAAATAATAAAAAAAAAGTTGCCGTAATGGCAACGCAACTTGATCCCAATGTCAAGGATGACCTAAAGACACAATTTGTAACGCGTGAGGGTACTTATCGGCTACTCACGCTCTCTGAATATTCACGGCCCAATCGGGTGGGCTATACAAACAATCAAAGTTCTCCACAAGTTCGCGTATCTATCGTCACGCTACCCAATCCACCGGCAACCGGTAATATTAACTCAGGCACAAATTCCTCCTCAACAGCAATAGCAAATTCTTCAAATGGTGCTGGCGGACGTCATCTAACCAACGGCAGTAATACGCAAACGTCTGGAGCTAATGGTGGTGGCGCCGTGGGCGGTGATAACTATGACATACAATCCTCATCCTCTCTAAATGGCCAACAATCGCAGTATGTGGTTCCTTCATCGATGGATGCACGATTGGGTGCTGGCATGTCTATGCACACAATGATGAATGGTTCCGGTGGTGTTGGTGGTTTAGATCAGAACGGCATGCCTACGAATCAAGTGCTGGGTGGCGATCGAATATGTTTTAATTTCGGCCGCGAACTGTATGTGTACGCGTTTAGAGGTGTAAAAAAGGTGAGTGAATTTAGGATTTTAGTAACAAGAGCATTTAATATTATTATTCATTGTTGGATAAAGTTTATTTTTTTACTTTAGATTTTGTGGTAATTATAAATAATTCGAAAAAATAACGGCACATTTGCTATGACTTGTATGAAAAGTATTTCATATGTATGATTTCTTTAATTAAACATATTTTTATGATGAGTTCTACTTTGATTAGTGAATGAGCAGTTATAGGTGACAGGAGGTGAAAGCGTTGTTTTGTTTCAATAAGAATGACTCAACTAAGAAAACTCGCGTGCAAATCAGTTATCCTATTAGAAAAAATAAAAACTTTAATATGCCATGTCATATTAACGTCTCTTATTTGTTTTGCAATAATTTACTAGTCCTGAATGACGTCTCATAGGTATTTGTTTTGCAATGATTTACTTGAATGACTTTACTTGCTACAATTACCCTCAAAAGCATTCATTCCATATTTTTCCAACGAAATACTAATTATGTATGTAATCCGAAGACATAAGAGGTTCGGCATGTAGTTTCCAACACATATGACGATATTTCCTTATACATAAGTTTCCTAATTTTTGTTTCAACCTTGTATTGAATTCTTCATTGAATTTTACAATTAAAATTCATGGTGTTTGAGAAATGCGTTTCCAACAAAAATTGTCGTCAGCGAAAAAGCTTACTCAATGGCTCAAGCAGCCAGAGATAGTCCAAAAGTTTGATGCGGTTTCTAATGCGGCAATGTTATTCGACCGTACTTCTCCGAACTACTACTGCCATACATGAAAAAATATTTAATAAGTAAATGACATTTATTTAATTTAAATTTAAAAATCCAATCGATTAAAAAACCGCCATAGTCTAGTACGTAGTGTGTTGACTTTTTAGACGTGAAGCCATGGTTCAAACTCCAGGTCAGACATCTCCAACATAACGAAATATGAAAAAATATTTCTTTTTCGACTTTCTCTCAGTAGATTTGAAGCAAAAACTCTGATAGTAAATAAACTTACCATGAAAATTTTCTCAAAAATCTCTCGTTCGAGTCCCGCCACTCATGTATAAAAGTTACACAGACAACGTAAGTGTTATGATAGACTAGGTCGTAATTCTAGCTTAAGGCTTGCAATTTACCAATTATGTATGTTATATGTGATCGTTTAAAAACGGGTACTTTGTTTCACCCAAAACCCATGTTTTTTCTTCATATATTTCATAATTCCTTATTCTTCAATTCATTCTTCAAACATATAATTACTTATTGCTTCTTGAAAACAGATTAATGGTTTATAAAATGTACTGATTTAATATATAGAGCAACGTAATTATTATTCATACTGCATGCACATCTGGTATTAAGATGTTCTATTTATTATAATAAATATTAATTTCTTAATATAGTATCATTACTAATTGAAATTTCCTAGAATAAATGAAAGTTCAATTATTTTTTTTATCGAATTGCTTTTCATCTTATTTATAGGAATATAGCAACGATAAAATTTTAAAACGAAAAGAAATGCTGAACGCATTTTCAAAGAAATTGAAATTTAAATGCTTTTAGTAGATTAAAAAATAAATTTATTTCAGAATAGGTAGTAAGTACACTGTTCTTTATTCCTAATTAAATAATATTTTCATATGTTAGTATTACTAATTAGTAGCACTAATTGAATAATGTGATTAGAGAATATATTATTTACTTTATTAATATTATTATGGGAATTGATTTATAAATAAAAGTAGTCTTTCCATCAGGAGATAATAACTAAAAGTAAAGTTATGCTTAAGATTTAAATGCAATTAAATATAAAAAAAAATTTTATGCCTTTAGCTAAAACCAAGTATTCTCTTTCGTTCGCTGTCTCGCTCACTTTATGATAGCAATTATTAATAGTCCATTATACTATCTAAATTAAAATGAACAATAATGGCAATAATTTGTTTAACTTTTTCCTTTATATTCTATGCCTCTAATATGAGTAAATAAAATTTTGTATCTTATCTCGTATATCATAATACAAAAAAGCAAGAAAATGTGGAATAATGAAAACAAATAAAATAACAAAATATAAAAACAAGCAAACACTTTCTGTGGCTGTTGGCTTTAACTAATAATGTTTAATAGCAAAATTGTATAGATTCTTATACAGACTTTCATAGCAGTTATAGCATATATGTATATTTGAGAATTGATAAGCCTTAAATGAATATTAAACAAAAATTCTTATACGTTATACATATGTATATATATATACTACCATCATATGTCTCGTCTATTCATTCATTTACTTAATATTGTATTATTTAGTCCATATGAAAACATTTGTTTGTATTAATTATTGTTTGCATAAACGAACAGACAAACTGACTCTTACGTTTATTTTAAGCGAAATATTATTTTATTATCTACAGACAAATTACCAGATAAACAAGCTTTTAAAAAATCAAACAATTTAACACCGTTTCCAATTGATTGATCATTAATTGAGCTAGAGAGTATACAACGAAAATATTTTTACGTAAGATTTGTCTCCCTTCTCTAAAGAAAAAAGTGGTTGATAAAAGTTGTTATATCGTCTATCACGTTTAAGATTCGATATCGTTGTTTACTTAATATACGCTTTAAAAATTGACAAAAACAGTTGCATTTTCGTTAAATTCATTAACGAAACATTCTCACTTGATCATACTGTTATCTTAAAATATTTCTTTCTTAGTAACGTCGTTGCTATAAATCATAGGCTAGATTTTGTTGAAAATTTACTAAGGACAAGTAAAGTTTTGAAACAAGTCAAGTAACCTCATTAAACTGCTAGGCTGAGTTAGGTTTGCTTAAATTATTCAGCCATCTCAATAAACATAGCTGACTTGTCCCATTGTAATACCGATATTACCCATTTCGTCACACAATTATAACTCCCGTTTGAAATATCTCAGCCATCTTGAGAGTTTTATGATGGTGTGAATCCTATGCCAATAACCTTTGGGTAGACACACTCTGTCAATAAATCCTAGATGCTCAAGAATTCTTCTTAGGTTGCCAAGTGCCAGACAATGATAAAGACGATTTTCTGAGGCCTCCTCTCTTAGTCTTAACAAGTATTGCGTAACTAGTTGTGCGCTATTCACTGCTAGAGGCTACAGTCTCTACAAGTAAATTCGTTATCCTATCTTTCTTTTGATAATGAGTCAAGTTTGTATGACACCATTTGTTTGCCGGTAAAGGAAAATCAACCTAATACAAGTGGTAATAGGCGATTTATTGTGGGTAAATATGCATATTTTATCGCAATATTGTAGCCATTTTTTTTGTCCAAATAGTACTAAAGCAATCGGGTAGTGTAAGGTGGAAATTAGAATTCAGCCGTTCTTAATTGTATTGATCATTAAATACATACATACATAATTGGTCATTACAACCCTTCAGTCAGGATTACGACCTAGTTTCTCACACCACTTATGTTGTGTGTGTGTTAATTTGTATACATGAGTGGTGGAACCTACAGTTTAAAGTCGACTCCGAACGACAGATTTTTGAGAAACTGCTGAATATACTTTACTACTTCGACGCCCTTATGTCACTCATTCTCATTTCCGTAATCTAATAATCTAAGTGCAGATTCTTATAGATTCTTAGGGTGAAGATAGCAGAGGTTTTTTGGAAATAGATCAGAATGTTACATGTCAAAGAGCCTTTGACTACTTATTGACAGTAGTAGCTAAAGTTCACTTCTGGTGCTTAATAAGCTCAACGTGAGACTTAAAGGATGTTGCGATCTGCTCGCTGATCTGGTAATAATCTCAGTCGGACTTCTATATGATATACTGTGAATATTGATGTAGTTAGAGAGGGAGGACTGATGTTTTTCTCTTTTCTTGCTGGAAGTTCTTCATCTAGAAGGAAAATTGAATCCCTAGGGGATTCGTTTGCCAATATACCGACTTTCGTGAGGTTTATTATGTTTATTATATTAAAAGAATTTACACTCACAAAATCCAGTAATAAACCCAGCCAGCATTTTTTGAAAATTTTAATCAAATTCGAGTCTTTTTTGACTCTTCTGCACGATTGAAAAGTAAGAATATGCGCTCATTTTCTGATCATAAAAGACTCATTTGTCGGGAGAAAAGTGTTACTACGGGCGACTCTTCTCAAAAAATCATTTATGAGTCATTTTCTATATTAATTTCGAGTAATTTTCGATGCATTTTCGAATAGTTTTGTGATCATTTTTGAATCGCTTTCTGATCATTTATTAGTCGTATTTAACTTAGTTTATGCTTCTTTTTCGAGTCGTCTTTAAGTCATTGTTTAATCGCAAGTGAGTCTTTTATGAGTAATTTATCAGTATGTTTAGGAGTCCTTTTATTGTCATTTATCAGTCATGTTTGTATTAATCTGGACTCCTTTTTGCGTCATTTATGATTATAATTTGAGTCATTTATTAGTCGTATTTCAAAATGTGTTTTTAGCCGACCCCAACGACTAATCAAGGTGGCAAAAAATGAAAATGCATTGGCCATCTTTAAAGGCATACAACGAAAAGATTGTTAAAATCCGACTTTAGCCTAGCCCCCAGGCTAATAAGAGCTTGGGGCTTCATACATACGGACATACATACATGGCCATTACAACCCCTGTCAGGATTACGACCTAGCTTCTCACACCACTCATGCAGTGTTCGTTAATTTTATACGTGAGTGGCGGGACCTACAGACAGTTTTTTGAGAAATTAAACGGAAAGGAAGTTGGCGACTACCAAAGAAAGAATATTATATTTATATTTAAAAACAAATTGTACTTCATTTCATAGCCATCTTTTTACGCTAATAAAAATTTATATAGAAAGGGTGAAAAAAAGCATTATTTATCATCCATTTGTTCAAAATATGATCATAAATACATACTTATAATCACTTTTCAAACACCTGCATGATGTGTTTTTGATTAATCGTTTTTCAATCTACAGTATAAGTAGAATATAATAATAAATAATGTAAATTATAGTCACATTTTAAACATCTGGATGATTAATTTTCGATTGCTATACAATTTTTTATTGTAATTTAAATCGAACATATTTTACTCATTGGCGCGAATCATTTATGAGTCCTTTTTTAATCGTGTAACTGACAAATAAGTTTTTGATCACCAAAAGTACTCTAAAAAGACTCAGCAAGGTGATTTTTCAAAAAACAATCTTCCAAATGCTAGCTGGGAAACAACACAACCTATATACATACTATGTATGTATGTATGCACCTAGAAATGGTGTTTCTATATTGCCTTTCTTAATATCGCAAAGGTTGCATTCTGTTTTTGGTCTTTAACTGACATTATTTTGGAAGAAATGAAAACAAATAAAACGATGATTATATAAATAATTTATAACAAAAATAATTGTAAAATAATGTTTGCTTTCGATTTTTATTTAATAAATATCCATTAACGTTTGTTATTTAGAGCATTGACAACGAAAACAATTTTATTTGAAATATTATTGCTTATGATGGTTAGTGGACAAAGGAAAAATGCAATAAAATTCAAATGGAAATTTACATTTTATTGCAAAATAACTCATAAATGTACTTGATCAGTGTAATATTATTTATGGATTGATTACGGTTAGCAAGAAAGAAATTTTAAAATTTAGGCTTTCAGTTGATATCGTTATTACCTCATTTGATTGCTCGTTAGAAGTTGGATTGACATGCCCAATACTCTTCTATAATCATTATCCTTTTATGCTTTTAAAAAGGAATACTATTCATATCACGTCAATAAACATTTACATTTTAGCATTAATTAAATTGTTTTAAATGCACATACATAGTATATAGATCAACTCCACATAAATAATGCAAAAAAAAAATGTTTAAGTAAAAGATGCAATGAAGAAGAAACACTTTAAATTAATAAAGCTCTGAAGGAGAAAAGATGACACCGGAAAATGTCAGTGTGTCAACCAATAACCCAAAAAAGCAATACCTAAAAAAAAAAAAATCTGACACATCACACACATTTCCTTTTCTACCTTTTCGAAATTCATTTCATTTCTATTTACATACACATATAGAATGATTCTGATTGACTCAATGAATGAATTTTACGTAGATGGATACATATGAACATACATATGTATGTATGTATATATATTACTGTTCATCAAGATGATGCAAGTGAATCAAGTTCGAATCTAAATAGTACGCTACTTCAATTCAAATTATATGATTCAATTACATGAGTTTTGACTTTTTGTTCTTAGAAGAAATATTTTTTTACGGCAAATTATTCTTCATAATTCTTTAAATAAAACCACACAACGAAGCTAAAACAGTATTGGTTAAATATTGACTAATTTCATACGTAAGATTCAGCCTGAGTATTACTAATACGTTAAACGACCGCTTTATTAGTTTCATTTCAATACTGGCATTACTCATTACTGTTTATATAAAATTTGTCCGTATAACATAAGTAAGATCTTGCTACCACATTTGTTTTTTTATATTTTTTTTGCTAAACTTAAATACCATTACTTCATAAAAAAAACATTTAATCATTCGAAATATACATATATTTACAAACTTCGTAAGCAATCGAGAATAAAATCTAAAACTATATTGTTCGTGAAATTCCTGAGATAGATTCAACAATAGAGGCGGTTGAGAAGTTTTAGGGCATCAAGGCTGTAGTCGCGCTCTCCTGTATGTTTGTGGCTCCGTCTCTTATATCCTCCCTTTCCTTTTCCAATTTGCCGATCTCCTTCTAGGACGAATTTACAATCATTTTGAACACGGCATATTGTACTTATTCTAATGACAAGTACGTGTCCTCAAACCTAACCTAACCTAGAGACTCTGGGCTGTCCTGAGGATTTCAACTCCCTAATCTAGTCCCACGTAAATTTCATGAGATTTCGTTAAGAACCAACCAGTACTCCTGACAAATCATATATTCGACAGTGTCGCATTTACAAGGCAAGCCATGTCTGAAAACTAAACACAGCCAACTGCCTTAGTCAAGTTTTCCATAGAGTAGAACACATACACATAAAGTGCTGAACCGATTTCTTCTCATCTAAATACGTTCTTGTTGTATTGTGGATAAGTAATATTTACTCAAAGAATTACTCCCATAAGATGTCTAATTAAATTCCTACCAGAAGCCAAAAGAAGCCTAGGCCCTTCCCACGCTGCAAGAGGCATTAGAGATCAGACACTTGAAAAACTGAAAATGTAACCCACATTGTGCTTGCGGGAGGCAACCGCTATACTTGATAAAATTAAACAAGTTTGTCAGTGAGATCCTAAAGAATAAACATGCGTAGAGTGGGGAGTAAGTGAAATCGTGGTAGTTTAATAGGTAGCGTGTAGGCTGCTTAATCCACAGGTCAGACAGCTCCAACAAAATAAAATTACTACTCCTCAGCAAAATTCTGGTAATAACTCTGAGTGTAAGTATTTCTAAAAAAATCTGTCGTTCGGAATCGACTTTAAACTGTAGGTTCCGACACTCATGTATAAAATTAACACACACAACATAAGCGGTGTGAGAAGCTAGGCCGTAATCCTAACTGAAGGGTTGTAACGGACAATTATGTATGTATGTACATATGTAGAGTGGGGCAGTCACAAAAAATGTAACTCCTAGAATTATCCATAATGTGCTAACCTACACCCAAACTTACAATACCCAGTAATTCTGCCCGTTTGAAGCCTAATCGGCTCTGTTAGTAAGATACTCATTAGCAATATTATTGACTCGCATTGTCATCTCGCGGCTCTATTATGGGCATAAGCCTCCACCTGGGAAACGGTCTTCAAATTAAAAAAAAAAAATGAAAATTATTTCAAACTTTTATGTTACACACTGTATTCTCTGCACAACATTTCATAAATAATTTCTCTATTTTATACGAAATGTAACTGCTTTTTTATGTTACTTAATGGAACAAAACCCCACCACATTAGAGGCCTTCTGCTGTCTGTTTTGATTAACATTTTTATAATTCTACTTTCATTGTCTATTGTAGTCAACAGCAATTTAATTCAAAAATATTTATTAAAAATTATATATTCCATGTATTGTACTTAGTTGGTTGTACGTATATACAGTGCAAAAAAAAATTACAAAATAAAAAGTTAATATAAAAGCAACAATATCTTTTAGCAACAACAATATAATTTATAACAACAATGTGATAATGTGTCACATTGAACTCTCATTCCTGCCATCTCTCTTTCACTATTTCATTTCATTTATTTCGTTATTTTTTATCACTCACATTTATATTCATTTGAGCGCTCCTCTTTAATTCTCACTTACGCAACATTTATTATTATTTTCATAATAATTATTCCACATAAAAATGTATATAGAAACAGAAAGAAAGAAGTATTTGCAATTGCTGTTGCTATTGCAGTAGTCACTGTGATAGGAAGGAATACAATATGATAATGAGGCAAAGTTAATGTAAGAGAAATTAATTTTTTGTTATAAAAATCTTTGATTGGATTTGATTTTTGGATCAAGTTTAGAGAGAAACACTTTAACAAATTCATTGACAGTTAATAACAATTTAATTCTTTTCGATTTGGGTTTATTTGAAAACAATTTTAAATAACGTTTTATTTTTATTTGTGGTGTGTTAAGATGAATAAGGAACCATGAATACTTTATAACTAATAAATCCCAAGTAAAACATAATAGAACTCAATTATAAATAATGTTTACCTACAGGATCAAGAGCTTTACAGATATCGAAATAAATGATAATCTGCTAGAACATGGTCCGATCTATATGTAGGATGCATCAAAACTTTTTTGTCGGCTTCTACCCAATCATCAAAAATGTATGCGGTCTGGCGTTGCCACCACGTTTTCTGCTGAACAATTTTGGCTGTTCCAAAACTGCTTGCTTCAATCTCATTATTTCAATTCAATCTCAGAATTTATCATTTAAAAGAGCTTTAGACATTCTTGTCGGACGTAGTCGCCGTAGTCTTAACAGGTAGTGTGTTGGCTTATTAGACGTGAGGCTACGGTTAATACCCCAGCTCAGACATCCCCAACAAAACGAAATAGGAAAAAATATTTCTTCGGCGACTGTCTCTCAGCAGATTTCTGGCAAAAACTCTGAGAGAGATTCTCATTCGAAATCAACAGCAGGTCTCGACACTCATGTATCAAACTAACAAACACAACATAAGTGGTGCGAGAAACTAGGTCGTAATCCTAAATGAAGGGTTGTAGTGACCAATTATGTGCGTGTATATAAATATATGTCGGATGTGCTCTACTTTTCATCACCAGTATTCATTCGTCTCAAAAAGTTTTCGAAATATATTTTAGCAGGACTACGAAACAACTCGCAATTGGTTTAGTCAGGTTCCCAGTTTCCCAGATATTGATTCAATTCAAAATATATGATAAATATCTCTGGAAAAAGAATCTCATGGATTAAAGATATATTTTTAGAAGAAAAAATAGAAATACGAGTGACCTATTGAACCAGAAGGTTTACTGAATGTATATGTGTATGGCATAGCTAAGCTGAATAAAGGAATGAACAAGGTACAACAATGGGATTTAAGTACTTTCCCCATATAACACCAAAATAACTGACAAAAGGGGTAGTAGCTAGGCAGCTACATAGTTTTTCCACATAAAATACCCAAAGAGTATGAATTACTACAAAAGCAAGTTAATGGAACCCAAATTAAATGGCGCAGTTTCGTCAAAGTTTTGCATAAGTCAAGTGACAGATACCTGATGATATTACCATTGTTGCCCTCTCAGTTAAAAGATATGAAATTCAAAAACTTTCAGATTTATGGAAGCATCCATATAAGATATTTTCTAATTTTCCATGCACCAGAATACTGAGAATTTATAACAAATCATTTATTATACAATGCCTCAAAACAAAGTTGTAATGTATCTTTAAATTTAATGTGTATTGTTATTAAACACGGCATTATTAATATCCCTAAGACGTTATCACACTCGTAAGTATCGGTTGTCTTTGGCCGTTATTGGTTCTATTTTGCCAATAAGATGTGAACTTTTTCCACTGAATTATGAATAAATTATTAGAACTGATATAGAGAAGTGCGTTACACATTAAAAATGAGGTAATATTGGCAAGACACTAACTTAGGTTAAGGTCATATCTCTTCTCCTTTATTGTTATTTCTTTGCTATTTTTGCTATTGTATTTATAATTTATTATTTCGTCGATTGTTTTTTTTTTCTTTTATTTCTTATTTCGTAGAAATAGAAGAAAAATAAAGAATAAAACAAGTATTTATATGGTCTTTAATACTTTGACATACTGTCTCCTCAAATAGGAAATAGATGTGGTAGTCAATTTGTTGCGTTGTACGTTTAAATAATTTTTGACAATAAAATAATTGCTAAATCTATATAAATTATAATCGTTTGTAAAGTTGATAGTTTTTGAATTTATTTATTGTTTTTTTTTTTTAATTTTTGTATACGTAATTATTAATGATTCATTAAATTTGTATACTTTTAGGGTGCGGAATTGAGTAAACCTATTGACAAGAAATTCTACAAAGGAACAAATCCTAGCTGTCACGATTTCAATGCAACTACAGCAACACCAACGGGAGCGCCGCTTTTAGTGGGCTTTACAACAGGCCAAATACAATTGGTGTCACCGCAGCCAGGACCTAGAGAATATCGTAAACTATACAATGAAGATGTAAGTTGCAATCATAATTGCCATGTTTGCTTATTTCAAATAATGATCCATCATAGAGATTTGTATGTTATAGCTTAGATGTGTATACCATACGTACATACATATGTATATGTATACCGTCTTAAATATCTTCCTCACATTTATTATATTTAAGTAGAGTGTCATTTGTTTATAATAGTTTATTAATAGATTATTATTAAGCGTAACACGTAAAACGTAAAAGCAAAAACCCTATTAATGCCAAGACACACCTGTTGTATTACATATATTAATCCCAACAGTCGTTTGCAAGTTATATAACCACTTACGTATTATTTAATTCTCTTATCCTTTACATTTTCTACAATTAATTCATTTAGAACTCCTTGATATTTTTTAATAATCGAGTTATTTTAATCTCAATTTAAAGAAATAGTCTCCGTTAACATAAAAATCTGATCAAATTTGTAAGACATGTACAACGGCGTAGTAGTCGTCGTAGTCTAGTAGGTAGTGTATTGGCTTATTAGACGTAAAGCCAGGCCAGACATCAAAACAAAATACAAAAAGTATTTCTTCGGCGACTTCCTCTCAGCAGATTTCTGGCAAAAACTCTGAGAGTTAAATAAAATTGGCATGAAAAGTTTCTCAAAAAATCTGTCGTTCGGAGTCGACTTTAAATTGTAGGTTCCGCCACTCTTTTATAAATAAAATTAACACGCACAACATAAGTGGTGTAAGAAGCTAAGTCGTAATTCTAACTGAAAGGTTGTAATGACCAACTATGGATGTATGTATGTACATCGATTTTGTATTGAAAAGGACCAACATAAAGGGGGGAAATCTATTTCACGTTCTTAACTCGTTTCTTTTTACAATAAAGATATGAACGTTGTAGACCTTCAGATCATTATAGAGTATCTAAAAACTATTGAATAACTCGATAGCTGCTGATGATGTGCTTGGCTAATACATGCTTTTTTATTAGTGGAATTGGCAGAGCAGTTTCTTGCCTGTCAAAGAAAAAACACCGTAGCAGATATCCTTCACTGAAAATAGTTTTAGTTGCTGAGAACATCTTCCTGTTATAGAAAACACACGTCGTTGTCGCTCAACTTAGGAAATGATTTGAATTTCTAGCAATATTCCATTTACAAGTAGTACCTTGTCAAATGCCATTCCAATTAACAAGCATAATGATATATATGATACGTATTCATACATTTTTGTTTTTATTTGTAAATTAGTATAGAATTGTGGTTTACATACCACACAAGCAGAGCCACTGAAATTTATTTTGCCTTATTATTAGTAAGATAAATGGTCACAATCCTGGTATAGATAGCTAATATAGGACTATATTTAGTTAAAAATTCTTTGCGAATTGTTATTTCGTTCTCTTTTAATTTTGTATTAATTTGTTCACATTTTTATTTTTTTATTTCAGCGTTTAATTGATAAAACCAAAGTGACCTGCTTAAAATGGCTGCCAAACTCACCCAATCTCTTCTTAGCCTCTCATGCTTCTGGTCATCTTTATCTGTACAACGAGAATTTACAATGTCCACCAACAGCGCCCAACTATCAAGCCTTTAAAATGGGCGAAGGCTATTCAATACTAACCTGCAAATCAAAATCAAGTCGCAATCCTTTATATAAATGGGTCTTTAATACCGAAAATTGTTGTATTAATGAGTTTTGTTTTTCACCATGCGGTTCAAATTTAGCAATAGTATCACAAGATGGCTTTCTACGAGTGTTTCATTACGATACTATGGAATTGTTGGGTATAGCGCGTTCCTATTTTGGAGGTTTTCTGTGCGTTTGCTGGTCACCAGATGGCAAGTATATTGTGGTGGGTGGCGAAGATGATTTAGTAACAGTGTGGTCGTTTCACGAAAGGCGTGTAGTGGCAAGAGGCCAGGGACATAGATCGTGGGTTTCAGTGGTTGCCTTTGATCCTTATACAACATCGTATACGTCGTGGGATGGTGGTGATTTTTCGGATGACGAAAATCAAATAATGGAATATGGTGCCTCTAGATATGGGGGTGATAATGGCACAGCAAATGGCTATGATGGGTATGCTGTGGCAGGAGGTCATGATAAGAATTCAACACCCATACACTCAAGACAGCGACCACAATCCGCCTCATTTAGATCAGAAGCTTCTTCGCTGGCGCCCGACAAATTGGCCATTAGCTATCGTTTGGGTTCGGTTAGCCAGGACACACAGATATGTTTGTGGGATATCACAGAGGATATTCTAAGGCATCCTTTGACCCTAAGGCAACGGGTGAATAGTTGTAATATGAATGACACTAGTTTTATGAATGGTGGTATTGATGCGGATGGTGTTAAAGTCATAAGACCGGTAGCTATAGGCCACACGAATGCTAATAGTTTACAGCAACAGCACTGTAGCAGTCCAACCAAAGAAATGACAACCGCAACCACAACACCGCAGACGTCAGGAGAACAAAATAGTAATAGTAGTTCAAGTAAGTTTTCAACCGCAAACTGTACAATATCCTCACAATCATCAAATGCAAATACACCACCCGATGATGTCTTGGCAGCGTCTTCGGCTGCAACAACCACCAATAAAACAAATTCAAAAGCCCATGCAAATGCCACAGGCAGCACTAGCGGTAGTGGTGGTGGCACTATAAAATTTCCTAATTGCATAACAGCCACCAAATCGGATTCAATCGATGGCAATATACCCCCTAATCATGTAAATACCTTTTCAACATCTTCAGGTTATAATAGCAAAACCTCCAATAGTAGTAAATCTTCTGATTCGGGTATGTCAGCGTTTAATTCTCTTACGCAGAGATTAAGTAATTTTTCATTCCTAAATTCCTCGGATAAGAAATCGCTTAATTTAGAGGGTGGCAGCACACGTCAAAATAGACGTACATTAAGTCTACTTAAATCCTATAATCATCATAATTCCACAATGAATCACCATCAACATGTTGCCAACTCGACACAAATTGAAACGAATGCCAATTCATCGACATCGTCGCATAGTTTTGGCTCCCTTAAATTAGGAAAATCTTCAACGCAGCATCAATCATCGCTACTAAACAATTTGTCGAATTGTTCGCCCTCGTCGACTACGACTTCCGTAATACCTTCATATGATCCATTAAAGCTTATAGGCACAGCGGCGTGTCCACGCTTTGATGAATGTCCTTTACTTGAGCCGTTGGTTTGTAAGAAAATAGCCCATGAACGTTTAAGTGCTTTAATATTTCGAGAGGATTGCTTTCTGACAGCATGTCAAGATGGTTTTATATATACATGGGCTAGGCCAGGTTATGCTACGGTAAGTTTTTATTTTAAATTTGTTCAGAAAGTTAAAACAAGTAATTGTTTGTAATTCAACTTTTATTTTTAATAGAATGTTCCACAACATTTATCGCCAACACAAACAGCGCCACCTGGCGGTACGGTAATATAGTTCGATAAAATTAATATTAAGCAATATCATAAGAATTTAGAAAAATTTAATTTATATGCTTCTAATGCAACAACAACAACAACAAATACTACAACAATTACTCCAAATTATCCTCCCTCCTATACTTCAGCAACAACAGCAACTACTACGACTACAACACCTTTAACGCCAACAAACCTATTTTTAAATACAGGTGAGAAAAGAGTGTAAAAATATAAATAATAACAAAAAAAAATAGAAACAGTTTTTATAAAAAACATTTTTTTTATATAAAATATATAATTTTCTTATTTTTTTTTTATAATAAAAAGTCAACAGAATACAAGAGATAAGAAAAGAAAATTATTATTATAGAAACATGTTAAAGATTAAAACTAGAAAAATATTATAATTATTATTAAATAAATATCATGTAAAAAGTTTTCTCCATCATTTTTACATATAATTTCTAATTTTCTTTTTTATTTATTTCCTTTAATTTCTTTCTGTCTGTCATAATACATGTAAAATTAAAAATATTCAAACGAAAAATGCTATTAGACGTGATATCCTCTTTTGACTTGCACTATTCGATGTAGTAAAAAATAAAAACGATCATTTGCTATTATGTTTCGTGGATTTTATTTGTACGAAGTTTGCGTTTATTCTGAAAACATTGATATTGATCAACACTAATGGTTTTTATTATATTCCGGATTTCTAGGGCTTGGAAATGAAGTCTAAGCAAGCTTAATCATCGCATTCCACTGCTGAAACGTCATAATTGTTCATTTACATCTTACCTCTAGTCTCCCTTTCTTAGGCATAAACCTGTAGGTTTCTCAACTCCTCAACTCCTCTGATTAAGGTTCCTTAAAGAACACTGTTGTATGGGAAAGGTGTCAGAATCCTATTGCCATCTTTATCTTGATGTGGCTTTTGGAGACTAATTCTGGGAAATCCCTGTCATAGTTTCTCTAAATATTACACTTGTTTTCTCTTTTAAAATCATAAGTCGCTAATACTTCATTTCTTGATATCTTCTTAATAGTCATAATTCTTTTAGCATTTATTTCCTTATCCCATACTGAACATTTTGTTCTTTAAAAAGCATTCGCAATTCATTTTAACACATCACAACGCTGGATACAGTCTTCCTACTTGCCACATTTTGGACATCTCGTTTCCGTTCTACACTCTTTGCTCGTATGGCCAAAGTGCCCACAATTTAAACACATTCTTACAATGATAACAATGATCTACCGGATAACAATGATCTAACTTGATTTTCGTCCAATATTGTCAGGAAGTTGATTATCATAAAAAACAATTTTAATCGAAAAGGTCGCAAGTTAAATTTTTTGGTATATTCGAAAAGGCAAAGACATTCTCTCAATTAGTATTATGTAATAAATGTCGAAGAAATCAAAGATTTAAATAAAAATTTATTTCGTTTTTTATTTTGTTGCACAGTGTAATTAATTTCTTGCAGCATATTTGTTGAATATGTTACCGAATTTAAAAATTTGTTGCGTTCTAAAATATTCTCTTTCATATTTTTTTTTGTTATTACAAATTGGTTGATAAAAGATTCTCTTTTTCAAACTTCAAACAAACGATTAACGAACGTTATTCGGCTTATTGAAAATATTTAAATTAAATGTTCGAATTTATGTTTTTATTTTTTTCTAACCAGATGTCTTAATCAGACAGTTGTGTTTTTGATTTTCGTTAAAAAAAAAATTTATTACTTTAATTGAATTTTTAAACTGTCATGTATTGTTCTTATTGCGAATGGTGCGTCCTTATATATCTATATGTATGTGATGGCATTTTCGTTTCGTTTCAAATTTTATAAATAACTTCCAATGAATCTCCTTTTAAATTATGCTAAATTAAGTACTTTGTTTTGGAAAATACCAAAGATTATCCATGGAATTAAAAATAAAATTTAAATCATTAACTGGAGAAAATTATCCTTATGATTTAAATTTTTTTTTTGTTAGTAACCTTTAAACTAAAATATGTTATAAATTAATAAATAAAAAAGAAATCAATATATCTTTACTTCCTAAATAATTTTGCCTTATAGTTACGTTTATTGTTTATTATTAATATTAAAAGCATAAACAAAATATTAAATTTTAATAAACTCATATGAAACTAAATTATAATATTAATAATAATAAACAAAAAAAAAGGAAAATAATCAAAATAAATAATAATAATAATAAAGAAAAATGTTCCAAAATCCAACAATATATTGCCCATAGTATATATAGAAATGTAAATTTTTCTAAAAATTTTATAATAAAACTTGTTGACAGTATATCTGTAAAATTAATTAAAAAAAACGAAAAGCAATAAAATACTCTAAAAATAAAAATCATTATGAAAGTGAACAAACAAAAGTGAAATTTACAAAAACTGTTTTGTAAAATTTTTAATATTTTTAAGTTAAAAAAAATAACCTTTGGCTTAAATACTAGTAATTAAACACGAAAAACAAAAATATTTAATTATTTAAGTGAAAATAAATTTTTTTTAGAATTTAGTGATTAGTTTTGTAACTGTTTTGTGGTAGTAGAAATAATATTTTTTTTGTTTTTTTGCTTATCATATAATTTTATTTTATTTAATTTAATTTAAAAAAACCACTCCAAACGAATGAATTATATTATAATTATTATAATGTATGTATATAAAGTTATTTCTTGATAGTAACAAATTTGAAAATCTATTATTAACTATTAATTAATGCTTTTATTATTATTTATAAGTTATAAATAAGTTATTAAACATTAGATAAACCATAATGCATAGAAACAAAATGAAACAAATGGAATAGAACAGAGGTAAACAAAAGTTATTTTAGATTTAAAAGGAAAATGAAAAAGAAAAAGAAGAAGAAAATAAATCATTTTATTATTAATAAATCAGAAGAAGAAAAATAATAAAATATAGTGATTTTTCTAAAAAATTACTTATTTATTACATTTAATGTATAATAAATGTTTTACTATTGAATAGAAACAAATGAGAATAATATAAAGAAAAACAAATTAACATAAACAATATAATTATTAATTAACTAATGATATAGAAAAAGCATATAATAAAATAAAACAATTGGTTGATTTATCATAAATGTAATTCATAGACATCTCTATCTCTAACTCTTTCTCTCTCTATCCTATCTAATCTATTATAACTCCTCCAACTATTTATCGATTACTCTCTTTTTCAAACACTTTTTCTGAAAAAAAATAATATTAATATATGAAAAATACAAATACAAACAAATATGTTGATCATATACTATATATATATATAAAATTAAAATATATTTTATAATAAAAAAAACCATTAAAAAGTAAAACAGACGAAAAAAAAATAAAGTGTTAAAATAAAAACGTTTATAAAAAGAAACAGGCATCTAGTTTTAAAAATGAAATAAATTAAAGAAAAATATAAAAATTATAAAGAAAAACAAACTATTAGAACAGTTCGTTGTAAATACATACCAAAAGTAAATACAATTTAAAAAAAGAGAATAACATTTTCAAGAAATTACAAAAAAAATGATTATACAAAATAACAACAAAACAAACAAACAAAAATAGTAACAAAAACAACAGAAGAGACTAAAGAAAAATTTAAATAAAAATTATTATAAAACAAAAAATAAATAAATAGTAAACAAATTATAGTTTTAATATGTGAAGATTTAAAGTAATTGAATTTTTTACTCGAGATTTTGTTGTACGTACTGAAAAGTAAACATTTCGTGGTGAAGAAAATGTTAATATTTAATTTGCAATAATTTATGTTTAAGAATATACATCCTAAAGTCAGCAATTCAGCAAAAAAAAAAGCCTCGAGTTACGAAGACTTTTCCTGATATTTTAAGTACAAAATGAATAATGTCCTCAAAGTCTTTTATAACTCATCATTCGTTTGCGAATATAAATACAAAGTTCTTAAACAGTTTTATACAAATTTCTGGAAGGCTTGTGAATAATTACTTGCACTGAATGCTCATCATTCTACGTTATGCTTACAGATAAATCCTCTTATTCAGGGCACTAACAATTAATCATATTATTATCTGTAGGGAAGTCAATAATGATGAAAATGAATATAGTCTTGTAGATTAGCAACTGGAAACGTAACACCATTCGCGTAATACGTTTTATCGATTAAACGATTTGTTCAATACAAGCAAAGAAATAAAAAGATTTTTAAGGCGACTGCCAATATAACCCAACCTAGCCCTAACTCAAACTTACTAGTCCAACATTTCGACAAAAAAATTTAGTTTGTCAACTTGTGTACCTTCAATGGACTAACAGTAAACATTTTAATCAAAACAAAAGTGCAGGTTATAAACAGCTGAGAAGCCACTAACCGATGACTAAAATATTACTTTTGTATACTTCGGTGTGCATACTTCTATCGGAAAATTTGTGTGGTACATTTCTTCTCACAAGTGATCTTGGAATCAAGAATTATTAATCAAACTACTTTTGATTTGGATCAATACAACAAGAGTATCTAATAATAAACATAAATCATGATTGATAATCATGCTGTTTTCATGGGAACGTAAGTTAAGTAGTCGATTCTAATTTTTGACAGTTTCAAAAGAACCAGAACTGATCATAGAAATTTTATTTTTCTGCTAAAGTGGCTAAGGATCGTAATGAAATTGTTTCATACATACATACATAATTGGTCATTACAACCCTTCAGTCACACTACTTATGTTGTGTGTGTTAATTTGATGCATGAGTAGTGGGACCTACAGTTTAAAGTCGACTCCGAACAACAGATTTTTGAGAAACATTTCATGGCAATTTTATTTACTCTCCGAGTTTTTGCCAGAAATCTGCTGATAGGAAGTCGCCAAAGAAATACTTTTTGTATTTTGTTTTGATGTCTGGCCTGGTGCTCGAACCCTGGCTTTACGTCTAGCAAGCCAACACACTACCTACTAGACTACGGCGACGGCATGCAATTGTTTCATCTGGCATTATTTGGAATTCGGTGTGGACACTCACTATCTTGGGTATTCCATACTGGGGTTTCTTTTGAACACAGTCCTTTCGTTTTATACTCCGTACGGCTTCCAATCAGCCTCCATATCTAGAATATATCATATTGACCGATTTAGAGACATTTTTACTTTCCAAACTCCTTTCTATTCTTTGCAAGTGATTTCTACCAGAAAGTAAACTCGGTCAGAGTACTCTTAATATTCTTCTCAATCAACAGTGTATCGTTCCTATAGAGTGTTATAGTTTGTCCAATTCCATTGTAATGTAATGAAACTCTCAAATCCAAATCCTGTCCAAATGGATGTAAAAAAATTATTCACCTAAAATTCTATACATGAGGCCCATTGATACATTTTTTTTAAATAAAAAACAAAAGAATGTATGAAAATATATATTTTATTTCGAATATAAGTAACTAAAGTTTATGTTAGAAATTCACACGTAGGGGCTACATTACATATAAACCCAATATAAATTGGATTAAAATGCAGTAGGAAATTTATTGGGATTAAAACCTAAGTTTTACAGTTTTCAACTTCCCATACAATCTAATTAATAACTTACATCTGTTAACAGCAAATTTGAAAATTTTACTTCCTTTGTTATTTCTTTTCAAGTATTCTTTTTAAGAATTTTCACGATGTTTTACAAAAAAAATATATATATATATATTATTATACAATAAAATAGACTATAAAAATGTAAAGGAATTGCCAGAAAACATAAAAGAAATATTTTAAGTTAAACACACATTTACAAAATGAAATATGAGTGAGTGAGTGAGTGTTAAATTAAAATTGTAAATTTCTAGCTTCTAGAGTGGCGGCATCGGGAAAATATAAATGTTTCGATAACAGAAATGATATGAACGCTTGACCGCCCACAACCAAAAAGAGAAAATATAATTTTCTTTTACGTCCGCCAGTATAATCCAGTTGCTGTGGGTTGCCGTAGGGATCATAGTTAATAGCTCCACTTGGATTAGGCGAAGATTCATGTAAAACTTTTGTTTTTAAAGTGCGTAACTAAAAAGGAATAAATAAATACGTTTTTTTTTATAGTTATGAATGTAAAAATGTATAAATAAAACTTACTAAAAAGAAGCCCAATGATAAACTGCAATACGTTAATGCTAAATAATAGCCAAAACCATGAAACAGTGTGCTCACTAATAAACATGCCACAATGGTAACAAATTTATAACCAGCAAATGCCAGTAGATCCAAAGTTTTCAAACTAGTCTTGATATTCACCACATATAAGGTAATCGAATAGACAATCAATTCGAAAATGCTTGAAGCCAATGCACTTGATGCTTCGATACTTAATTTTTCTGGTGTAAACCGATTTTGTAAACCCAACATAAGGCCGGCCACTACTACGTACGTAATGAAAGCCATTGTGGGTATATACAAATCTGGAGCATTAATGTCATAACGAGGCTGAACAGGTTGTTCTTGGTCATATTTAAGGGACCAATCCTGAAATTAAAAATATAATTTGTTAAAAAGAAATGTGTGTTATTAAAAATGAAATAAAATTGTTTTTAATATCCAGTAAATAAAGAAATTATTCCTATAAATATTACAAACATACACAAATAGTCAATATACAATAACTTTTTTTACTCTAAACGTCGATATGAATATGACGATAGAGGGGATGCGTGTGTCTCTACAGGAATACTTTTCAAAATTGGAAAAAGAAGCATGGAATTGGTGGTCCACCATACTTGATTGCTGAATTTCAAAACTTCTGTGTCCAGTAGTGGAACAGGAAAACTAAGGAACTTCTGGAACTTCGACTAGGGAATGCTTCGTACTCTGACAGGAATTTTAATGGGACACTGCGCTATTGGCAATTTCACTGACAAGCTCGGTCTGCCCCACCAGCATTACTGCAGAAACTGCAGTGATGTGAAGGAAACGAAATCTTTGCAACACCTTTTATGCGAGTGCCCTGCACTTCAGAATGGGCGTCATCGGTTTTTGATGCCGCCAAGGAAACTGGTCGGTTTCATCCGCCACTAACGGATCATGGCAAGGGGACTTACTACACCCTGGGTAACACAATGGGCCATGTGACCATCGCGAGAACTTGTCTGTGAACGCCAAGCTACCCGCTAACCTAAAATGACAAGGAAAAATCCTAGCAATACTATTGAAACACAACTATACACAATATAACGTGAGCCTAAACTCGTGACTCAAAGCTTTAATATGAACGACTATCTTGTAATTGTGTTGTATGCTATTACCGATACAATTCGTCAAACTCTTACTTCCATAGAAAAGGAGAATGAAAAGGTAGCTGTAGAACAGCATTTCACTGTTTACTACCTCACTAACATCTACAATTCTTGTCTAAAATTTTCATATTACCCAGGTGAAGGGAAAATCTCTCAAACCATTCAGTTACGACAGTCAAATATGAAAAGTCCTCATTATATTTTAATTAGTTTCTATCATACAATCGCTACATATTGGTTTTTATATAATTTTCTATTTATTTTGCATATAGTTTTAATGTGTAAATATAGAAATATATAGCTGTATAGCTGTACTCCACGAATTCAATTCAAAACTTACCTTATGTGTAAATGGGAAGAACAGTAATCGCAATTTGTTGATGACATAATTGTTGTCGACAGCAAAGTAGTACTTCAATTTGGCTACTGGCACCCACTTTGAAAATTGATTCTCAACAATTTGCTTACCTTGGTCAGCTAAACGTTGACCATATTCCATAGCCATATCTTGAACAATAGGCTGCTGAAACATAGCAAACTGTGGAAATTGACCAGGAACACCAGGCTGTTGATTTTGGCCAACAAATGGAGCACTGGCCGGCATAGCACCAGGTACAGCGCTATATTGTGGTGGTGGTTGCTGTGGTTGTGGGGAAGGGGAAGAATAGCCGTATTGTTGATTTTGCATAGGCATGCCACCATTATTAAAACCAGTACCAACCATGGGTTGCGATGGTTGCATTGGCTGCAAAGGTGTCGCATAAGGACCGCTACTTCCCATATTTCCTGTATTCTGCATCATGGGATCTATGACTGTGGGACCTGCTGTGGGTTGCAAATAGGGAGAAGCACTTGGCATGGGGGCAGCTGGACCCATAGCGTTAACATCACTAACACGTTTTATTTTACGGCCAGGACCGGAAGCTTTTTAAATTGTAAACACATGAGTTTAAGTTAATTTTGTTTTGATGGAACATTATAAAACAGAGCAAAGAAACAAACTAAGGATTTTTGCAAGCTACAAACACTGAACAATTCAAAGCTACAAAAGCTAGGCCCAGGAAAACCTGTTCACACAGAGTCAGCAAAGGCACTTGTTAGTGATTAATCATTAGTTTGTAATAAATGGAGCAAAACAAATTCTTTTTTAACATGTTGTTAATATCTTTTATATGCAAAAAACAGCTGCGAGATAAGTACAATTTATTTATTGCCTTTTGCGGTATTGTTTTCATTTCTCAGACAGCTTTTATTAACAAAATAAAAAAAAGATTTAAGGAAGAGGGTGTTGGTACTTGCGTATGTTTCCTTGGTTTTTTTCCTTACAATTTTCCCACTTACGATTCCTCATGCCTGTATTAGGATTATTATACATTTTCTGAGATTTTTTCTTAGTTTTTTATAGGTTAAATATGATTTATTTGTTGATAAATATATCAAAAAAATATTTCTATATTTCTTTAAATTGCAATTCTTTAGACCACATCACCAATAGCCGCTGTTACACTCTTGTTTGATGTTTTGAGCACTAATTTCTTTAAATTGTACCTAAATAGTACGAAATTATACATGCATGTCTTACAACGACAGCTGATGGGTGACGTTTACATTATTCTGCTCATTGGAACAAACACTGAGAGAAAAAGAGTTTCTAGTAAAAATAAAAGAAGGTTAAATGAATTGAAGTATGGAAGAGAATTTATTATTTTAATTCGTTGAGTAAAAGTTATATAATGATAGAGTCTGTACACCTCGATTAATTTGTTACTAATATGAGCCGTATTTAAACCAGATTTGTCACATAAGCTTCAATAATTGTAGTTTTGTTTTTTTGGACAGTCAAAAACCTTATTAAAAACTATATTTTTTTTAACAAAATACGTTAAATTTCATGAAAATCTAGTAACTTTATTGAATAAGAATATAATGGAAACTAGCCGGTGACGATTTAAATGTCAATTTGTATCAGAAAGATGTGACAATTTGATTCTGTTCTATTATTTAATTACATATACGTGTAGCCGTTAAAGCGATGATAGATGCGAGCTATGTGACGGCGTGAATATTTATCTTTAGTTGGTCAGCTTTGTTTTCTAATTGTAATTTATTATCTTCCTAGTAGTGCAGTGCTTTAGTAGTGGTACCGGGTAGTTTAAATTACGATTAAAATTTAAACGAGTTTCTTAAATCAGTAAGTAAAACAAATATTAAAGAAAAATAAACGAATTGATTAAGATTTTAAAATACCAATAAGAAGTAAGCAAACGACACTAATTTACAAAAAGCAATAACATTTTGTAACGGAAAAATATTATAAGATGTGAGGAGGAGGCAGAGGTTATGAAGAAGAGAAGCAAATTATCAAATAATTCATTAATTAATTAATATATTGAAAAAAGAAACTATTTTACCTACTAAAAAATAAGTGATTCCTTGAAAAATTCCTAGAGTATTTATTCATAGTCTTGCATTAATTGTAACCTCCAGAATATTTTCGCTGGAGGAGGTTCTGGCATAACGCACGTGGGTTTTTTTTGCCATGCTCAGGCTGCTTAATATTAAACGCCAGTGCTAAAATAAATACTTTGCTGAGATTGTGTGTATTTAACAGGTTTTTTTCGTATCCATTAAAACATTAAAAATAAAAACAAATACATGTGAAATCAGAAACAAATTTTTCCATTAAAAATACTGAAATCAACATTGAAAAGTGCTTAAAGAGAATGTGAGATTTTTTCTCTTATTACCGAAATAAACAAAAACTGCGTGAGAGTAATTGAGTATGATTACCAATGTTATATATTTTTAATTCCTTTGAGGGGAAATCATAAATTACCACAGATAAACCTTATTGAACTTTATGAACTTATTTCTTTTACATTAAATCTGTGGAATACGCAGCGTTTTATACCAAATTGTTAAAACCATATATGAACAATATTCATCTAATTTTCTTTTTACTTAGGATCACCTTTCAGGGGATGGCCCCTACTCATGCACTGTTTTGTGTTGGAAATAGGGAAATAGGTTATCGCAGGAAGGGCGGAGAGCATAGAGTTTATGAGTTTGAATCTGTTTATATGATAATTGACAGGATAAACTTCTACAGAAAAAGAAGTCTACAAACGGTTAGTGCGGCTAAAGAACGGTTTCTCTTTAAAATGTATTGGGTGATCTACCAGACAATGGCATTGATGGTCCACTGGCCAATGTGTGCGATAGATGTCCATTACGAAGAAATATGTAATTTTCAGAAAGAGATTTTTCTATTTGCAGTCGCCGCAGTCTAGTAGGTAGGGTGTTGGTTTATTAGACGTGAGACCACAGTTCAAACCCCAGGCCAGACATCTCCAACAAAACGACATTTTTGTTTTGCTCTTTTTAAACTACCAGAATAACTCTTAGCGGTGTTTTTAAGCCTGAATTGCCTATCCCAAGCCAAACTTCAATTTCAAACAAAATCATGATTTCTAACTGCAGAGAATCTGTGTTGATGTAGAGGTGTTCGTTTTAAAATCAAAACTATTTAATTCCAAAAATTAAGATCCATTTACGTCCGACAATATTTGTTTTTCATTTATTTATAGAATATTTTTAACTGTATAGTGATAACGTTTAAATTAAAACCAAGATTAACATCTTATATGAACGCAGATCATAGTTTCGCAAATAAGTAAACACTTTACATTTGGTTTGCAAAAACAAAATATTAAAAGAAACAAAATGTATAAAATAACACTTGTTGTGAAGCGTTTAAAAAACAAAATTTACTGATAATTCGTAGCTGGGGATAGGTTAAACATGTAAACAGATTCACAGTCATTTGCAGACGGACGATTAAAAAGGCTTATCGCTTAAATTGAAAAGAAAGGTCAATAGAATCAATATATTTAAATTCAGTACAAAATAAATAACAACACAAATTTAATGATGCAAACTTAACTTGTGAAAAACAATTCAATATTTTAAATATTCTTGCAATTGCAGTTGCAGCAAAGAGACATACCCACTCGGAATATATTCCTTAATTTACGTTGATATTGAAAACAAGATAATAAATTATAAAAATGGCTGCTAAACGCATTGGTATGTACAGAGAATACATAATTTAAAAAACAGCAAAGCAATCAATATGTAATTTACAACAAATTAAATTCTATATTTCATTTCAGCTCTCCTTAGTGTTTCGGATAAAACCGGTTTAGTTGAATTTGGCAAAAATTTGTCTGGTTTGGGTTATCAACTAGTTGCCAGTGGTGGCACTGCTACAGCTCTCCGTAATGCTGGTCTTGCTGTTAAAGATGTCTCCGATATAACCGGTGCTCCTGAGATGTTGGGCGGTCGTGTTAAAACTCTTCATCCTGCTGTGCATGGTGGTATTTTGGCACGTCTTTCGCCCTCCGATCAGGCTGATATGCAAAAGCAAAATTTCGATTATATTAGTGTTGTGGTCTGTAATTTGTATCCCTTCGTTAATACTGTTTCCAAACCCGATGTAACTGTGGCCGATGCCGTAGAAAATATTGATATTGGTGGTGTTACTTTGTTGAGAGCTGCCGCTAAAAATCACGATCGCGTTACTGTCATCTGTGAGGCTGGAGATTACAGCAAAGTATTGTCTGAAATTCAACAAAATGGTGACACTACTTTGGATACCCGCAAACTTTTGGCTTTAAAAGCCTTTACTCATACAGCCTCCTATGATGATGCCATTTCTGATTACTTCCGCAAACAATACTCGAATGGTGTTTCTCAATTGAATTTAAGATATGGTATGAATCCTCATCAAAAGCCTGCTCAAATCTTTACCCAATTGGAAAAGTTACCTTTGCGTGTTTTGAACGCCTCTCCTGGTTTTATTAATTTGTGTGATGCTTTGAATGGCTGGCAATTAGTTAAGGAATTAAAGAGAGCCTTGGGTTTGCCAGCTGCCACTAGTTTCAAGCATGTATCTCCAGCTGGTGCTGCTGTAGGCAATCCTTTAAGCAAAGAACAAGCCAAACTCTGTATGGTTGCTGATTTGTATGAGTCTTTAACCCCATTGGCAACTGCTTATGCCAGAGCTAGAGGTGCTGATCGCATGTCTTCTTTTGGTGATTTTGTTGCTCTTTCCGATGTCTGTGATGTTGCTACTGCTAAAATTATCTCTCGTGAGGTTTCAGATGGTATTATTGCCCCTGGTTATGAGCCAGCTGCATTTGAGCTCTTAAAGAAAAAGAAGAATGGTGCCTATTGTATCTTAGAGGTTTGTAAAGATTTTTAAAGTTCTTATATAAAATTAAACTTATTGTTGTAATACTAGATTGATCCTACATATGAACCTACAACGATTGAACGTAAAACCATTTTTGGTATTACTTTAGAACAAAAACGTAACGATGCCGTTATTGATCCTTCCCTATTCACAAATGTTGTTACGAAAAACAATAAATTACCTGAATCGGCTGTACGAGATTTAATTGTTGCTACCATTGCCTTGAAATTCACACAAAGTAATTCGGTTTGTTATGCTCGTGATGGCCAAGTTATTGGCATCGGTGCTGGCCAACAATCCCGCATCCATTGTACACGTTTGGCTGGAGAGAAGGCCGACAACTGGTGGTTAAGACAGCATCCCCGTGTGGCTGGCATGAAATTTAAGGCTGGTGTTAAACGTGCTGAAATCTCCAATGCCATTGATAACTATGTTAACGGCACTGTTGGCAAGGATATGCCTTTTGCTCAATTTGAAGCCATGTTTGAAGAAGTCCCTCCTCAATTGACCGAAGCTGAAAAGACAGCCTGGTTAAAGGAATTGAATGGTGTTGCCTTGGGCTCTGACGCTTTCTTCCCCTTCAGAGATAATATTGATCGTGCTCGTTTGGTAGGTTTTCTTAATTATTTAATATGATTGCAATAAACATTTATTGTTTCTTTTCAATTCATTGCAGAGTGGTGTTTCCTATATTGCTAGCCCGGCTGGTTCAACTAATGATGCCGGTGTCATAGCTGCTTGTGAGGAGCATGGCATTATAATGGCTCACACAAATTTGCGTTTGTTCCATCATTAATTTAAATGAATTCTTTAATTTGTATTTTTTTTTTGTCATCAATATCTTCAGTTAGTTTTAAGTTACTTCATGTCAGATTATTCTCCAAAAGACAATAAAACAATAAACAAATCGTAAACGTAGAAAATAACGACTGAATATAATTAATGAATATAAATTAATAAAATTCTGGTGTCTTGTTACAAATAACCTGTTTACGAATAATGTTGCTATAATCAAACAATCGACTGGTGTCTACATCTAGGAAGTTGTGTAATTGATGTGTACAGCGCGGTCTTGACTTAAAAATAACAGAAATTGAGAGCGTATTTTCAATAGAAAGTATAAGATTATGAATTTCCCATTATACACAAGGCTTATTATTTCATTCATATGTACAGTACCTCATTCGATCGGAACAATCTTCGTGCACTTTTTCGAGTGTTTGGGTTCGTATCTCGCAATGGTATCACGAATGTTGACCTTTAAATGCTCAATTGTCTCTGGTTACGTCGCCCCACAGAAAATAGACCAATGGTGTCAAATCGCAGCTTCTTGGCGGACAATTGATATCACCATTTCGGTTAATTAATCGGCCATTAAACATTTGACGCAATACATCGATTGTGGCATGAGATGTGTGGCAGGTTGCATCATCTTGTTGAAACCAAACATCGTTCACATCAATACCATGAATAGCGAATACAAAAAAAATCGGTTATTATGTTGCGATAAGTGTCTCCATAGGCTGTAATGCTTGCACCGTCCTCATTTTCAAAGAAATATGGGTCAATGATGCCTCCGCTCCACAGCCTGCACCAAACAGTCACTTGTCATTGGCTTCTGTAAGAGCACGTGTGGGTTTTCCGAACCACAAATACTACGAGTTTGAAAGATGAACATTAGCTTCATCCGAAAAAATAAATTTTTTGGAAAAATCGACACTATCGTACAATAAATTCCAAATTGAAAACTACACCTTATAGTCTGAGATAGAAGCGTAGTTTTTTTAAGACAAAATACCTACTGTGTATAGGACTGTAAATTAGCTCAGATAATACACAGTCTGTAGTACGCACGTTCGAATTTCCTAGGGATAGTCAAGCAGCTATCAAGCTCTTGAATGAGTTCGATTTGTCTTTATCAAAAAATACCTTCTTCTGTTAGGTTGAAAAATATGGGAATCAGCAGATTTCTAGTTTATTGGATTTTTACTATTTGGTCGGTAGTCTCTCGTTAAAAATGTGAGTAAAAAATAATAGCGCACGCCCGATGAAAAGTTCTTCCTCCGTGACGAGGTCGTATAATTGGCTGATTGAGGGATCAGGAGCAATTGTCATCTCTCTTTCAAAAACTGATCCTCATATAGCGAGACTATCGGCCGTTATATTACCAAGTATACCGCTAAGTTCCGGAACCCAGGATAGACCGATCCAAAGGACTTTAAAGACTCTTTACACTCACCAACAACTCCCGATTTACACCAGAACGACGCAATGGCACTTAAGGCAGTCTGACTGTCAATGAAGATCATATAAGATTCCGAATCTGAAGTGGGCTTATTAGCTAGGGTTCCAATATCCCTCAAGACAGCAATAATCTGCCTGAAAGACGCTACAGTCATCATTCAACTAAAAATGAGGCTTAAGAATGAGATCTTTACCTCGATCCATCTGTGAAAATGTGTATACCTTTCTGCACCTGGGGTACCCCACCATTCCATAGTGCCCAATCTGGTATGAGGATCCTCAAACGAGGCAGAAACATTGCTGCAGACACAGTATAGTCCGTGGTTTTTTCCTAAAAAAAATCTCAGGAAAGACGATGTTCAGAATCCCGGAGTGTATCCGGTATCAAGTGCTGTTTCCCGTAGGCCAATTCCATCAGGTGTATGGCACTGCGTTAGCGCTTGCTTGCTAGGTAATGCCTCGATTTACGACGCAGTTAGTGCCAAAAAAAAGGCGACGTAAATCGAAACGACATAAATCGAATTTTATATTGCTCTTACTAGAAAGTAGTATGTTTTTAGCAAGAAACTTAAAAAAGTTTCAGTAATCCCTCGATTTACGTCGCAGTTGGTTCCAAAAAAAGGCGACGTAAATCGAATGACAACGCAAAATGAAGTTAGCGGGAACAAAAAATTTGACGACGTAAATCGAAACAACGTTAATCGAGGCGACGTAAATCGAAGGATTACTAGGTAGTGTGTTGGCTTATTTGATGTGAGGCCACGGTTCAAACTCCAGGTCAGACATCTACAACATAAAATGAAATATGAAAAAATATTTCTTCGGCGGCTTTCTCTCTGCAGATTTCTGGTAAAAACTCTGAGAGTAAAATGACTTTAAATTGTAACTCATGTGTTAAATCCAATAAAGTTTTTCAGACTTCTCAGTTATATTTGATGAAAATATTAAAACACAATTTTATTCCAATTTTAAAAATATATGTATGTTTGTATTGTATAATAATAATGATAATATTATTAATATTTTACAAATAATTTCACTTAAAACGACTATTACGATAGATTTTAATTTCTTTAAATCAAATTTATTTAAGATTACTACATACTTAAAAATAAATCTATTATTTTTATGTGTTTTTGTTTTTGTTTCCATTTTTTACTTTCTTTACTAAATTTAGAATTGCAACAGTAATTATAATTATAAATGAAATGAACTTTTTTTGTTTATAATTAAAATTAAATTTAAAACAAAAATTGCTCAATTAAAAATAAATGCATTATCAAAATGGTGCAAATAAATTATCAATTAATTATTAAATTAAATGGACAAAAAGTCATTATTAAACTTAAGAAATATATGTATTTAAAATAAAATATTGCAGCACTAATTTATTTATTATTTATTATTGTATATGTATTGTATTTATGTATGTATGTGTATGGATACAATATTACATGCGATCCTTGAATGTTCTTTTTTGCTTTTTGCAAAATACATTTCGACAATTACACACAAACACAACGAACGTTATAAAGAATAATACCAATGAGGCAATAACCAATGCTATTGAAGTGGTTTGATCGTATGTATCTGTTGGATCCAGTTTATGATCTTGTGGCAACAATTGATAATCGACTAGCACTTGTGTACCGTTCGGCGGTGGGCAGGGTTGTTGCACAATAATCTCTTGATGTTGCACCTGAAATTAAGAAGAAGAAGAAGAAAATAGGATTTAAAAAGGATTTTTTTTTAAATTGAGATTTTTCTCGCTTTTACCTGTTTATTGCGACATAACTGTAGCCCGGCAGAATTGGCTAAAGTTTCTGCACTGTACTCATCTTGCACTAGAACAGGCAGAAGCCATTTCTCAGGCGATATCAATTCCGACCAAGACCATAATTTCGATAGATTTTTAGGATGTACCGAATAGCCGCCCACAGCTGTCAAGCCCAACGATATTAAGCTATTGACAATCATTGCCGAAACTTTGCATGGCATTAAGTGTGCACAGAACAGGGCCAATGTTTGTATGACTGTCAGATATAGTAGCATATAACCTGTATAATAAACAAATAAAATTAAAAATATTTTTACACTGTTTTTAAACAAAAATAAAAAAAACTTACCCATATAAAGATATATGCCCGTATCACTACTTGTGGTGTATGTGTACAAACCAGCCATACTGTGTGCTGGCAATAAATAAGCCAACCATATGCACAGACTGGGGAATAAACCCAATAAGCTCTAAAGAATATAAATTTTTACCGTTAGTTCTTTGGTTATTGAAAATTTACCGTTAATTTCATTTTACCTGCACTATAATATATAACGTTCTTGTATATAAACCTAAACGTATATCTCTTTCGGCATGTCTGCGATCCTCTTGGGTATCCCTTATGGTCAACATAAGCAGTGGCCAATACATTAAGGCCATGACACAATGATGATAACCCAAGCGATCGTTATACGTTAGTTGGGGATCTGAGGCTGGTACATCCCAGAATATACAACCTATACATAGCGATAACACAGCGGCTGATATTAATTTACTAATCCATGTAAGTAGTGAACCAGGCTGTTTATAGGCTGTAAAGCGTTTGATTAATGCTTTCATTTGACTGAAAAAGCCCGCTTTGCGTACAAAATTCGGCATGGAAGCTGGTGGTGCTGCTAAAGGTGGTTCAGAATTGATTTGATCCCAGGAATTAGCCAGGGATTCTATGCGTGCTGATGATTCGAGTAAAGCTGCTGCCGATAAGTCATCCAATGTGACCAGATCCACTGGAATTGGAAGGGAAATATAAAATTAAAAAGGCCTTTAATTATGTATGTATTCCTAGGCTTACAATAATAATCGGCTGGATTTTTAAAAGGCGGACAGGGATAACCCAATTCGCCCATATGACGTGGTAAATCTGAACGACTGCCTGAAAATACAGTCCTGCCGCCTGATAGCAAAAGTACACCCGAACACATGGACAGAATTTCAAAAGTGGGCGGCTGTAGAGTCATAATGACAATGCGACCGCCACTGCACCATTGACGTAAGTATTCAACCAAAAAGAATGTATCAAAAATATCCATATTTGATGTGACTTGATCTAAAATTAATATTGACGACTGGGCCAATAGTTGGCAGGCTACACTTAAACGTTGCTTTTCCGAGTGTGTTAAGGAGGAAACATTTGAAGCACGCACCGTGGTCAAGCCTAAGTCTTCAATAAGAACATCCATCTTATATGTTTAAAATTAAATTTAAAAAAATCGTTGAAAACAAGAAAAAAATTTATTTAAATTGCAAACTTACCCTATCCTTAAGATCACTGCGATCCATGGGACCTCTTAAGGTCGCATGGAAATTCAAGGTACACTGAACACTCATTCTCGGATCTAACGAGGAGGCATTTAAGGCAGGCACATAACTACATAACTCCCTCAAGCCACGACGATTAATTTGTTGACCATTTATTAAAATTTCACCACTCATACGCTCGCGCAAGCCCGCTAAACATTCCGTCAAAGCAGTTCCTTCCTTTTGTGATGTTGCCATTATGGCAAATAAATCACCAGCCTTGGCTTGTAGTGAAACACCCCGCAAACAAGGATTGACATCCAAACAATGTACTTGTATGTTGGGATAAACCAAACCGATTTCAGAACGTTTACGATGACTTATGCCGTAGTTGGCCAAATGGCCATTTGCTTGTTCCATTTGATTATGACGATGACGCGATGAGGCATACAGACGAGATTCACCACCACCACCAACACCAACACCACCACCGCCACCGCCACCGTAATCATAAACATCATTGCCGCTGGCTAGCAAATCTGCTTCACTATGTGAACGATGGCCATAGTGTTTGCCATTGGGTATATACTGTTGGTGGTGAGTATTAACATGGGTGCCCACTGTTATGGAAATGAGAGAAATTTTAATGATGATAATGCATATGACTAAGGATTAGTTTACCTGCTATGCTAGCTCTACTGTTGGCCTGACGCAATGCCGACATTGGTATGCCTTGAGCTCTAGATTCGGGCCGTGATGATGGTATACCACCTATGGCACGAAAGTCTGATTCGCTGCGATATTTTCTAACGGATATAAACGTAATTATTCAACTTATTTGAGGCGAACATATTTATTTAGGTGAACATTGAATCTTACCTTAAATTAGGTGGACCACGACTGCGTGTAGTTTCATTATCACTGCTATCATAACCAGAAGAGCCAGCTGTTGGACCCGCAGAACTGTCACGGAAACCACGATTTATACGACCATTCACTCCGCCACCACCATTGCCACGCATACCACCCGGACCAGGACCGGGACGATGTGAACGTTGGGAGCCGGCATTCGGTGGAAAGACACGAGGTAAACCGAATTTTAAATATGTATACATATTAGAACCCAAAGGTGATCTAAATTCAACAAGTCATCATAATAAGTTAACAAATGAAATACACACGAGTAAAGCAACCAAAATATTGCAGCTGCAGCACAACTTACTTGGGACCATAACGCGGATGATTGAGTATTGATTGTACTGTTGTATCGCGTAATTGAAAATTTCCATATGGCAACGGTGATTTGTCAGAAGAGCCTAAAGCTGAGTCAGTAAAATCGGAATTTAAGTTTTGTCTGCAATAAACCCAAAAGCAAAAGAGCAAAAGAGAGAAATGAGTGAATTAAACAATGTTTATTACATGAGTACTATTTTTTTTTTTCTTCTTTAATTAAGTTAATAAACGGATGCGGTTTAGTTGGTACAAAACTACAAAACTCAAACATAAATTGGCTTAAACACTGGGTGTGTATGTATGTGAGTGCTTGCTATACATTTGTTCTATAGGATTCGACGAAATAAAATAAAAAAAATAAAAATTCAAGCATGAATCTATCAATCAATGCAATTTTATGATTATTTCCGTCCATTAGAAACTAATCAAGCGTGGTGGTTTTTTGGTAACATTAAACGCAACAAAAGAAAACATTATTCAATAATTCTTATGGCAAAACAATTTAAGTTTAAACCAAAAAACAACAACAATAATGCTGATGATAATGATGATGTTGAATGGTTGTTGAAGTTTCAGTCATATTTTGACCAGTAACCGTAGATTTTTGTATGACTTCATAAATACAGGAAATTTAAACAATTAAATGAAATAAACAAATAGAAAAAGAAACATAAAATAACTGCACCTAATGGGGAAGAATGCTACTTGTAATAAAATGCAATAAAATTTCATGAGCGCGATTTCGGTTAGGTTAGGTTTGAAGGCGTGTACTTGGCATTAGAACAAGTACAAATACCCAGAGGTCAAAATTGCTTATGGTAAATGCAGCCAAAAAAGGAAAGAGAGACAGACAGGATAGCAGAGGAGAAAAGAAAATGGAAAAAGGAGAAGCGATAGGGAAGATAGGATATAGGAAATGCGGGCAACTCACTCACTCACATATTTGCAGAACTTATAGCTTTTCTTATAGTGCCGTAGTGAATTTTTGCCTGTGATGTAAATGCAAAAACAAAATTTAATGCGATAGGAATCTACAACTCATCTTGTGAAATACGTTTTATAAACATAGGGCTACACACTTGAATGTACATATATGTACTCTAATTTTCGAAAGATAAAGCTCCATAAACATTGATTTATCAGATTGATTGTTTTATTGTCTCTAAAGTAGAATCTGAATTATTTGATTACAAACCTACATATATCTTAATCCGTCTCTGCAAAATATCCACATAACGACTAAGTTAGCATTATGAAAGAAAAAAAATGTTGACGGCTGGAAGGCAGTCACTTCAAATGAATCTGAAAAGTAAAATCCATTTGACACGATTGTATTAGAGCACAGAAAGATGGGAGGACGACAGAATAAGTTCTGATTTACAAGGTTTTTTTTTGGTTGGTTTTTGAAGGTTGAAGATGGTATTTCTGTGTTCAGATAAGTTATAACGCCTTATGAGTCGTCGTAGTGTAGTATGTGCGTGTTGGCTTATTAGACGTAAGGCCCGGGTTCAAACCCGAGGTCAAACATCGAAACGAAATACGAAAAAATATTTTTTCGGTGACTTCCTCTCAGCAGATTTCTGGCAAAAACTCTGGGCGTAAATAAATAAAATTGCCATGAAAAGTTTCTCAAAAATCTGTCGTTCAGACGTCCCGGCACTCATGTATAAAATTAACACACATATGCACTGTTGCCAGATTTGCCGATTTATCGGCATTTTGCCGATTTTTGACTTTAAAAATGACAAAGTGCGATTTGCCGATTTTTGCTCCCAAAATGCCGATTTGTTAAGAATAGAATATTTCGTATCTGAAGAAGATATGCAAAACATTGATACAGAATTTCGAGAACTTAAATTATTAGATTTCATTAGTATAATCAATAAAAGTGAAATGTATTTCTTAAGTTTTTGGAAACAAATTTTTGGAATGAAAACTATCGATACAAACTTTTTATTTCCAAAATTGTCAATTTTTATCCAAACAATTTTAGCTCTACCACATTCGTCCGCCAATGTGGAAAGGATATTTAGTCAGATAAATATCAATAAAACTAAACAAAGAAATCGTTTAGACAATATCACAATTGAAAGAATTCTGTCTACCAAAAACTAGTTAAAATTAAATAAAACAAATTGTTTTAATACATTAATAAAACCTGATATATCGCGGCAATTAAATTCCGATATATAGAAATAAATGTTTAATTATATTTAATAGAACAAAGTGTAACCATAATCAACCATTTGCGACCGTATGTCGGATCTCAGCCACCAAAACTTTTTTACCATTCCAGTCGTATGTCTGCTCTCAATCGATAAGCTTTCGAAATTCGTTGAAATCGATTGATATTTTATAAGTTGTGCTTAACTCAGATATTTCAAAATAATACACTAGTAAAATCGCAAAAAGAAATTTACTGAAAGAAGTGTTCCATGAACTTGAAAGTAGCGATGGCGAATTTTATTTTGACACCCATATATAAAATTAATACGGTCGCAAAGGGTTACTGTATAAAGCTATATTTAACATTTGTACAAAAATAATTAAATGGTATGAATCATGAACTAATTGATATGTAACTTAAAATAAATTTCTTCGAATAAAAACAGACATTTTACCAAAAAGAAAGACATTTTTATTTTTCCGATTTTTTTGACGATTTCGAAAATATTTTGCCGATTTTGCTGATTTTTGCATCTAGTTTTGACGATTTTATACCAAATTTATCTGGCAACAGTGCACATATGATATTGTATTTCGGAAACTAGGTTATATGAATAAATGGAACGTACTGTTTATATATTTGCCACACATTACGAACTAGCTCTCACCAATTATGTTGTGTGCGTTAATTTTATACATGAGTGGCAGGATCTACAGTTTAAAGATTCCGATAGATTTTTGAGAATGTTTTAATGATAATTAGAGTTTTTGCCAGAAATCTGCTGAGAGCAAGTCGCAGAAGAATTATTTGTTCAGATTTCGTTCTGTTGGAGATGTTTTACCTGGGGTTTGAACCGTAGCCTCACGTCTAATAAATCAGTACACTACCTACTAAACTACAAAGACTACAACCTGCTTATTATGCCTGATAAAAATTGCAAAAATAAGATGATCATCAATAACTTTTAGTTTCACAATTGTTAAAGTCTTCGCTCCAGGGATGGAAAAGTTGGTACAATTGTACTTTTTTGGAAGTCAAAAACACCATAGCACCTCAATGACTTATTTAGCACTATTTAAAAATTTTTCCTAATCCCTCCCTACAAAGGGAGAAATAGACTGTTTGCTTCGACTGTCTCCAATTTAATCCAAACAAGGGATTTATTGAAGTCGCCGTAGTCTAGCAGGTAGTGTGTTGGCTTCTTAGACGTAAAGCCAGGGTTCGAGCCCCAGGCCAGACATTAAAACAAAATACAAAAAGTATTTCTTCGGCGACTTCCTCTCAGCAGATTTCTGACAAAAACTCTGAGAGTAAATAAAATTGCCATGAAAAGTTTCTCAAAAATCTGTCGTTCGGAGACGACTTTAAACTGTAGGTCCCGCCACTCATGTATAAAATTAACATTTAATTAATTAAGTGGTGTAGGAAACTAGGTCGTAATCCTGACTGAAGGGTTGTAATGACCAATTATGTATGTGTAAGGGATTTATTGAAGTCATTTAATTCGTGTTGCTACAATTTTGAAATAACAAATAGTTTGCTAGCAAAAAATGTATCATAAATAAAGATTTAAAATTTAGATCTCAAACCTTTGTATTCCTTTATAGCTAAGTATTAAAGTAAGTTGTTAAGTTTACCTATTATATATACAAGTACTTAGTACAAAGAAACTGCAATGTACCTTTTTTGTCAATTTTTAAGGTTTTTTACGCATATATGTACATAAATATATGTAAAATGAATTGTCATTTATATTTTTATTTAATTTTTAATAAAAAAGTTTAAAAAAGAAAAAAGTGATTTTAGTACAATTGGGCTGAAAAAAATAAAATTTTTGGTGAAAGTTAGTATAATTTGTTAAGATCAATTTCCCATCCCTGCTTCGCTCTTCTGGATCCAGCGAAGTGACTAAAGCCATTAGATAGTAGAAAAACAATTCAGAAACTTCTGGTATTTGAATTATTGAATTAGAAGTGGTATGCCAAAGAGAAGACAGGAAAAATTTTGTATTTTTTTTATTTTTGTTTTATATTTCAAAACCACCTGTGGATACCTGTGGTTTTACCAACATTAGTAAACATCATTGTTATCGAAACCTATTCATTTAAACTTTCTAGTTTAACCCAATATAGAGTATTGCTTCCGTTTGTTTACCTGTATATAGACCATGCGTGTAAATCTTCAGAGGCCGCTGGTGGTAAAGGTGAATTTGGACCATGTGGCACTGAATAGCGTCTTTCTTCGCGTGACATTTTTTTCGTTGCACCAAAATTACTCAATTCCATATTTCTGCAAAGACAAACGCCAATAAAAAGAAAAAATAAAAAAATTAAACAAAAGCCATAAAATTAAAAGACAATAAATGAAAGAAAAAGAAACACGAAATAGAAATCAAATAAAAGAAAAAAAAAGAATATGCTTTAATGTGTTTCTGAATTGTAGTTTATTTTGGAAATGCTTTATTTAAAACCAAAGTCATTGTTATCGTATTAAGGAACACAAAATAAAGACAGTCGTCTGTCTGGAGATTTTTTATTTTTCATTTTTTGGAAGTGTAGCGTTATGGGAAATAAATATTAAACGAGGAACGAACCACAACAACCGCAATTACAATCTTACAATTGCAACTTCAGCTTACAATAGTTATAACGTATAACGTAAGATAACTTGGCTGTCATAGAGCTTATGAAACTGTTGTTGTTGTGGAAATTATTCAAATGTCTAGCCTGGGCTATGTGTAGCAAAGCACTATTTGTTTATAATGAATGACAGACACACTGTGATGATGATATGAACTAACTTAATGCATTAAAATAGACGATTATGTTTAAGCAGAAGTATTATATTCATTCATTATTATTACGTTGCATTAACTTAAATGATGATACCGTATTACCATAATCATTATAATGATGATCAACTTTATTGCTATTATCACACTAAAAGACATTCTGTTGTCTTTGTTTTTGGTTTTTGTTTAAGGCCGTGGGCAAAAAAATATTTTTATATTTAACGGTGTTTTTTTTCCACTTTAGATGTTGTTGTTGTTTTTTATATTTATTAAATAATATTTTTATTTTCTTATTACTTGTTTACTGTTTCTTTGTTTACGGTTTTCGCTAATTTGTTGAGGAAAATTGATTTTTAGCAAATGATAAACACGTGATGACAAACAAAATTGAAAATTGCTTTTTCACGCTTGAAAAAAACTGCAGAGAATTGAAAATGATAAGGTAAACAAAAGCCTTTCTCTCAGCTATAACTTTGACAGATAAAAATCTTCTTAAAAACAGGATTGTTGTAAAAACGTCTAAGCTTGTGAAGACTTCTAGAAACAAAATTTTAAAAATCAAATTTAATTCGAATTTTCTACGATCATAGTATTTATATATAACCTAAGAAATCAATTCCGCGAATAGCTTATAGTTTGTTGTTTTCTTCCAAGGAAGTTGGTAAGAATGGAGTCAATATAGTATCACACTTGAAGGTTACTGAAAACGCTATCAACTAAACAAGATTATCGTTATTGCACCTTTTACGCGTTACAACTATAACGCGGTAATTGCAGAATAAAAAAACTTGAAAGTTGTGGAGTTAGAAATAAAATCTGGGTGGAGTTCATGAACAAAAGAAACTGGAGCTGTCTGCATAAGTCCAAGACAGGAGGCAGCCTTAATTTCTTCCTAGATCCTTAAAATATATCGCGAGAATTGTAGAATAAGACACTAGAAAGACGTGGAGTTAAAAACAAACTCTGGGTGGAGTTCTTGAAAAATGATGCTGGAGCTGTCTGCATAAGTCCAAGACTGGAGAGTGTCTTAATCCCTTCCTAGATCCGTAAACTATATCGCGATACTTGTAGAATAAAACACTAGTAAGATGTGGAGTTAACAGCAAACTCTGAATGAAGCTCATGAAAAAAACAGGAGATTGTTTTCATAAGTCCAAGATAGGACACTATAGATTTTTTTCCCATTTACTATAATTGGAAGCAAATTAAAGCAGTTATAACAGGACACTGGTCTATGGGAGTACATCCCCGTAGACTGGGAGTACCTCATAACGATTTTTGCAGAAACATAATATCTTCTCTGTCGTTGTCCGACGCTTAGGAACGTAAGAAGAAGAATTCTTGGAAATTCAGAATTTAGTGGCAAAACATATGTATGTGGCCAAAACCGATGGATGAAGGATGTTAATCAGAAGCTGTAATTACATGGCGGAATATGTAATATCGGTGTTACAAAGGAACCTTGTAGGAACCAAGTAAACTGTGCCAATTAAGGCTGCTGCCAGTTGATCTTAACCCATGCTTAGAAGAAAGCAACGCCTTTGCAAATGCATTATCAGCTTTGATGGCAAATGTCATGTAGATTCCCTTAATAATGGCTGAGTATCGTGTTGCAAACACCCTCATGATGCTTTTGAATGAATATAGTATTCTACTTTGCTGTCTTCCGGGTCACACAGCCGTTGAGGTCAACGAAATTGCAGATATATTAGCGAGAGATTGGCAGATTTGTCTGTAAGACAAAATATCTAACCTAAGAAAAAACAATATATGGTAATTGAAAGAGTGGCAACTTTAGAGTCACGGTGTGAAATATCAATATGGGATGAAATCCTGCAGAGTACATCATAGAAAAGCTTTGTACAAAATTTTAGAAAAAACTGACATATCTATGAAAGCAGCTAGTGTAGAGCAGAAATCGAATCTTCAACAAAGAAAGATTTTTGCGAAAATGGAAAATATTTCTAATTGCCTATGCCCTACAAACTTTTACCCAATATCTGATAGCAATTGGTGCGAATTGGAGTTTTCTATAGCGTTTTAAGCATATTAGTTTACCAAGTTTGCTTAGCATATACAATTCAGAGAATGTCAAATGGAAATGAGGTAAATTTCGTTCACCAATGTCTCCAAGTTGAAGTCGTCATAGTCTTGTTGGTGGTGTGTTGGCCTATTAGATTTGAGACCATGGTTCAAAACCCAAGTCAGACATCTGCAACAAAACGAAACACAAAAGTAAAAAAACGCCGAGAGTAAATAAAATATTGCCATGAAAAGTTTCTCAAAAATCTGTCCTTTGGAGTCGACTTTAAACTGTAGTTCCCGCCACTCATGTATAAAATTAACGAGCACAGCGTGGGTGGTGTGAGAAACTAGGTCGTAATTCTGGCTGAAGGATTGTAATGACCAATTATGTTATGTATGATGTTTCCGAGATAGGAATAGATTTCGCAAAAATCTACAAAAGGTGTTGAATGATAACATCAGCATCTAGCATTAGCATAGATTGGTTTCTGTGTTAAAAATCTTGTCGGCCTGTGTAATTAAAGTAGACAGAAATAATAGCACTCTGCGGAGTAATATTCTCTGCGGAGTGTAGCACCAATAAAGTATGAAGTTTTATCTGGCATATTCGATAACGTCAGGGAGCAATGCAAGTTTTCCGTGTCGCATACCAAAAACAAAATAACAAACCTTCTTAGTGATCGAATGCATATAGACCACGTTTCAATGATAAGTGAATTCAAATTCCTAACCGTTAAGTAAAAACTGGTATAGGATAGTAATGATGAAGAGTGACAGATTTATGCCATATAACGGCACATAAGGGTTTAAAAAATAAAAAGAATTTCAAAAAATGACAATCACTATTAACACTTAAGCTTATTTGAAAATGACTAAAACTTATAAACAAAATATCAATGATACCTTACTAGTATGTAATCAGTAGAAAGGACGTCTCTGTTTCCTAGATATCCTGGTAAATAAAATCGTTATTATTATGAGCAAAGAATTTTGAATTCATCATAAATTGAAATAAGCATTTTAATTTGAATTTTTCATTTATTCATTCATTAATTCATTGATTTTTCTGAATAGATTAAAATGTTTAATTTTTTCCAGCCTTTTTTTGTAAAATTTAATTCCATTCGTACCCATAGAAAATTATGTGAATATAATGCATCACAAGCTTAGTATTTTTTTTGTTTGTTTTTGTTTTTGGTTTGCTAATACAAAGAATATAATAAGTCTTGCTTAGTTTAACTGTTTTTTGGGTGGCTTGTGTCGTTATTGTTTGTTATTATTTCTTCACATCAATTTCTTGACCCAGTTTGTGCAAAAACAACAGGAAAAAATGCCAACAACTTGTTAACAAAAGCAATTATTGTAAGAAAATTTAACAAAAAAAAAAAAAAAAACTAGAGACTAAAACTACAAATTATGTCAGTCAGTTAGTTGTTAGTCTTAAGCCACTATTATAAGCCAATGGCAGAGTATAGCGGAGCATTTAATACTGGTTTCAATTGACTGACAAGTTTAAAGACATGCCTACAATAGCATTTCAAAACATGATGAATGACCAACTGACTGATTAAAATGTTCAGTCATTGTGCATAAATGTTACTTTATGGTCAAAGAAAAAAAAATCTAATTTTTGTAATAAGTGAACCAACATTACAAAGGTCTAATTTATATGAGATGTCATCTAAATGTGTAATGAAGATATTAAATTGATACTTAAGTTTTAAGTGAATAAAGCTATAAAATTATCTCGCGAAATAGGGTTGCAAGGTTTCAAGCAATTACAGCCTAAGCCGACTTAAATCAATTTGAGTTTTGTATGCTATCATATTCTACTTACAAAACTTTATACATACATACATATATACATAATTGGTCATTACAACCCTTCAGTCAGGATTACGACCTAGTTTCTCGCACTACTTATGTTGTGTGCTTTAATTTTACACATAAGTGGCGGGATCTGCACTTTAAAGGCAACACCAAAAGTCTTTTTTTGAGAGAGTTTTTCATGGGAATTTTATTTACTTTCAGAGTTTGTGCCAAAAATCTACTGAGAGGAAGCCGCCGAAGAAATGTTTTTCATATTTCGTTTTGTTGGAGACATATGACCTGGGGTTTGAGCCGTGGCCTTCCGTCTAGTAAGCCAACATACTACGTATTAGACGACAGCGGCTTCAACAAACATTATATTTACGTGAAATCCCCAAGGAATGAAAATGTTTGTATACGAGAAAGTGAAAGTAAATTAAAAACTATCGCTGTGGAAATTCAGTATCAGAATACACGCAAATTTACTGACAGTAAAGCGGTCACTAGTTCACTGAAGAGTATACGCACAACATTAAGATTGTTAAACAATGTTGCGTATCTTTGAAGTTACATCTCATATCGCTCACTGGACCTGGTAACATTAAAGGTAACAACAAAGCTAATCCATTTGCAGAGCATTGCACAACAGAAAATTTAAATCGATTCATATGTACACATATGGGATTAGCATTAGCAATTGATTTCATGTTAATTTTACTCATTTCCTTGCATTTTCAAGGGAAAAAAGGCAGAATAAACCCCTTTTATAGAGAGACTACACAGAATTGCGACGACATAAATATTTGCAGAACAATATTTGCTTGAGGTTTGGCCAGTATTAGTTCTAGGAACCTCTTTGCAATTATAACGGGACACCGCTATAGGCCGCTGGGAATACATTACAACGGCGTCTGTAGAAGCCTAATTGATACTCATCAATTGGAATCTGGAACCAAAGATTCGTGGCTACGTAGACTTTATTAACAGAACGTCCAGCCGTAGTCTAGTAGGTAGTCTGTAGGCATTTAGACGTAAGGCCACTGTTCAAACCTCAGGCCAGACATCAAAACGAAATTATATAAAAAAATATTTCTTTGGCGACTGCTTCTCAGCAGATTTCTGGCAAAAACTCTGAGAGTACATAAAATTGCCATGAAGAGCTTCTCAAAAATCTATGGTTCGGAGTCGAGTCGCCACTCATGTATAAAATTAACACACACAACATAAGTGGTGTGAGAAGCTAGGTCGAATTGAAGGGTTGTAATGACCAATTATGTATGTATGTACGTATGTATATACTTATCTTCATAATATTATGGGAATGGCTCAGAGTTTCCAGGCCGGAGTAATAGTTTTATGACGAGTAGGTACTATTTACATTACGACGAACTTTGGAAGACTGAAGTTAACGATGATCTTTGAAGCGACCGCCAAGCTAACCTAACCTAATACAAAGTGAAGATCTGTATAATATGGATAGCTACTCTAAGCAGATCACATAGATGTAATTAGCAGAGAAGATCAGAGAAAGTTACTTAAAGAAGTAGTACTTAAAGAAGTAGTATAGTTAAGTTTCATCAGAACCTACCTTTAGTGTAGGGTATTTAATTATTTAAAATCCTTAAGAAGGTCTATGAAAACAACTTTTTAAACCCAGTAGAAGCATTTATTTCATTGACTAATTAAAACAAGCTTTATATCATGATTATGACTAATTACTTATTTAATTGCAAATAATTTTTTTTTTATTTTTAATTTTTGCATTAAAATTCAAGTCTTACAAATGAGTCATTCATTCTACAATAAAACAAAGAGTCTTACCAATTCTTGATGTTGTTGCTTTTTTTAAATTAAGTTTTTGTTTTATTTGCAGTTTTATTACTTCATTTCCTATAAAACAAAGATTAGAAGCTGTCAACAGAAAATGCTGATGATTCTGAAATCTAAAACTGAAACATAAACAGACTTCGTAAGTAGCAACACAGGTACTTAAAGTAACACACAATAAATTTTAATTCTTTTGTATAAAGTTTTGTTGTTTTTGTTGTTAATAACAATTAAAATGCATACATTGTTTATCAACATTTAAACAATACATACTCAAATTTATGTACATATATTGCTTTAAAGAAAAAGAAGAAGACTATTAGATTTTGTTTTAGGGTTTTAAGTTAAAAAAATAAAAAGATTTCAGCTGAAAATGCTTAAACGAAATCGTTGTATAGTTTTAAGCGAATATCTATAATGTGTAATGTCTTAATATCGTAGGTAGGTATGTATGCATGTAGTTTGTATAATAGTTACAGAATAGCAGCGTATTACGTATTACGTATGAATATTATTTCCGTTGCGAGTTGCTTAGTTAACATATTATTCAAATAAGTTCTGTCTTAGAATACATATGTACATAAATATGTATGTATAAGGCCATGGCTTAGAAAGAATGCTTTAATTAGTATTAATTTATCTCTGAATTGGAATTGAAAATAAAATATTACATACTTTTTACATCATTTTGTTAAAAATTTTAATTTGGCAAGATTTATAAAAAAATCTGAACTAGTGCTTTACTGTCAGTCAATTTGAGTGTAAACAGTAGGTCCCAACACTCATGTATAAAAAAAATAACGCACACAACATAAGTGGTGTAAGAAACTAGGTCGTAATCCTGACTGAATGGTTGTAATGACCAATTATGTATGTAATTACAGAATAGAGAAGTTGCGGACACAGTAGGAGAATACTCTGACTGCCTTCCAGGATTTCGAAGGAGTCTTCAATAATGTAGAAATACATGCATATATACGGCACTCTGACACGCACGCTTGGGAGTACAGGTACACTCGTAAAAGACTCCGATCAAATATTTTCTGACGACTCTAAATTGAATGAACCTGTGAATGCCGGAAACAAATGGTATAGCATATAGTATATAAGGCTGTCGTATTACTGTAGCGAAGAGAACGCCAGGAAATTCATTTAAAAATCTTTCAGCTTATAATTGACAATGTAGTTACGGCTTCTATGAACGTCTAGTGGACGGATTCGGATAGGGTTAGAACGGCGAAGAAAATCTGTCTACTAGTTCGCTTAAAGTTGAAAGGAATAGAAGAAGACGAAATTGTGTAGATGTCTTATATATGAATGTTCTTAGCGAATTGTCTACAGCAGACCAATCACTTGCTTAGCTAAATCAACAATAGATTAAAGATAAGATGGAAAATGCTTAGTGGAAGCGATATGCTATCAAGAGGGGTAATGGAAAACAACGAATTGTCATGAACTGACATTGGCAGTTTGAGACATAGAGAGAAAATAGAAAATTGCGATATCATACATACATACATAATTGGCCATTACAACCCTTCAGTCAGGATTACGGCCTAGCTTCTCACACCACTCATGTTGTGTGCGTTAATTTTATACGTGAGTGGCGGGACCTACAGTTTAACGTCGACTCCGAACGACAGCATTTTGAGAAACTTTTTCATGGCAGTTTATTTTACTCTCAGAGTTTTTGCCAGAAATCTGCTGAGAGGAAGTCGCCGAAGAAATATTTTTTTTCATATTTCATTTTTGATGTCTGACCTGGGATACGAACCCGGGCTTTACGAATAGTAAGCCAACACACTACCTACTACACCACGGCGACTTCATTTTGCGATTTCAATTGCGATATCACAATGGACAATATATGACCTTAGTGTGTCTACGCAACTTCTATGACTAAACGGACAAACCTGCTTACCTACTTAACTACCCAACGTTTGATTCAAAATATATATGCTAACTGTATAAAATTAAATCATCGGGTCTATACAGCTCAGAATTCACAAAGCCCTTTTTAATTTTGACCCATGATTATATAGTTTAAATCTAATGATGGTATTGTCACAGAATATTAATCTGTTCAAACAGCAACTCATTTTTTGTTTTTAAAGGAATGCATCACTTAGGCTTGGAATGTCTATAATTATTGTGTTACTTTGGAAAGTGGGTGATAGTAAACAGCTTTCGATTAGAAAAGTATACAGAGTTGACATGCTTTCTCTACATAGTACAGAGTGTAAAGGATCCTGTCGCGATATGTAGAGACCAGAACCTGTTAAATGTAAATCAGTCATATGTATTCGGCATTGATAGAAGTCGCAGTAGTCTAGTAGGTAGTGTGTTGGCTTATTAGACGTAAGGTCACGGTTTAAACCCCCCAGGTCAGACATCAAAACGAAATATGAAAAAATATTTCTTCGGCGAGTTCCTTTCAGCAGATTTCTGGCAAAAACCCTGAGAGTATTATTTACTCTGTAACTCTTACTCTGTTACTGTACTCATGTATAAAATTAACACACACAACATGAGTGGTGTGAGAAGCTAGGCTGTAATCCTGTCTGAAAGGTTGTAATGGTCAATTATGTATATATTTATATAATGATAGAATTTTCAGTACTTGAAAATTCTCACAAGTATCGATTTTAAGACCAATGAAAAACTTTACGAATTTTTTATATAATAATTAATTGATTTGTTATTGTTGTACTTTAATTTCTTATGAGCTTTTATTTGCTGGTAAATATATTTTTTGTGGGCCAAATTTGTTTTATAATTGTCTTAAATAATAATTAATATGTTTATACTTTTATTCAGTTAATATGCGCGTGTCTTAAGATTTCGTTTTCAATCCACATGTAATTTCTTTACAAGTTGTGTTTTGTAGAGTTTCATAAGTAATTATAGTCTTTCATTTAAAAAACGAAAGAAACAAATCTATACATGAATAAGAAAAAGTTTTTAAATTTGCTTACTTTTTAGATGATTCTACATATATGATCTATAATGGTAGTGTCTAGATAAAAATTGCATTTGTGGCAATTAAATTTCAGAACAAAATCATTAATTTAAAGAAGCATATGGCATCTTTTGCATTGGCAATAAAAAACTATTTATGGCTTGCAATTAAAATTTTTACTTGTGGCTATAAATTGATTTTTACAATCAATAATAATCTAAATAATAAATAATACAACACTAAAAGCATACACATGTACATATGTATGTATGTTTGAAAATAAAATTATTTATTGAGTGATATCAATTAAAAAAAATGCAATTTCTTTTCAGAAAATCTTTTACTCTGTTATTTAAAATTTTATACATCATCATCATCGTCATTTTATGTCTTATTTTATGTGATTGTTTTTGGATTTTCTTGATGTACAAGAGTAAAATCGTATACCATCACGACGATATCGACTGTATTTTTTTCGTTTACCACCAAGAGCATAACAAATTTTCCATTCAAACAAATAACTTTGACTCCGGTCACTTACGTGCAAAATATATTTAATTATAGTACAGATTCAGCAGAAAAAAAAAACATATACAATAACAATAACAATAGCACAGATATCTAAAATAACAATAAATGAAATGAAAGAGTGTACGAGCAGTATGAGTAATAAAAAAAAAACTTAATTTTAATAGCGAAAGTAAAATATTATTTTTATTATTATTTAAACTCGTCTTCATAGTAAGTAGGTATGTTGAGTTGGTTGAAAGAAATGCTGTTTAAGATCGTATTATTTTATTTTCATGCAATTAACACTCAGGGGATGACCCCTATTCCTGCAGTGCACTGTGTTGGTATTAGGATAACCTTTTTTGTGAGAGCGAAAAAATGGAGTTGAGTTAATAGATTCCAATCTGTTATATTGTAAGCAACACGAAAAACTGCAATCTCCTGCAGCTCCTCGTATTGACATCGTAGTTAAAGGAGGCATTCTCTTCCTAATGTATTGTGCCATCTAATAGACAATGAAATACGAAAGTATATGCAAGAGGTTACAGACGTATTATATCTAAGACCATACGATTTTCTGGAAGAAGTTTCTTTATTTACCTCGTAAATATTGAGTTGAAGTAGCCATGCAAGAGCTTTCAGACGTCGGACAGAAGTTCTGTTATATGTATACCTCATACACATTTCGTTGAAATAGCCATAAGTCGGGAAACAAAACGACATTGCGACGATGGTCTAATAAATTAAAAGATTTGGATGACCTATTGCGACTGATAAAAATTTTTGCTCCTTCCATCGTCTTAAGAAACCAAAGTATTTGAATGCTTCTTTTGACACGAATATCAATAGTTATTGACCCCCCGAAGTTAACAATTTATACAAGATATATTTACAGATATTAATATTAATATATTGCTTGTCAATTAGTAAACAGCAGTGTCTAGTGGGTACTGTGCTAGACTATTAGCGTGAGACTCTGGTCTGCGAAACTACACCGAGCATATGGTCAAGTCACTCCGCTCGTATATAATTAAAATATAATTTGTAATTGTATTGTAATTAATAAATAAATAAAACCATCTGATACAGTATAATATCAATAATATTTTACAATTTAAGTCATACATCTAAAAATCGTATATTAATTAATCTTTTTATAACACATATCAAAAACAATTTCAAAATTTCTTCAATTTAAATTTTTTCTATTTTTTCCGATTGTTTTTATTTTGAAATTCTTCGAATAATTTTATTGGCAATTGAATTGCGAAATTATGAACAGGTTTATTTTCTATAATTCATTGACATTTTTATTTCTATAATAAGTATGCTTGTCGCTTTAAGTATGTCAAAAATAAATTAAATTTATTTTTTATTATCAAAAAATTTGCATGAAGATTTCTTTGAGATGAGCATGTATGATTGTGTGACTGAGTCATTCATCAACGCAGTTGAAACGCATGAAGCTGGAAATATTGACGACAAGTTATACGGTATAGAATTGTTGGAAATACCCAGTTTAAATAAATAAAAGAAAAAGTAAATATTATATGCATACATATGTATGTATATATAGACATAATGTGGAAAGGAATAGAAGTTCAAATAAATTTGTTTGGCTTTCTTTTATACCGACATATACATATGTACATATATATGTATATATGTAAATGTTTGTATGTAAAGTAGCATGTATACATACATACATATGTACATAACATACATAATTGGTCATTACAACCCTTCAGTCAGGATTACGACCTAATTTCTCACACCACTTATGTTGTGTGCGTTAATTTTATACATGAGTGACAAGATCTACATTTTAACGAACGACAGATTTTTTGAGAAACTTTACATGGCACTTTTATTTGCTCTCAGAAATGGTGTGAGAGGAGTCGCCGAAGAAATATTTTTTTGTATTTTCGTTTTCATGTCTGATATGGAGGTTTGAGTCGAGTCCTCACGTCTAATAAGCCAACACACTACCTACTCGACTACGCCGACTACCAGCAAGGAAACCATTGTTTACAAGAAAAAAATGTGTTGAATTTAAGGAACATAAAAATAAAAAAATATTTTTATTCAAGCATTACAACAACCTTTACAGCCGAGCCTATCCAATATGCTTTAAATTGTTTTAAAACAAACAGCAATAGAGTTACAATGCTGGAATATTTTTTTCGTTTAACCAATTTCGGCAAATCCTATTTGCTTATCTTGTTCCTTGAAAACCGTACATCTTTGAAGTTTTTTCATACGTTTTCTTTGTGTTTGTCAAGAGTATGATCCAGTTTTTATTTTTATGTTTTCAAATATGTTTTTTAAAATTAACAAAATTTGTTCCAAGCAGTAGTGTAACTAAAATTCTTCACCATCATTATAGTATTTCTATACAATTTTAATTTAAATTGTCTATAACAATAATTTTAGTGAATTGCAAATTTTTTAAAGGCGTTTAAAAACTTTTATTCCAGCAATAAAAATGCTCAAAATTAATGTTGTTGAACTTCTGTTTTCTTAGCTCTTTCTATATTGTTGTTATAGCCATGTTAAATTATTATTTACATGTAAGCAATTAAAAAAAAAAGAAAAAAGAAAACAGAAAAACAAATTGTAAAAATAAAACATTTTTAAATGGAGTGTTTTTCTTTCATAAAAATTAAAAGCTAACTAAACTTACATAACCAGCAACTAATAAACGAAATATTAATTTAACATGTAATTATAGCATATTAAAAACAAAACAAAAATTAAAATTAAAATAAATTATTTGTGAAAATATTTTTCATATTCGTATACAATTGAAATGATTGCAGAAAGAAAGTTCATTTCTTAAGTCTTTCGATTTTTCATAAAGATCTCTGATATTTTAAAACAATTAACAAAAGACTGTTAAACGTTATGTTTAGCAAAATTTCACACATATTTTCTGCTTTGTTTCATTATTATCACAGTGGCCCATATTTTTTTTCTCTTGGATTACTTGGTGATCTAAAGAAGTGTGTCACTTGTTGTAAGTAATAAGTAGAAGAAAATTGTTATAGTGTTGATTGCCATTAACAATTTTAAAAATGTAAACGTGTTAAAGATGATTATGAAACGTTACTAAAGTGTTTTTGTATCAGTTTATTTATTGCATTGCATTTGATGTGCCGATTGCACAAAATTATCACTTTAAATGTCTTTTATATGCATACATATATGTATGTATGTATGTATGTATGTATGTATAACGCAACAATTTGTTTGTTAAGTTATGTCGTCAGGTGATAAATAAAGTATTGTTATGATGTTTTCAAAAAAAAAAAATCCAAATAGTGGCAAAAAGTTTTTAGTTTTTAGTTAAGTTTTTAGTTTTTAGTTTAGTTTTTAGTTTTTGTGACGTTCTTTTCAAATGGGTGTTGTAAAGAGCTTAGTTAGACCTGCTAAAGCAATGCATTTATGTGAGTAACTTTTTTTTAGTGAATTTGTTTTAGTTCCAGAATAACAGCTTGCTGGAACACTGAATGCGACTTCCTATTAGCAGATTTCTAGCAAAAACTCTGAGAGTAGATAAAATTGCTATGAAAAGTTTCTCAAAAATCTGTCGTTCGGCATCGACTTTAAACTGTAGGTCCCGCCACTCATGTATAAAAATTAACGCACACAACATAAGTGGTGTGAGAAACTAGGTCGCAATCCTGACTAAACAGTTGTAATGACCAATTATGTATAAAACAACTTTTTTTGAAAATAAAAAAATAAATCTTCAAAACACAATAGCCAAGCTTGTAGTGTTAATTGGCGAACTGTTTACAAGACACCCTAACAAATATCTAAAGGAAAAAGTGACCAAAGAATGGAATGCCTCGATAAAAGTTAAAAAAGAAAGAGGAGTTTCTTTCTTAAGACATTTTTAATTCAAATAGTACGGGACAGGAGTGAAAACAAAAAATTTGACACCACAAAAAATCATAAAGTTTATGAAAAATTTCAGTGCTGTTTAACGGATAATGAGACATATGTGTTGGTTGATTTTTCATAGTTTCTGGGCAAGAGCTCTATGGTTAGAATCTAAGAAAAATACTGAGGAAAATAAATTACTCTAAAAAATGCTAGGTATGGGAAGCAATTTATCTATTAACACCGCTAATTATGTTAATGAGTGTCTATTTTAATAGTCACTGTAGTCCAGTAGATAGTGGGTCGGCTTGTTAGACGTAAGGCCAAGGTTCAAACCCCAGGTCAAACATCAAAAAGAAATACGAATAAATATTTCTTCGGCGACTTCCTCTCAGCAGATTTCTGGCAAAAACTCTAAGAGTAAATAAAATTGTAATGAAAAGTTTTTCAAAAATCTGTCGTTCGAAGTCGACAGTAAACTGTAGGTCCCGCCTCTCATGCATAAAATTAACGCACACAACATAAGTGGTGTTAGAAGCTAGGTCGTAATCCTGACTGAAGGGTTGTAATGACCAATTATGTATGTACATATGTGTCAATTTATTTTTAATTAACCATAAACTGACTTCAAAAATTTTACTACATTTAACCACAACTATGGAAATAATATTGTTTTTGCAATGTCTAGTCAATCTAGCGGATTGCCCAAACTCCATTCTATTGTAAGGTATCGGGCATTAGTGACAAAAATAAAAAAATAATTGTAACAGATAATTGACACATAAAAAGCCTTAAAGAAATCAATTACAAGAATAATAAAATATTTAATATTTCCTTAAGCATTCTAACTTAAAAAAAATGTTCTTTAAATTAAGTAAAGATTGAAATAATTTTAGTTTTTATAAAGAAAAATGTGTGTCCCACACTTTTTTCCATGCATTTCTTATTTGCTACAAATCCCTTTAAATTTATGATCATTCAACTGTTAAAACCGTTTTAGGAAATACATTTTAAATACTATACACATACCTAATGTGTATTAAAGTTAGGCATGATTGATTTAAAACCTGATATTTAATTTATAATTATAAAGATTTCCTATTTACATCACTTGGAAAATGTCTTGTTAACACAATGAAAAAAAAATACAAAAATTATTACAATTGACAACAATTGCGGTCTATTAAGTTTTTTCAATACATATTATAGCTGTTGTACGTAACAGTAGATAATAATATATGTGAATAAAAATTAAAACAACAACAACAACTACAAAACTATATATTGATTAAAACGATATATACAACCTACAAGGTATTGAAATGCATTCAATACTGAAACAACAAACTAAACTAAGTTTTATGCATGAATGCCGTGAATCAAAAAAACAGAGATCTTTTGTAAAAATTCAACAAATTTATGTTTGTTAATGTAAAAAGTGGAGCAACTTAAAATACAAAAAAAAAAGAAAAACATTAATATCGTTACTCCATAATTTACAAAAAAAAAAAAAGTTTTCATTTCATGCGTAGTTTACTACGCATGCGTTCATGTTGCTGTTCAAGTTACAATTTGTTTAATTTAGCAGACAACAAAACGAGTTTAAATTAAATGGCTGGCTTTAAAGTCAAAGTCGAAATCAAAGCTTGAGGCTTGGATGGAATTTAATGGAATAAAATTGTTTTGTGTTGCTTGTTCAAGCATTTCCCATTTTCCCTTTGAGATATTGTGATATTTCTTTATTATTATTGAGATTTTCTAGACTGGTTTAATTTATTATAATTTTATTGTATTCCGTTGCTTTTGTTTAACCAAACATGTTCCAATAAACGTGGCTGGATTGATGGTTAACAAACCATTTCTAACAGACATTCAATCAATTAATTATTGGCTTTAAACTGGCACAGTCAACGATCAAGTCAAAGAGTTTGTGTGAGAGAGAGAGAAAGAGACTGATAAACAGTTAGTTAGACAAACGGTTATATTTGTTACCATCACTTTTAACAATTATGGTCTTTGCTACCACATATTTAAGTCAAACGTTTGGCTGTGGATATATGTGTATGTATGTGTAATGACATAATTCCACAGCTAAACAACAAATGTTGTAAATTCTCCCATTCAAGTGTCTACAACCACTTCAACTTCGACTTCTGCTATGAGTCAATTGAATCTGGTCTGTTATGGTCTAGTCTTGTTGATAAAATGAAACAAAGTGGTTTTTGCAGTTATATTTTGCCTTTCCTCTAAAACACTCACAAACAACTAACGAATGTCGGTTACATACAATAAAAATATTTTCTATTCATAGAGGTCGACATAAAAGAGCATCTACATATTTCGAAACAATCAAAGTTTGTTCGTTAACATTACTAGTCTAAATGTTTGTCTATATTTACGTATATATTTTTAAAGCAAAATAAAATTTCGTTCATATTTTGATTGTGGTCGTAATGGACTTTAGGAAATAATTTAATTTCAAATATAGGGACCCTGGTTGTCTAGCGGGTAGTGTGCTAGACTATTAGTGGGGTGTGTTACACTACACCCAGCATAAGGTTTAACTAGCTTAGTATTAATGATATGATTTGTAATTGTAAATATAAATATAATGTAATGCACATTTAAAGCACCCCCCAATCAACCCCAAGCTGGAAAACCAGCCCGAAAATTTGATAAACGAGGCTATGTCCTTGACATCAATGGACGATAGCTTTTTCAAGCTGACGGGCATATAATTTGTTTTTCATTATTATAAGTGGACAATAAGGCAGAAGTGAACGTTAAGCTAAAGAAAATATCATCCTACTTGTAATTTTTAATGTAGGTTTATGTTTGAACTTGCCATACTATTATATATTATATTATATATTATTTTCAATATGCAACTGGAAATATAAACAAAATGAGCAAAAAGAACAACAAAAAAGAAGATTGTTGTTGCCACTGCCTTTAAAAAAACGTGTTTAATTTGGCAAATGTTATCGATATCGCTCCGGCACTGCCATATTTTTGAAAAAGTTAACTTTATTTTGTCATTAGGTTGTAATAACGAAAAAAAGGTAAAGGTGACTTTAAAGTTCACTTTAGCTAAAGTTACCTTTTAGTTATAATAATGGCGCTTAAAAGCTTATTAATCATCCTTAGTTCAATAAGGATTACAATATTTATGATCATTAGCTAGAAGAGATTCAAAAATAATTTTGAATCTGTACAAACAGAATTTACTTTTTCGTTATTTAAACGCCAGTAACTACTTTTTAATCCCCAAAGCTAAACATAAACATGTTAACAATTATAATGATAATTTTCTGTGAATTTCTTCAGTAGACAAAACTAAAGTAACCCATGAAAGTGATCGTGGATTACAACGGTTGCTGTGTTAAAGGGAACAAAGCTGATATTAATGAATAAATGCATATTTTTCTGCAAAGAAATATTTTCATATACATACGTTTTGTTAGAAAATAGTTACCAATATAGTTCGGGTTTTTCAACGACATACATACATACATAATTGGTCATCACAACTCTTCATTCCGGATTACGACCTAGCTTCTCACACCACTTATGTTGAATGTGTTAATTTTATACATGATTGGCGGGACATACAGTTTAAAGTCGACTCCGAACTATAGATTTTTGAGAAACTTTTAGTGGCAATTATTTATTTACTCTCAGAGTTTTTGTCAGAAATCTGCTGAGAGGAAGTCGCCGAAGAAATGGTTTTCCATATTTTCGTTTTGATGCCTGACCAGGGGTTTGACCTACTAGACTACGGCGACTTAAATTTCCAATATTAAGAGAAAATCATAAGTCAGGTTATGCTCTTTAAGTATAGCATCTAATTTACATATAAATAGAGCATCAAGTTTCTTGGAAGCCGATAGGTTTTCGACAGATTCTTTGTATACCATAACATTTTTGAGTTTTCTAATGCAGCCATCACTTGCAAAACAACCATGATAAGAGCTCTTTTTTAAAATTTTAGACACTTACAATTGCATACGCCAACTGCAATGTTATTGATTTTGGGTTAAAAGATACATACTTATCTCATCTTTTTAATTTTATATTTAAAAGACGATTTCAGTGCTCCCGCTATACACCTTCTGTTTTCTAATATACATTTAAAAACAATTAAAATTTTACTGTTTTATTAAAGAAAAGTTAACTATACTGAATATATTCATATAGTTGGCAATGTTGTAACTAGAAAAACAACAGCGAAATGGATTAGTAATGCTGGCTGTTTAGTGGGATTGAATAGGAATTGCTGGTCGAGCGATTAATTCTAATTTTTAATGTCGATAATTACCGAGACTTATGCAAGCAATTCTATGGTTAGAAGTGATCAACAGTAATGATGTTGTGTTCTATTATGACGCCGCTGTTATACACACTATTTTGATTATCTTGCAGAAAGTAAGAGAAAGTTTGTCTTGAAAGTTTTGATACATGCGATCTGTAGAACTTTTTGACAAAAAGTAAGTGTATTAGATTTCCGTTTCGATGAAATAATGGTTTTATCTCGAAAGTGGCAAAATATTATCTATTAAACCGGTCTATGTCTGATATAATAAAACACGTTTCAAATTAAAAAAATACCTTTAATTTTTGGTCACGTTTATAAACGAACTCAACCATATAAAAAATTCTTTAAAAATACAGTTATTGGCATTAAATAGCATATGATACTATAGAATGGTCAATGCACCACTAGTAAGTCTACCGTAGCTATAAACACTATAAACGTAGCTATATTGAACACGAGTCACATTATTTCTACAAAAAAAAAAAAAAAAAAAAAATTAGACTCATTTGTATCGGCGTTTTTTCGAATGGGCATAGTTTATATTTACTGTTTAATATTTTAAATTTTGGTGATATAAAAATAATCAGCTAAAATATGATTATTGGTGACACCAATAGTAGCAAACTTTTCAGTCATTCGGCCAAACAAGGCTCATAAAGAAGTAGTACACGTTGCACTTGTTGTTTAACGTGCTGCAACTACAGCAGCTAAACGCTGTAGACACACTTACTACAACATACATACATACATACACAACTTATTATATGTAACACAACATAAATGAACAAAAAAAAAAAAAGAATAAAGAAAGAAAAAATCTTTTAACCGGCAAAAAATGAAATCAAAATCCATTAACAAAACCAATAGTGGTAAAACAGCATTCCAGCATATGAAACAAAATGAAATAAAAATCATTTTCTTAAAAAGTTTTACCCGTAGTACTTATGTATTAAAAATAATTTTAAATAAAAAGAAACTAGAAATGAAAATAAGAAAAAAAGTTAAAAATTTTTCATAAAATTATGATTTGTTGTAACTATACAAGTGGCACGTACGTGTTGGTATGTCTCTCTTATTTAGTTCATCTGTTCAATTTGTAGTCAGTTTATGTTGCACTAAAATTTTTGCTTTTTGTTTCATCTTTTCAAAGAGAAGAAATTTTACTGTCACTGATTTTTTTTCTTCTTCTTACTTTTTCGGTACGTAATTGTTGCTTTAACAATCAATGCAATTTAAAAGGTTTTTTTGTTTTTGTCTTCTTTTTTTCTTCTTTTTTTTTATTAAATGGCTGAGAAAGTGAAATTTTTTTCGCATTTTGATTGCAGTCTTTTGCTTTTAATGTTTCAAAGAAGTTTTTAATGTGTTTACACTCATAAAAAGTGTTAGTAATTTATATAAATTGTATGGAGAGCATAATTATTTCATATTTGCATACTTGTGCCAACAAAAGACTTAAGACATAAACTTTCTTGTCATTTACTTAACGAAGATGTATTTACCCATCTTATGGATTTTTATAATATTTTCGAATAATATTATAATTCTTAATCGTAAGCATATCATATTAATGTAGATTGATGTTAACTGAGTTATTTTATTTTAAATTAAAGTCCTAAAGTTGTACACCTACTGATGGAACCGTTGAGGTAAAAGTGATGACAAGACGAGATTGAGTTAGGTTAGGTTGCATGGATTGCTTGATATTAGCTAGCCCTGTGGCTCATTGTTTTGTTTATAATTGACAGCTTAAAAGAAGATTTGAAAAACTAATTGTTAAACGAGAGAAGCTGAACCGAAATAGCAATGAACGACTCGCTAGCGAAATTGACCAAATTCCATTGATTATAGATTATGGCTGTGACATGTACCAAGGCGCCTAAGGATAAACAACTCCAGTAGAGTAGAGTTTAGCAGATTTCTGGCAAAAACTCTGAAAGTAAAAAAAAATTGCCATGAAAAGTTTCTCAAAATCCGTCATTCAGAGACGACTTTAAACTGTATGGATACAATTAGCACACACAATATAAGTGATGTGAGAAGCTAGGTTGTAATCCTGACTGAAAGGTATGACCAGTTATGTTATGTAGAGCAGGGTAGTCACGAAGAAAGTCATTTCCTGTAATAGTTATATGATTCTGTGCCTGTTAGAAACCTATTCAATTCTTAACAAAAAAGATTAAAGGATTCTGAATGTCCTACAAATAAAAATACTCATCCTGGCTGTCAGTGCAGCCCGTTTTTCACTAACCAACTATTTCTATGAGTTTGGAGAAATTTAGTCAGTACTGGGACTGCGCTAACCTGCAGCATCACATTTGGTATCAATGCTACTATTCCTATTTACCTATACAATGTTAAAAATACATACATACATACATATGTACATAATTGCTCATTACAACCGTCTTTCAATTGGGATTACGACCTATGTTGTGTGTTTTAATTTTATATATGAGTGGCGGGACCTACATTTTAAAGTCGACACCGAACGACAGATTTTTAGAAACTTTTACACGGCAAAATTATTTTACTCTCATAGCTTTTGTCAGAAATATGCTTAGAGGAGGTCGCCGAAGAAATATTGGATCATATTTCGTTTTTCGCTTCATATTCCTAAAACCCAGTCTAATAAGCCAACATACGGGACTACGGTGACTTGCAATACTTCTTGCCAGTTCTTGTGTTTAATCCTTAACCAATTTATGAGAGGTAATAAATTCATTGACCTCATACATACATACATATGTATGCTTATTTAACCGTTAAGATATTATATGCATTGAATCGGTTAAAGATATGCGAATTATGCTTAGCTTGCAGAAAGCAATAAACTTTTAAAGTTTTAATTTGCTTCTGGTAAATAAAACATATTTAACTAAATGTTACAGCACAATTCATTTGATACCAAAAATCTGGGGTCTATAACTTTAAAACTGTTTTTAAAAAAATTATTGATATTTTATAACGAGCGTATGCAAATCAATTTAATTTTTTTAATGCATATATACCATAATACGAGGCTAAATAAATATTTAAATATGTTTTTTGCGAGACTAAAAATAAGATTGCTAATGTTTCTTTACGCCGTATATTATATGTTGTATGAATATTGGATGTAAATTAATGCACTCGTGCTTGACGTTAAGTTATACAAAATATATTAAAAATTATTGTTTTAGTTTTTAGTTTTTCGTTTCTTTTTTTTCTACAACTTTTATTTGATTTTTTTTTATATTTCGTAGCCAATTTAATTTATAACAATTATGCTTGCAAGTATTTGTGGCAAATATGTGTGTTGGTGGTAAAGTTGTTTTGAATGAAACAAACGTTTTGCAACCCAATGCAAAAATAACAAAAATAACAAAAAAAAAAAAAGAACATACTGTGTTATAAATTTGTTTGAACAGCTGAATGTTGGTTGTTGGCTTAAAGAAATGTAGGTGAAGTTAATGAACTGGTTTAAAAGAAATAAACCACAAGACAACAACAACATTTTTTTTAAATGCATAAATATTTATTTCTACATGCTGGTGGGACAGACATATAGAAAATTTGTTATTGTAAAATATTGCAAAAAAAAAAAAATAAAAAAGCTTCGTTGACATTTTAAGAATTCTTGGAAAATAATTTCATACCATTTGGCGAATTTAATATTCGATATGCATTTGAAGACAAAAGAAAATAAAAAAATTTCTGCTCCATATTATTGGACTCATATGATATACGCATGTACATCTGTGTTATTTATTTATTTATTAATTACAATACAATTACAAGTTATATGTAATTATTAACAATCTGGCCCTATGCTCAGTGTAGTGTAACAGACCAGAGACTTTGGTGGGAATCGAACCCGCAACCCTAACGCTAACAGTCTAGGATCCTACCAGGGTACTCTGCGTTATTTTATTTTCGAATATTTTTATTTTTTTGATTATTTATTTTTGATTTTTTGTTGACCTATGAAACCCACATGCATTTAAGTTGTGGATATTTTTAGACGATCCATCAGTCTTTATTCTCTGCACTGTCTATTTGACACAGAGACTAAGTTTCATAAGTACATTTGAACTTCACCAGCCACACTACATCTCGGTCAGAGGTGCAGCATGTACCAATATATTGTAAAACTAAAAGCAGCTCACATAGTTTTAGTGACAACTCGCTCATCTTAACTAAAAAAACTAATGTGTTGCATACCAGCCATCAAAGAGAAAGTTCAAAGGCTTTAAACTGAGCAGCAGCCTAGCTTAATTGCGTATTTCGTGTCAGTGCTGTCAGAATACATACATGCATAATTGGTCATTATGAGCCTGCTTCTCGCATCACTTATTTTGTGTGTGTTAATTTTATCCATAAGTGGCGTGACCTATAGTTTAAAGTCGACTTCAGAAGACAGATTTTTGAGAAACTTTTCATAGCAATTTTTATTTACCCTCAGAGTTTTTGCAAGAAATCTGCTTAGAGGCAAAACGTTCCTACAGCTCTAACGCTTCCAGATCTCTGCGCCTCTGAGAGCTTGAAAAATGTAGTATGTCAACCTCAACTTGAGGTCAAACGCTTAGAATGTAAAGCTCCAATTAACTGCTTATCCAATCATCTTCAAAACTGCTATGCACTGAATCGATATCAGAGAGAGGTACAAGGCTATTTCATCACAAACCTCACCTAATAGGAACATACATATTGAAATCTCTTACACGAAGGCGAAACTATAAATGAATCGCCTAGTACTGACAACGTCATAGCAGATCTTTTTAAAATCAACTCTCGTGGACGGCGAATATTTTAATCGCTTTAATTTGCACTCCAAATGTAGTGTATAAAGTGCTCGAGTACCAGATTCAAATCATGGTTTTCGTTTTTATGAAATTAGCAGGCTTGAAGTCGCCGTAGTCTAGTAGGTAGTGTGCTGTCTTATTAGAGGTAAGGCCACGATTGAAACCCCAGGTCAGACATCAAAACGAAATATGAAAAAATATTTCTTCGGCGAGTTCCTCTCAGCAGATTTCTGGCAAAAACTCTGAGAGTAAATAAAACTGCCATAAAAAGTTAGTCAAAAATCTGTCGTTCAGAGTCGAATTTAAATTGTAGGTCACTCATATATAAAATTCACACACACAACATGAGTGGTGTGAGAAGCTAGGCCGTAAACCTGACTGCAGGATTGTAATAGCCAATTATGTTATGGAATTAGCAGGCTTCAGCCTCTTCCAATTAATCTATCTAAGTAGCTTTCCAGAAGCCACTGTAGTTTAGTAGGTAGTGTGTTGGCTCTTATTAGACGTAAGGCTACGATTCAACCCCCAGGTTGTTTTAAAAATTTCTGAATATAATTTTGTACATATGCTTGATCAAACGATGGCTAAAGCTTTCCCTTTAATTTTATAAAGAAAAAATTATCAGATGGACAGTCATTACAATAAACACGTATGTTGAGTACTGGTCATCAATTAAAAATTTAAATCAATCAAATTTCAAATGACAAATTTTAATTAATTCCAAATAAATTATAAGAAATATTTCAATTTGAATGAATGAGTAAAATGAATGACTGACTGGCTGTATGTAAATTTAAATAATAATGAATTAATCATTCAAATCTTAATGTTCAAAGTACAAATGTTTTGAGAAGAGAGAAAGAAATGAAATAATTAATAATACAAAAACAACTACAACTTTCACAAATTTAAAAAGGTTTTTTTTGTTTTTGGTATTAAATTTTTGAAAAGAAAACTTAATGGGTGGTTTCAGTTATAATTTTTGAAAATCTGGTTTTTATAGCTTAAAGGTGAAGAAAAAACGGAACAAGTGAATTGTGATTTCTGTCTCTTTATGTTATTGTAGTTTTTTAAAACTTTACAAAATTTGTTTTTTTTATTATAATATTTGGCATAAAAAATGTACAAATAAACGAATAAATAAAAGTCGAGTGGATAAATGAACATCATTACTGAATTAGCTGAACATTGTTTTCCGGTAATGTAAATATCACATTATGTGTTATTGTGCAGCAATGAATAAAATAAATGTACATTACAGTACACAATAGAAATTGATATCTTCGTGGATGGTCGGGGCAGTTAAAGCTTTTAATTCCAACTCTAAGGGCCATTATTACAACTTGCCGTTAACTGAAGGGAGGATTTTAACGGGCAGATAAATTGTTTTTCATTATTATGAGTACCCAATAAGATAGAAGTGAGCATTAAGCCAAAGGGAGGATCATCCTAACTTTTAAAGTTAAGTTTATTTCTATATTAATTATGAATTTCAATATGGCAACTTCAAATATAAATAAAATGAGCATATACAACAAAAAAAAAAGAAACAAAGCCCGTCATTGCCACTGTGTTTAAAAAAACTTGTTTAATTGCTCCGGCACTGCCATATTTTTGAAAAAATTAACTTTATTTTATATGTAGATTGTAATAACGAAAAAAAGTTAAAGGTTACTTTAAAGTTCGCTTTAGCTAAAGTTACTTTTAACTAAACCCAACTTTAACGGGAAGTTATAATAATGGCCTTAAGAGTTATAATACTTAAGTGAATATGAATACAACGACACTCAGGCATGTCACAAACTATCTCCCTCATCTGCTTATAAGCAATTTGCTTTGTTTTATTTTCATTAATTATGTTCTTCTAACAGGCTAGGTCATTGGTATACTGTGACAGATTCTAGGATGATGATCTGTCATTGTCGATAACACAGCCCTTTTGGAATATTTTTTCTAATTTTTCGCCACCAGCCTATAATGTTCGTTTCTGATTTGATATCGGTTCTGTGAGACTACGTACATAACATAATTTACATAATGGGTCATTACAACCCTTTAGTTAGGATTACAATCTAGCTTCTCTCACAACTCATGTTGAATTTGTTAATTTTATAGGTCAGTGGCAGAACACAACCGTTACTATTAATTGTATGATAAAAAATTAATTTTTTTTGTTCAGATCAGTCACGCATTTTCGTTAAAAACCAATTATCGCATTAAGAATACATTTTTAGGAAATAATTAACAACTCTTTTCCAAATCGTTTACACATTTGAAAAAATTCATATAATTTCCTAACATAAAAAACGTGAGTAAAACAGAAGACAAAAAGTTTTTTGAAGAATTGTGGTATATTTTTGATGCAGCAACATTTGTATAAAATTAAATGATTTTTTGAATTATTTTTAAAGCTTCACGTTTTTATTTTTCTTAGTATTTTATAAGAATATATAATTTGTTATTACAACGCTTCAGTCAGGCTTACGACATATCGTGTTTGTGTTAATTTTTTTCATAAATAGTGGAAGCTACAGTTTAAAGTCGATTCCGAGCAACAGAATTTTTGAGAATTTTTATTTACTCCGAGTTTTCGCCAGAAATCTGCAGAGAGGAAGTCACCGAAGAAATATTTATTTTTCGTTTTTGATCGAAATGTCTACCTTGGGGATATGATATGTTACAAACTAACATGACTTCACATTTATGTGTTTACCAATTAAGAATTGCTTTCAAATTATAAAATAATGACCATAACATATATTATTATTTAATTAAACAAAAAAAATTTATTTAATGAATGAAAGCATAGAACTCTCAAAGATTTATATACAAAAAAAATTCTCTATAATTTATATAACGTAACTTAAAATTCCCCCTCTTTTATGGTGCTATAAAGAAGACAATAAAATTTAAGAAGTGAAAAGAAAACCAAAAAATAATAATAGTAATAAAGCATTAGCAATAAAAAAAAACCAAGTGAAGCAACTGGTAAAAACTAAAATTAAAACCTAAAAAACTGTTAACAACTCATGGGCTTTTAAAGGTAATAAGAAAAACAACTACTACTACAACCACAACATAACTAAAGCACATGTAGAACTCTTAATAATTTCTATTAAATAAAGCCCAAGAACCGTATTTGCTTTTAAATACTACAGCTTAATAGTAGAACTGTAAAGGTCCAAGTAATTGTGACTAAGTTTCTTTGTCCCTGTATATGTAATGTTAGATACATATGAAATGTTACTCATTTCTGTACTAGAAGCATGCACATATAGTACATAGAGTATACAAAAATTCTCGTGATATTCACGTTCACATCGAAGTTGTTTTATTTTCGTTTCTTGTTTTATTTTTTTCAACCATACTTGCTGAATAAATTTACCGTTGAATTAATGTCATTCAACTTATGAATTTGTAGCATTCTCTTAGTTCAGTATGGCTTAGGAGTTTCTATTGTTATTTTATTTATTTTTTGTTTATTTTGTTTTCTTTTAAGCTTATCAACTTGGGAGAGATAGGCTACAATGTATTATTGGCCCTTTTGTCAGCCTAAGAGGCAAAGATCAACCAGTACCAGTACCATATTTGGTTTTGTTTAACAAAATGCAGGTTTTTGTAAACAATTGTTTGTTAAGGGCTCGCTCCATTAGTATGCAATTACTCTAATCTATAAATACGTACATATATAATTATGCTAGCGTTGCTCATGCCTCATGATTAAAACAAAACAAAACCATAGCAAAAGACAAAAGACTTAAGACACAAACTTTGTGAACTAATACTCATATTTACCTGCGTAAATATGGATAATCATTGATAATGAAATAAAATACAATTAAACATGAATAATAACAAGTAAAGAAATTATGTTCTATGTATTTTATGGATATTTTTTACTTGTTAATTGGAATTCTATTTTTGGAAAAAATACCTGTTTAGTTGCTATTTTTTTAACAGGTTCTAAGAGTTTTTCTTTTTTCTTTTCCTTACAACTCTTCAGTCAGGATTACGACCTAGCTTCTCACACCACTTATGTTGTGTGTGTTAATTTTTTACATTAGTGGCTGGAGCTACAGTCTCCGAACGACAGATTTTTTTAAAAAACATTTCATTGAAATTTTATTTACTTTCAGAACTTTTGCTAGAAATCTGCTGAGAGGAAATTGCCGAAGAAATATTTTTTCATATTTTCATTTTGATGTCTGTCCTGGGATTTGAACCGTGGCCTTATGTCTAATAAGCCACTACCTACTAGACTACGGCGTCTACAAAATTTTGTTACCTTATAGACACTTTTATATCCGTTCAGCAGATGAATAAGCCAATAACAATATCTCCCAAATATTGACAAATTTCTCTTACCTGTAAAATAAAGAAAAAAAAAATCAAATGTTAATAAGATTGTTTATTAAACAATATCTTCATATTAAAATAATTGCAAATAATTAATTCATAAAAATAAGAAAAATTTCTATAATATGTACTAAGTAGTAGTAGGCCATTATTACAACTTGCCGTTAACTAAAAGGAGGATTTTAACGGGCAGATAAATTGTTTTTCATTATTATGAGTACCCAATGAGATAGAAGTGAGCGTTAAACTAAAGGGAGGATCATCCTGCCGGTAACTTTTAAAGTTAAGTTTATGTTTGAACTTGCCATATTATATATTATTTTCAATATGGCAACTTCAAATTTAAACAAAATGAGCATATACAACAAAAAAAAAAACGATGCCAGTCATTGCTCCGCCACTGCCATATTTTTGAAAACAGTTAACTTTATTTTATCTGTAAGTTGTAATAACGAAAATAAGTTAAAGGTAACTTTACAGTTCCTTTTAGCTAAAGTTACCTTTAACTAAACCCAACTTTAACGGCAAGTTGTAATAATGGCCCTTAATTTGTTTAGACAAAGAATACAAATATATTTTGTTAACTTTTTAATCGTTTAAGATGGTTCCCCGGTGAAGATTAGAAAAACATCCTCTGATTGCTCCTTTAAATCATACACTAGCTCCAGTCAAACTTTATATTAACTTTCTCACATTGCCTATAAATTTGTCGATATATTTATTTACGTATGTACATTTTTAAGATATTCTTATGTAGAAACAAACAGATTTCCAAATGAAAACTTTTTAATTAACTGCATTTTAACTTTATAAATGAATAGTAAATTTTTGTTATTTTTCTTTTAATCACTCCCTTTCAAGTTGGCAATTTTAAAAAATATAAAATAAACGAACTATTCGTTTAGTTATTCGTTAAGTCAAACGTCTATCAAAGTATATGCCAAAACTTTTTATATGCAACTGTTCACTTACTACTTAACTGTTTATGAAAACTAAATAAAAAAAGAAAGGCAAAGGGTAGAAGTAAACAACAGTCTAATTATTGGGAGTCGAATTTAAAGTGTAGGTCCCATATAAAATTAATGCACAGAACATAAGTGGTGTGAGAAGCTAGGTCGTAATCCTGACTGAAGGGTTGTAATGACCAGTTATTTATGTATGTATGTATAAATTATACACCCTAGTAAATTACCACACTATGCATTTTCTTTCTAAATAAGTTTTTTTTAATATGACAAGAAAACTTGAATGTAAAGTCTATAAACTTTCTAATTAATATTTAGAACACAAACTAAAATGAAGAATCGTTTGTTTTCAGTTCAGATTCCATAATTCTAAAAATAAATTATTTTCAAGCAATATCTTATATCTTTAATGGTTAAAGTTAAACATAACTTAGCTTTCATTTTTTTTTGTATATAACACAATTAATGTTAATTATAGAAATTATTTAAATAGCTTCGTATTCCAAAAAAAATTTCTAAATTTTTTTTAAAATTGAGATCAGAGAAATTATTGGCAGACATTCTTTTAGGTTAACGTGTAGTGTAGTTACAAATTAATGTTTAAATATTGAATTTCATTAATATTCAGTGTAAACAAATGTGTTTAACGCGTATTTATCAACTTATTGGTAGACAAAGTCAAATGTGGGCATGTCTATCAAGTCATGCCGATATACGAGACTTTTTAATTCATTATGTTACTACCAGTATGTTTGTACACGTTTAATAATATTAATAATATTTTATATGGAGATATGGCCAAATAAAAAAAATAAAAATTAAATTAAATAAATTAACAAAAATATTTTTTGTAAAACCAGTAGGTTATTGCCTTATTCACGTATTCTTGTATTTTAGCAGTTCGTCAGTTACGTTCTTTTTTTATCTTTATATTGTATTTCATTCATTCTACTTTAACCCAATTTATTTAAAACGTCATGACGAGGTGAGTGTATAAGTAAAATAGTGTATGTATGTATATTTGTTTGCCTCTTGAAAAAAAGTTCAAAAAGTTATTTTTTTGTTTTTATTTTAATTGTGGTAAAAATTTTTTCATTTGTTTGTTAGCAATTCGTACAAAAAGTATAGGAAAAAAGAACAGAATATAGTATAAAACAAAAAAAAAACAGAATAAACAATATCATGATGTTTGTTTTTAGTATCTGTGTCAACAGATTCTACTGTCGTTTTTTTCAATTGTTTTTTATTTATTTTTTTTTAATTTTCTATTCTATTTCACTGTCTTTTCTATTTGTTACTGGGATTTTTTTCTTTTTTTGCATTTAAAATAAACAGAATATGTTTGAAGTGAAAAGAATCTGGTATAAATTAATTATGAATGAATGAATGAATGAATGCATAAATTTTTAGTTGTTTTATGTTTAAATTAAAAAAAAATCTCGCTTTAGCACCTTTAAGCCAATAGAAAATATATTTCACGCCTTTAAGAACTAGTTTATGTTAGCAGCATTGGAATGGGGCCTTTTTTGAATTGATTATTTTTATTTTATTTATTTACTTCGTCTTTTTTTGTTTCTCTTTCTTTTTTTTTGGAAAATTTATGATTCGTAAAGATTTTTTTTGAAATGTCATGTGATCTTGAGCTTTGGCTTTGAAATGAATTTTGATTTTATTCAGTTAAAAAAGGAAACGGATATGAATACATATTCTATGCTTAAGTATTCTTAGTATTTATTCAATGTTAAAATATTAAAATAAATTACATTTTAACTATTGATTTATAAACAGTTCTTTTTCATTTTATTCTTTTAAATTTAGGAAGTAATAAAAATATATTTTATGTTCTGTTAAATAATTTAAGGAAGTGATATTGAAATTAAAAGTTAATATAAATATAGCTGTAGCATGTAGGAAAATTATTGTATAACATAAAACTAAACGACCATATCGCAATGAGTTTCTTTATATACATGCTGCCGCAACTACTGCAACACTGTCTGTTTTATTTACAGTGCTAGTCATGTAATAAACTCAGTGTTTATTTAAAGTTTTCTTAATTACAAATTATTAAGCCCCTTATTAGACGTAAGGCCATGGTAAAAATCCCAGGTCAGACATCAAAACGAAAAATGAAAAAATATTTCTTCGCCGACTTTCTCTCAGCAGATTTCTGGCAAAAACCCTCAGAGTAAATAAAATTGCCATGAAAAGTTTCTCAAAAAATCTGTCATTCGAAGACGATTTTAAACTGTAGGTCTCTCCACAACAACATAAGTGGTGTGACAAGCTAGGTTGTAATCCTGACTAAAGGGTTGTAATGACCAATTATGTATGTATGACAGTTCGTCCGCCTTTCCGTTTCTTTCTATGCCACTGTGGACCGGAACATAGTAGAGGTGGGTGTTGTGTCGACGTATACGGTGTAGAAAGTCAATGCAACTCCTGACGCCCTTTGATTTGACGAAGCGTGATCCCAGCGCTTTTGTTGCTGCTTGACTGTACACACATATAATCAAGTGCGAAGAAGGTTCTTAATCATACGTGCAGCTTTTCAACAGGAAAAATACACGTCTGAAATATACTGTATTGATTAGGTAATCTGATTCGTTCAGTGCCAGCTTATCAGAATTGACCCCAGAACCAGTACCATATTCCATTTTTTAGCCATCGATGATAATCGTTTTATCACCGTCACCGATTACAGCTTCAGCAATTCATTCTTCCCGTGTGGGAGTATGAGTATTGTACGTTTTTTCGAAAACAGTCTCTGGTACCATGTAGTTGCGTCTAGAACCCAGGTGATTCGGTTCTATTTCATGCAGTATTGAAGAGTGTCCTACCGTACTGGCCGATACATATCTAAGGACAATTCTAGCAGCCATATTTGGAAGGAAGATGTCTAATGGAAATTTGGACTTTGACTTTTTACTGAATTAAGTCAGTTTGCTTGTAATTGAAATTATTTTCCTTATTTTAAAATAATTTAATGCCTTTAAAAACCCGCCCTCTATAGTATGGTGAAGCCAGGCGTTAGTCGATTATTAAAATAATTATTTCTAATATTTATTTAAAATCTCCGGCAAAAAAGGCAATCAATAAATAAAATGAAAATAACTTTACAATTTTCATGAATAAGATATTTTTAAATTTGTTTCTTTGTTTAAAAATAAAATTTTAATTAAATATTTATATTTGTAGTCATAGCTTTGTATGATGTTCATACCATTCAAAAAAATTTATTTTTTAATTCTCTTTTGTGGGAATTATAAAGAACAGAATATGAAATTTAATAAAATAAAATAAAAACAAAAAGCTGAAACCACACCTAAAATAAAAAGACATGTGAAATCATCGTTATCAGCACGTTTGAAAAATTTAATTACGCTGTAAAAAAGTTTTTTTTTTAACATTTTTATAATCTTTTCTACACAAATATTTAAGAAATTTTTAATTGATTGTTTAATTTTTTTTTAATTTCTAAATTTCTAATTTTCGTCAATAATATTCCCAAAATTTTTTTGTTTGTTTTTCTTTTTCGTATACAATTTTTATAGGTGTATTAAATATTAAAAATAAAATAAAAAGAATGTGGGTAAAAAAATTATATTTTTACTCGTATGATGAATAATAATTTACAAGCTTAGTAATTCAATGAAAATGCAAACAGAAAAAAAAATTACAAATTGTTTAAAAAAATTCAATAATTAATGAATACCAGACCTATTAGTGGTATGACTGATTGTTTTGTAACCTCTAAAAATCAACACACCGTCATACATTATACCTGCATTGAATTTTATTTTATATTCGTATACTTTATTTCATTGAAAGAATTAAAACATTTAAAAAAGCCAATTACAAAAATAAAAAATCTTAAATCTTAAATAAGATCTCATGGCAAACTGGGTTTATAGAGAGACAACAATTTAAGCGATAATTTACAAGATAAATAAACGCATATTTCTCGTAAATCTTTTTCTCTTTTTTATATTTTTGTAGGATAACAAGAAAAGTTACGGTAACAACTTATGAAATCATGTGATTCTTAAATTGCCAGCATTAACGAATTCGAAGCGTACTTTGGCAAATACCAGCTTTTGTTTAAAATCTAAATGTTTAGTATCAACTCTGCAGGGTAAGTTGGGCAGTATATAAGGCTGCTAGACCAGTATTCTCATGCGATCTGATTTCCTCTCAGCAGATTTCTGGCAAAAACTCTGAGAGTAATTAACATTGTCATGAAAAGTTTTTCAAAAATCAGTCGTTCGAAGTCGACTTTAAACTGTGTTGTATAAAATTAACACACACAACATAAGTCGTGTGAGAAACTAGATCGTAATACTGACTCAAGGGTTGCAAAGACCAGTTATGTATGTATGTATATGACAAAGACTATATGCACGATTTAATATAACAGACCAGCATCTCTGGTGGAAATTGCAACTTCTGACCCTTACACTATTACAGTAGTTCCCTAACCACCAGATTACTGGGGCATGTAATGTGGAATTTATTGATTTTACTGTGAAATGTTATCTGTATATAAGAGCTGGCTTGATATCTTGGTTTCGAAGAACAAGAACTGCACTCGACAGTCGCTCATTCCTTAGTGGGATGGCCGATTAGTTCAATATTCTGGTGAAAAGGATTTAGAAGCAATGAAATTAAAATACCGTAAAATTTTCTAAATGTTCGATGTACTCAAGTGTTCGGTAAAGTTTCTGCTACAAACAGAATGCTAGCAACCATGAACTTTTAAAAACAGGAAAACAGAAGTGTGTTTTGTTAATATATCAAGTAAAACTTTCTGTTTGTAACACTTAACAGGCAAATTACAAATTAAATTCAAGATAACTTGCTTACTACTCTCTATAGATTAAGTATGTTAATGAGTTCAAACATCTTCCACCATTCAAGTACATACTACCCAAAAACCTCCTTTCATTTTTTTCGTTATATATTCTTATTATTTTGTTATATTTTTTTATACTTATTGTAAGCATTATATCGTATAGGCATTACAGATTGTAGGGCATTATTATACGCATCAGCATGATTTTCTTGTTTGACAAGAAAACATTGAAAGGTTTGTAAATTTAAAAATCATGCTCATGGAAAATTTGTGCACGTAGTTTTTATTTTTATTTTTGTTTTTGTTTTTTAATTTTAAATCTATGGCATTTAATTATGGTAATTCATTTATGACGACAGCAAACAACAACAATAACATGTTCAAGGTCATATTTTCATCGTCATTAACAGTTGAGACTTCCATAAATTGCCGTATGTGGAAATATTTTTTATTTTTAATATTTTGAAGAAAAAAAAAAAAACAATTAAATATTTAATAGGCCAGATCAGAGTTTTCATTGTAGTAAAACGCTTCAGTGACGTTATTAGGAAAAGTGTTGAACACATAAACTCATACATATGTACACATCTTTTATTTCGTTTTAAATTGTGGCATAATTTTATTTTATGGGGTCATGTGCCGTCAAATTATTGTTGTCAGCAGCATTTTTTTAATTCATTTAATACAATTTTATTTATTTTTAAATATTAACATTTATGATGACGATATGTAGAAATTTGTATTTCAGTTTGTTATTTGATCAAATGAATTTAAAAAATCTTTATATAGTACCAGTAAAGTACTGAAACAATTGTAAATTATGGAGTTCGTAATTTTTATAAAAAAAAATAAGAGAAAACCTGAATATATTCAAAATAATTCTTCTGGAGCTCATTATAAAACAGTTAAGTACCCAATAGGTTCAAAAGTGTTTCGCCTTTTTCCTTTACTCTGGAAGTTCCGGAGAAATCTAATGCATATTGCATAGGTGTCCAGGATATAATGTCCAATAATGTCTCCAATAACTACATTGAGTGTAATTATTTGCATTTTAAGGAATCTTTTTATGCGCTCTTTATTCCAATTTGCCACTCCCTGCGTTATCTTTAATATATCGGCATTAATGGATTTAGATACCATATTTTCAATCCTAACCTTGAAGGTTTGACATGGTTGTACCATGTCTGGGCAATAATGTATGACAATATTCTTCCCGGAGCCATCACAAGGCCAATAATGTCACATAGATGGCGCAATGATTCGACAACCTTATCGAATGCGAAAATATACGCCAACCCCGAAAACATACCTCCTCATAGTTCGATATCCGTAAACATCTATTCCCATTCTCCTCTATTCGGAATGGTTGGCTTGAACTTCTTTGGTAAGTCATAGTATGGTGTAATATAGTAAATGTTCTGAAAGTTCCGTATTCGTACAGAGAGTTTCACTAGTATTAGCTGTCCCGCGGAAAGATCAGGGTAAATATAATACAGATGCGGACGAATACTTGTATTGACTGTCAAGGTAAATTCAATTGCCTCACCAAAAAAATCTGAGAGTAAATAAAATTGCCATGCAAAGTTTCTCAAAAATCTGTCATTCGGAGTCGACTGTAGGTCCCGCCACTCATGTATAAAAATTAACGCACACAACATAAGAAGCTAGGTCGTAATCCTGACTAAAGGTTTGTAATGACCAAATATGTACATGTATATGTATGTTATTACAAACATAAAAAGCAATAAATTGCTGTTGATCGAAAACAAGCCTCAGGAAGTGCCTGTAGTCACTGAATCCAAGATTTGAACTATATACAGCAAACAGACATAAAGCTTCGACGGCCGTAGTGATAATGGTTTGTACTTTTTTCGAGCATTCTGCCCTTTATTGTATTCACCAATCGGCCCCAATTGCCTTACAGCCGGCTTTTCCATTGTTACTAGCAGTTTATCATGAGATTACTTAGCTATGACGTGAGGCCACCGTTCAAAGTCCAGGTCAGACATCTCCAATATAACGAAATATGAAAAAATATTTCATTGGCAACTTCCTACCAGAAGATTTCTGCCAAAAACTCTGCGAGTAAATAAAATTGATATGAAAAGTTTCTCAAAAGTCTGTTGTTCGGAGTCGGTTTTAAACTATAGGTTGCGCTGCTTATGGATAAAATTAAATATATTCTCTATTGAAGGGTTGTAATGATCAAATATGTATGTATGTAAACACCATTTGTTAAATTAACAAATCTACAATGCTTTCAAAATCAAATCGTTATGAATTTGTTTATTTTCTTTTAAAGTAAGACTTTTAAATTTATTCATATACTCGCGTTTATGGTGTATGATAAAAGAAAGTTTGCTTAGACGCCACTAAATGCAGTCAGGCCATCATTAATGTAAATTATTATACATAAAATTGCTTTAATAAAGGGTATACTACATCGGAATATGGATTTACTGCAATGCTAAAGCGATTTACAACAACAATTTGCTAAATGTTTGGGTAGATAATCAATACATATTCTGTCATATTTCTATTACATTTAATAGAGAATACAATTAAAAAATTCCAAATTAAATTTTGAATAATGAATGCAAAACAATAAATATGTACAGCGAGGTATGAAAAAATCGAAACCACATTGAAATTCTAAGCGCAACTTGGTACTAAAATTTATTCAAGACCACACAATGCAGCCAAACAACCAACATGGACGCAAATTGTATTTGTTTTAAAAATTTTTGCCATATTTCCTGTGCAAAAAAAACAACAGAAAAATCAACATAGAAAAAGACAATGAAAAATATTTGTTTGACAAAAACAAGCAACAGCTGCGATTTATTATTATTTTGGAAAAAGCCTTTACAAACTAAAATAGCTGAAATATAATTACGGTTTGTTAAACCCACAAATAAATTTAAAAAATGCCATTCTTATTGCATAATAAATTAAAATTATTAGAATAATAAGTAACAAAAAAGAAAATCTTTTTCAGTGGCACTTGTACAATACGATTATAATAAAATAAATAATAAAAACGATTGAAAAGAGAATTATATTTTCTTATAAACTTTTTATTGAAAATAAAATCGTTTCAATTGAAATCGAAAAGCAAAACATTGAACAAAAAACACTTTCACAATGTGTAATTCATTACCTGCTGTGTAAAGTGATGGACAACAAAAGCTTATGTGAACTGACATTCAGCTGACAAAATGAAAAAAACCCATTAAAAAAAAGCAGCAAAAACACTCTCGACTCGACATTAAAAAAAGACCTGAAAAATGTTGAATAAAATTGTTTTAAACTGCTGAGCTAGACTTTCATTCTTTCACTTTGCAAAGTGTGTAGCAGAAGTGCTCATTGAAAATTAAAAAATAAAAAAAAGAAATTACTTGAGATCATAAACAAGAAAAAAAAGAGTTCATTAATAAGCAAAAGTGTTGAAGCAATCAAATATTAACTGACTTTTAAAAGCACACTATAATATATAAAAACTATTTTTGAAAATATAATGATTATGGTTAAAGAGCAGAGTTCAGGAGAACAATAAAAAATTTAAATATTTTTAAACATAAAAAATTTATTATGACAGTAGATAGGAAAAAAGTCATTTTATTTTAATTGTCAAAGTCGGATGCTGATAACTTATAGCTTATTAAGCTTATAAAATGTGGAAGTAAAAATTCATGGTTGTGTTAGCAAATACATCAATTTAAGAGTCAAATACTATGGAAGCTCAAAAGAAGGTTAGTTGCACTTGGAGTTGTATTTTAAAGACCCTCCAGATGTTAGAAAAATTGTGTTATTAAATTAAAAACAGTTAAAACTTTAAATAATTTTAGGTTCGTTAGGATATTTTATAAATATTGAACACAATATATATATAGATTTCGGAGCATAGCAAGAGAGCAGACGATATTGTAATACTCAAAAAGAGTTTTATATAAACACCAAATATGTACACATACATTATTGGTCATTACAATCCTTCACCCAGGATTACGACCTAGCTTCTCACACTATTTATGTTGTGTGCGTTAATTTCATAAATGAGTGGCGGAACCTACGATTCCGAATGACAAATTTTTGAGAAACTTTCATGGCAATTTTTATTTACTCTCGGAGTTTTTACCAGAAATCTGCTGAAGATTTTTTCAAATTTCGTTTTGATATCTGACTTGGGGTTTGAATCGTGGCCTTACGTCTTATAAGCCAACACACTACCTACTAGACTACGGCGACTTCCCAAATATGTATAAGACATTATTTTAAGGACATATTTGTGGCTAAGCATACAATACAGTTGAGCCCAGTACGCTATGAGGCCTTAGAGTTTGCCAACCTGCTAAATTGGTGGAGCAGTGACCAAACTAGCTTCCAATATGCATAACATAATTGGTTTCTCACACCACTTATGTTGTGTGCGTTAATTTCATACATGAGTGGCGGTACGTACAGTTTAAAGTCCACTTCGAAAGAAAGATTTTTGAGAAACTTTTCATGGCAATTTTTATTTACTCTCAAAGTGTTTGCAAGAAATCTACTGAGAGGAAGTCACCGAGAAAATATTTTTTATATTTCATTTCGTTGGAGATGTCTGACCTGGGGTTTGGACCGAGGCCTCACGTATAATAAGCCAACACACTACCTACTAGACTACCTGCGACTACCTTGGAGATGTAAATAAGATGTTAAAACGCTGACGAGCATGGTTGCTTTCGAGAATATTTGCGCATAATAAATAAACGTACTTTCGTAAGGCATAGAACTCCGAATTGAATGTCTAACGTCAGAAAACATAATGAAATTGTTGATAGAAAAGACAATTGTAGCATGTTACTGATTTTTGAGAAGCTAAGAAGAAAAAAGTTGACCGTGAGTGACATCTCTCCACTTAACAAAATAACTGCTTCTCGGCAGTCCTGAACGTATCTAAATTGGGCTAATTCCCTGAAAAATTTAGCGTAATTTTTAGTCTGTATTGTTAAAATGATGTAGCAAAATAAATTTCTAAATACTATGCCATTTTGAGACTGCGTAAATATATTTCCCAAACTCGCCGGGAAATAAAATTTATAAAATTAGAGTCTTATTCAATGTTGCAATCGTTCAAAACCTGATTAAAAAGGCTTCAAAAATTTTGAAATACATACGTGCCGAAACTTTAACAAACGATTTCATTTTTCTTTTACAGACATTCCCTTTGGTTTTGTTTTGGCAAAAGGGTCAGTTCGATTTTATTAGAGAATCGTGCAAAAAAAGTGTAAGTGTACTATTGATCTGGTAGTCCAGTAGCTAATCGACGAGTGTTAGGGATTCGATTCCCACTAGACACTCCGGTCTCTTACACTTTCTAAACTATCTTAGTATTAAAAGAATGGCGGCAAAGTTATAACACCGGTTACCAGCTAAAAAAATCAACATTGCTATTCAATAACAAATTGCACTCCTTCTTTTCCTGATTCTGTAATTTACATTCTGATATTTACACACAATGCACTGCATGAACAAGGTTATCTCTCGAGTTTTGGTCTTAGTTTCTTTGCTCCAACGTAGAAGTATGGGACTTAATTCCGATATTTCCACACAATGCACTGCATGAATAAAGTGACCTAGCGAGATTTGGTCTTAGTTTCTTTACCGCAAAGTAGAAGAATGGAACTTGATTCGCGATATGCGGTTTTAATAAGAGGTTGGTGTATGACGCTTGGGTGATGCAGTTATGAATGGTCTATGGACTCTCATCAGTACTTAGATACTTTTTATTAACCAAGCAATTGCTTCTATAAATGGTACTTAAAAAATCTTATTTTTCTCTCATTAAATTTAGGTATAAAAGTTTAAAAATCAGTTGTTAACTAATAAAAGTGAAGTTACGCATATCGAATACTACAAATATTTTTATGCAAACATTGTTACCTACTCTTTGATGAACCTCCTTTGCCGAAATAACTCATTTAAATTAATAATTCATTGGCCAACTTTTTAAATGAGTAACTGTATTGAAGAAAAGAAATAAAAACAACAGTAAAAGCCGCTAAAAATACTACAAAAACCCAAAGTTAATATTAATTTTTAAACAAAATATTTAATTACCATTTTTTTCTGTGTTTTTTCCTCAAGCGAAATTTCATTTTATTCGGAATATGTTTCACTTTTCTACAGCAGCAAAAAAACAAAACGTTTTATGAAAAAAAAGTTGTTAAGTTTAGCTACAAAGAATTCAGATATTGATAATTTGTTATGCTAAGTTAAATGTATATACATGTGTGAATATATGTATATATATATATGTATTTAGAGACGTCTTCATCTTCATCATCATCATCATCTTCAATACGCAGAAATTTGTTGAAAATATTTACAAATTTCCCCTGACATAAACCAGGCAAAATAAGAGAGCAAAAAATAAGAAATAAAACAACATTTTTTAATGATATTCTTATGCAGATTTCTTTTTTGTTTTAAAGTAAATTTTTAAAAAACAAAAACAATAACAATAACAGCAAAAATCATAAAAAGTGAAAAACAAACGAAATGACGAACAATGAATCAATTGATGTATTATTAAGCCACTGAAGATTGTTATAAAATGCCGGGATCATACATGCGTCATGGTAAAGTTATTGTTGGTTGACTGTGGCCATATAATACATTCTATACGTACAAACATACATAATTGTTTATTACAACCCTTTAGTCAGGATTACGATCTTGCCTCTCACACCACTATTGTTGCGTGGGTTAATTTTTATGCATGAGTGATGGGACCGGCAGTTTAAAGTCGATTGCGAACGACAGATTTTTAATTTTTTATTTAGTCTCAGAGATTTTGTCAGAAATCTGTTGAGAGAAAGTCGCCGAAGAAATATTTTTTCTTATGCCGTTTTCGAGAAGCTAGGTCGTAATCCAGACTGAAGGGTTGTAATGACCAATTATGTACGTATGTGTGATAATTGAATGCATGTAAATGTTGCCCACAATTACGCTTTATGGGGTCAATTTCTAAGCTTTAATTTTGGAATATTTTTTCTAGCATTTCAACCGGCATCTCGTCAAAGGCTTTGAACATAAGAAACTTCACATCTCTTCACAAAAAATAATCGAGTTATTTTAAATCACATACATTTCGGAGCATATAGACTGCTCCAGAATGTGAGAACTAAATGCCCACCAAATTCGCCTCTCAATAGATTGACATTGACATGCGTGCAGTGTCACAGTAGGCTAGTAGGTAATGTGTTGTCTTATTAGATATGAGGCCATGGTTCAAACCCCAGGTCAGAAATCTCCAACCAAATGAAATATGAAAAAATATTTCCTCGGCGAGTGCCTTTCAACGGATTTCTGGCAAAAACTCTGAGAGTAAAAAAAACTGCCATGAAAAGTTTCTCACAAAGATCTGTTGTTCGGAGTCGACTTTAAACTGTAGGTCCCACCATTCTTGTATAAAATTAACACACACAACATAAGTGGTGTGAGAAGCTACATCGTAATCCTGACTTAAGGGTTGTAATGACCAATTCCGTATGTATGTAGGTATGTATTCACGCAAAGTAGCATTTGGGTAACGTCTTATTAGAAATACTTGTTTACCAACTTCATTATGGATAAAAATCAGTTATCGATGAACGTTACCCATGTTCTATTAGCCTCTCTTAAAGAAAAGCATTGCAGTTATGTATCCATGATTCAGCATGCTTTGGCATCATTTGAACAGCTGAAAATGGACTTCATTGCTGAAGATGGATTTTCTTAAAATTTTGTTAATAAAATTTAATGATTTATAAACATTATTTAATAGTCTATATATCTGATCTTTGATTCGCCAATCATCAGTCAAATATTTGGTTTTAACAGGTTTAAGGTTGTAAACCATGGTCAATAAATAAACCAAAGCAAACAAAATATGAAATCTTTTACAATTGTATTTTAACTTTCTACCTTTCGGGTAATAACGGGAACGCTATCTTCCAAAAATTTTTTATAAAATATTTTGTAAATATGAAAAGCTTTTCACACTTTTTTTTGTTATAAAATAACTTTAAGGGCGTTTTGTTGCTTAATTAATCATAATTTATCAGTTTTAGTAGGTTTCAAACCACATTTTGGAAAGTTTATTGATCTCTTATTGTTTCATCTTTCGGTATCATAAATTGTTATTTGTTTTTTTGTTGTTGTTGTTTAACCAGCTAAATGGTGCTGCTGTTGTATTTTAATGTTTCGATTTTGTTAAGCAGTTAGAAACTTGTATACGAACAATACGATTTGTGTGTGTGTACAAAATTATTAATAAATAATAAAAATTAATTACAACAACATCAAACAATTAAATATTCGTCATAGCATATAGAAAAACAAAAGACTTAAGAAGCGAACCTGTTCTCAAACAAAAAACTCACATAAACATACAAATTCCATTAAAATACTGGAAGAAAAGAGGTGAGATATTTTTGTAATAATAAAAACAAAACAAAAACAAAAACAATATGTATTTAAATGTGAAAAGAAATCAAATTTTAAATTCTTAATTATTTAAACAGTAACTCAGTAATAGGCTACAAAAATGAAAACTAGGTGCAACTGTATGTACTACTTTGATCAACAAAACATATCAAATATATCACATTCCTCTCTCTGGCATTATCAACATACATATGTTTTCAAATCTATCAGAATAAAATGTGCCTTGAAAAAGCCGTCAATTTTGTTTTCTAAATATTTAAACAAAATCTCATGATTTTTAATCACAAACTTTTTTTTTTGGAATGCATGACTTTACAAGTTTTATTGTAAAATATTTCTTTAATTAATTTGTAGGTTTATCTGTTTACAAAGGTTTTCAATCAAGCTTTAAACCACTTCCATATTATGGAAGCCTTTTCAAATTTACTGTGGCTTTTATTATTGCCTACGGCGAAATAATTTTCTATGTTGTTTTAAGAAAATTGTTATCAACGTTTATTTGTACAATTGAAAAAAAAAATTGATGGCGTTGTTAGATTAAAAAATTATTTAAGAACAGTTTTAATTTATTTCTAAAGTTAAATTCTGTTAAATCATCAAAATAACCTTTCACAAAGTAAAGATTTGATTATGGAAACCGGAACCGGAATATTAATATAATATATATATATAATAATAACTTATCATAATATTCCCGGATTAAAATAATTGTGGTTTCATTTAATAGAAAATTTTAATAGCGCACAGAAATAGAGTGAAGAATTGTATACATAATTGATCATTACAACCCTTCAGTCAGGATTATGACGTAGATTCTCACACTATTTTGTGTGTTTGTTAATTTTATACATGAGTTAATTTTATACATACAGTTTAAAGTCGATTTCAAACGAATTAAACATAAATTAACACACGCAACATAAGTGTTGTGTGTAGCTAGGTCGTATTCCTGACTGAAGGGCTGTAACGACCAATTATTTGTTTACTTTTAGAATTCTGAAAGCTTAAAAAATTCTTGTTTTTTTTTTTAATTAATGACGAAGACAAAAAATTTTTTTTTATGACCTAAAAAATAATATTTCGTATAAGAAAGTATGCAAATAAATTCAATATTTAGATTTAGTTGACTAGAAATATGGCAATATAAAGTGGGTTAGCACAACATTGTGAGCAAAGTTCAATCTTATTATGTATTGACTTTTACAATACTTTACTGAAGTCAATTTGTCTGTACTAATATTATTCGCGAGAGTTTAAACTTTCAATTGAACTGCTAACTCCAAGCAATATATTGGAAACCTTTTTAAAGGTAATTTTTTGCTCTTACAGTATGTAAGATCTCAACCAACATACTAGTGTTTAGATTACGGCGGTCACCATCACTTTGTAGTTAGCACTACCAATATGATTATTGTGACCGTCACAATATGTAGTGCACAGTTTGTATCTTATATTCCTAAATAAATACAAATTTGTATTGCTCTAATATGTTTGTTCAATAAGATATGTTCTTCTCTTTCTTCCTAAATGGCCGTTTACAACTCGATTATTGGTTTTCGGCCTGGACTTCCTTCCATGTGCCTCTGCTTCTTGCGCGGGTTCGACTGTTGGTCTCACCAATCAATGACAGCGCTTCCTCGACTTCAGCAAATCCCTGCATGAAATACCCGTCCTGCCGAAGCATCCATTCGAACGACATGGCCGAGCCAGCGCAGCCGCTGCACAATGTTGAGGAGCTCACACAACTCAATGTTGAGTCGAATGCGGAAATCATCTCCAACTCGCGACCGAAGATCTTACGTATTACGCTCTAATACTCTTAAGGCTGCTGCATCAATGCTTAATATTTTCCATGCTTTTGCAACATAAAGTAGCACGGGAAGGATGAGTGTTTTGTAAAATATTACTTTCTTCGTTTTTTTCGTACTAGAGGGGTCTCTGCTACACGATTGCCTATTGAGACCTGTTGCCAAGAATGATCCTGCGCTTGATCTCCAGATTGATATTATTTTTGGTGGTAACGGCGAAGGCAAGATAAATAAATAAACTGGCTATATCGAACGTATAGTTATCGGCCATAATCTGGGATCCAATATGCCGCACGGCCCTATTAGTCGATAACATATACTTGGTATTGCCTTTTTCCTATATCTCTTCACAGGTATTAAAAAGTTTTAGCTTGCAATGCTGTCGTGTCTTAAGATCTCTAGTTCGTCTCCATGATATTAAATCTACTCAAGAGTTAAAAATTTTATTCGTTCACAGGCTATGCTATGTTTGATATCCAACGAGAACAGTTACAGTGTCATATTACCAACTATTTGTTTATTATAAATCCAACGTAGTTAGCTGTGAATGTAATTTTGTAAATTTAACAATAAAAAGAATTTTCTTAAAATTATCTCCAGGAATTTTGCTGCCAGACTAATATCGTATGAACACAAAAGATCATCATCGAAAACCTGCTGCATAATTTACCTGAAGAACTTTAACTTTAACAAAATATTTTTGAGTTACTCAATTTATTTATTTTAGAACGTAACTTTTCTAAGGAATAATAACGGTTGCTTGTAATTGAGAATTTATTCGGACATATCACGCGGTCAACTACATGAACGCAACTAGTTTTTACAACTATTATCATATATTTTTTATTAGAAATAAAATTTATTATTAATGAATGATTTTCAAATTTTAAAAGCTTTGTAAGTGAAAAATTTTTTGCTCAAGAATTTGCACAATATTTAGTTCTAAAAACCATGCATAGACCAACCAAAGACGAGAACAACAATATGAGAAAACAGGAGTAATAGCAGAAATTACAATAAAAAAAGAAATAACAACAACAAAGCGATAAAGAAACAACAAGAAACGGGTTAAAAACTTGTTGGCAAATCAAGACACCAAAAAATTGTGTATGTTTCTTAAGTCTTTCACCATTGCTTGGTGCTTAAGTCTTTTAAAGAATGTAAACATACAAACGTATGCAACTCCAACATACACTCATATACAAACATTACACTCATATGGAATCCAGAATAGAGAGAATACAACAAAACTAAAAAGAAAACAAAAAAAGAAATGAGAAATAGTACAAATAGATGGGATGCTATATAGTTATGTGTATGTGTATAGGTTAGGTTGTATGTGTAAAAATGCCTACGGTTTATTATGGGAGACTCGGTTGTTTGTGTTTCTTAACTGACCAGTTCTTACGACTTAAGAAAAATCTAGTAAATGAGCTCACTAAAGAGACCCTTAAGGCAACTCAAAAGAAAATCAAACTAAAGAAATAGAGTATAAAGAGTTTAAGAAGAGTAAAGTAAAGTAAAGTAAAGTGATGAGAAAATAGCAACTAATTATATATCAGATCTTTGACCTAAACATCAAAGGCAACACCAATAATATTAACAAGTATTATGTGATTAAAAGAGAATATTTAGGTTTTGAAGTGATAAAAATACAAAAACATTATCATAACATTGTGATGATGGCTGTATTTTTTGACATTAAATAACATGTTAAAATATATTATAATATAATGTGATTTTGAAAAAAGAAAGAAAACATTTTCTTTAAAGAAAACACTTAAGAGGAATAGAAAAGATTTCATTTCGTAATGATAAGTGAAAAAGTATAATAAAAGTAAGAACAGTAAGAATATATTAAAAAGTACATAATATTTCTAAATATAAATAAATATGTGTTAAATGAACATGACTTTAGTAAGTAGGATGAATAAAAAATATTTTTCTACAGATTTTTTATGGGGCATTGCAGTCTAGTTTAATGAAAATAGTACAAGTTAAGGTTAGGTATTAAAAAGAAAATTTTGATGGAAATTACTACACTTGCCATCAGTTATGCTTTCATAAACATTTCTTATGCAACATTAGTAGGCTGAGACTAATTATGCGTTACAGAAAGTCTGTAAATGACTGACCTTACAAGCAAAAAGTCGAATATAATCTATATGGTTCAAGCAGACCAGAAGAAGCTCATTGATTATTGTAAATAAAATTGAAAAAGTTTCTCAAAAATCTATCGTTCGGAGTCGACTTGAAACCGCCACTTATGTATAAAATTAATACACACAACATAAGTGGTGTGAGAAACTAGGTCATAACCCTAACCAGAGATCAGCAATGAATCGTTTTTTCGTTACTCATAAGTACTCATGAAATTTTGAGTATGAGTGAGTGAACAGTATTGAAATTCAACTACTCTGATTCATTCGTACTCACTACAACATTGATTTATAAGTACAGGTTGCAATGAGTATAAGTACAACGTTGACATCAAACTCATAACAATCGAAAATGTTTGATTCATACGCCTACTCATTCAGATTCATAAATTCAGAAAAATAATTATAATACTTATAAATGATTCGAGTGACTCACAACCTTCTAGTGAGTATTGTAGTGTTTGGAAGCGAATCATACATATTTTGTAATTATTATAAATGTTGAGTCATGCGTATTGTTAAGTATGAGTACAATGAGTACTTCAAACTTTGAATATGAGTAGTAAGAGTATAATATTAAAATAAGTATGAATGCGTATGAGTATCAGAAATTATGAGTATGATTCGATTCTACTCATCTTTTTTAATACTCATTGCTGATCTCTGATCCTAACTGAGGGGCCAATTATGTATGTGTATACAAAACAGTAACCCAGAACGAAAGTGTATGAATTATTTATTTTAATAAATGCCTTGATAATAATAATAAAATACTCTTAAATAAATTGTTACTAAATAACGACTCTTCTAATACCATTTTCAAGAACTTTACAATATGAATGACGCTTATCGTAGTGCTAGAATATGCAAATGACATGAAAACAATACAACACAATACTAAACACAATTTAATCGTTGTTTAAACCGTTAGGTTAGGTTACCCGCTAACAGTTCACAGGCATATCCATTCGGTGTCCATGGCCCATGTATTCAATAGTTAGGCCGAGTAATAATTTTTGGACATTTTTTTGTTTGTTTTGATACCAACATTTAGAATGCAGTGCATTAGAATACCGGCAAGGAAGTTGCTGTTATAAAATTGTGTGTCTTTGATGAATTTCGTTCCATTTTTTTTTGAATTATAATCTACAAAATTTATAAAATGAGCATTGAAAGACTAGCATACTACCTATTACACTACTAGGTATTGTAGTCATTTAGGTTATAAACTGCTTTTTTTTCTTCAATTTAAATGGAAATTTAAAGAACGTTTTCGTTTAAGCACGGGAAATTGTTATGGTTTTTGGGATATTAAGATCCTTTTATAATCAAAATCAATACTATTTACTCTTGTTTAATAAACAAGAAAATCTAAGTCTACACCATCTCCCATTAAAACTAGGTCAACAAATAAACACAATCGGATATGGAACAGTATAATGTAACAGGACCTTTTCCTACTTGTAATTAAGTCGGTACGTTCAAATATCTTGACAACATAGTTGCAAGTGTTTATACAAATACTGGAACAAGATGAAAATTAACCGTAAAATGCATTTCAAATATACTTAAACAGAATTTTAACCAATGGCTAACAAAGCAATGACCAAACACGTCAACAAAGAAACAACATAACAACAAAAATTTCAACATGTTGAACGTATTCATCATCATTCATGTAGAATACCAAAAAAATTTATAAAATTGGGAAATTGTTGTTAATGAATAAATCTTTCGTTTACAATCAGCTGAGAACTCCGTATTTAAGAGATTGTTTCAGAATCTTCCCTAATGATGGTGAAACTCAGCTTTAATTACCATTATTTCAGTAAATCGACAGCCAAGTGTAAAATTTGTCTACCCAAATACTTACAAAAAAGAAAACAAAACTAGTCGAAAAGAAATTTAAAATTAAAGAAAAAAATATAGGGCCCAAGCGGAGATTTTCTATTTGATTTCGTTTTTGTTTTTTTTTTGTTCTCATCTTCTTTATTTCATTTCTGTTTCATTACGATGGTGTTGATAGATAAGGAAACATATTTATTTTTGTTTTCTTTTTTATATTTTCTTTACTTTTCCTACTTCTATGTATCTGTTTTATATGGTGTTTCTGTTTTAAACAGGTGTTATAGAGGGCCGGTTTTTTTAGTTTTGTTACAGGTTTATACAGTTTTAGACATTATTTTCTTAACTGTTTAATTTAAAATTATTACAAATAAAGCAAGTCTTCTTACAAATTAGAAAATTTATTGCCATAATAATTTTTCTTTTTAAAAAGTTAAAGAAAAAAACATTAAATTCTGCTTAATTTACATAAATATGCCGCAATGTGTGTGTCATCAACAGGTTTCGTTTTTTGAGATTCCTTTGTTCTTTGATTTGCGACATTGTACGGGTTTTGTGAATAACTCATCGCAGCAATTTCCTAATGAGATTGTAATTGTAATTTGTTGTGTTTTCCCATTAAGGAATAAGAAAGATTTTACAAATCTTTCACAATTTTTAAAGTGTGAAAAATCTAAATTTTTCAGCTTAAAATATAGAAATAGTATGTTAGGTTCGTCGTTGAAGTCGCCGTGGTCTACTAGGTAGTGTGTTGGCTTATTAGACGTGAGGCCTCGGTTCAAACCCCAGGTCAAACATCTCTAACTAAACGAAATAAAAATATTTCTTCGGCAACTTCCTCTCCGCAGTTTTCTGGCAAAAAAATTTGAGAGTAAATAAAATTTCCATGAAAAGTTTCTGAAAAATCTGTCCTTCGGAGTCGACTTTAAACTGTAGGTCGCGCCACTTATGTATAAAATATTACACACACAACATAAGTGATGTGAGAAAGTAGGTCGTAATCCTGACTAAAGGGTTGAAATGGCCAATTATGTATGTATGTATAAAAGATTTTTCTCTAGTAATAATAATTCATCATCTCTTTGGCTAACCTGGCCAGACTTAGTCTTTCTTGTTGAAATCTCAAGCATAGTTTGTAATACAAAAATATGCTGTATGTTAGTTTTCCTAAAATTAAGTCGAATAGAACATTGAAGGAGCCTTATGAAAACCTAATTATCTAAATACTACCTTATCAACAGAGAATACGTTAAATCAAGATTGTGCAAACATAACAAACAAGTGATGAACGACGTCGTAGTTCATCATAACTTACAACTTATTTCTTTTACTAATTTTGAGCGATTATTATTTCGTAATTTCCCTGCTTTATTATAATTTGAATTAAGATTAAATATAATTATGTGTGCCTTGGTAATCTTCTGGGCAGGGTGCTTGCTACACTATTAGGGTAGGGGTTGTGTGTTCGATTTCTATCAGAGATCTGTTCATCCACATTGAGCGTAAGATCAAAGTTACACAGCTCGTAAATAATTAAATATAATTTGTAATTGTATTGTAATTAATTAATTAATAAATAAGTTGTATCAAACATCAATGAATACTAAACTTACCATAAGAAAACAAGCCAGTGAAGAACCAGAGAAATAATGTAATTTACAGATTTTGTTTTCCTTTGTTATCAAAAACAAAAAACACAGGAAAAAGAGAATTCGTTGCTTTGTTGAAATAATTTCAGAATTTATTATTTAATGATTAATAATATTATGATTTAATTATTAATTAAATTTTAGTCGTGTATTTTTAGTTAATTTTATGTATTTGTAATGCACTCATTAGCTCATATACATGGAACATTGATATTTTAAATGTGATGCCAGAAACAAAGGCATGATTTTATTATTTTTATTTTTTTATTTATTTTTTTAATTTTATTTAACACACACATTAAATAAATTAAATAAATTGCAGGCTTTGTTTCATTGTATACGTTGTTATTTATTATTATAAATCTTTCTTTCTTTCTTTCATTCTTTTTTTGTTTTTGATAAAACAGAACAGATTTTATGTAAAATATTTATGTTCGAAAATAAAAACATAGGAAAAATCCAACATTATTTGCAAAAAAAAAACGAAAAATACGAAAAAATGTTTTTTTTTGCCACCAGCTCTAGTGTAGATACAAAATAGAGAACATAAAAGCAAAAACAAAAGCTAAAAACGGGCAAAATTATGCGTTTTTCATGCTTTCCATAAACGAAAAAAAACTCTTTCTTTTATTACTTTTTATTCTTTTCCTTCTTTATTTATTTGCAGTTGGGTGTTGTGTTTTGTTGTGTGAAGAAAAATCGTTGAAGAAAAGCTTCCTTATGCTCAATTTACAAGCTCCAGCTTACATGGAAATGACACAAATGCTAATCAATTTTTATTCGTTTTTTTTTTTTGAACAGGAACTTTAACTTTATCATACACATACACAGACACACTATTTTTTAAAACTTCTTAATTTTAATATTTAATATTTTTGTTTTATCACGATTCAATTCTTATTTGAATTTTTTATTTTCTTTTCATTACTGAGTTAAAATATTTTTTTTATTTTGTTTTCTAAAATTCTGTTTAAAATTCTATTTCTCTTAAACGCACAGCGCACCGTGCGCAATATTACTGTCAGCAGTTTTAAGATGACCAACGTGTTTAAACTCTCTTCGCATACTGAACTTGGCCTCTGACGCCATCTTAACCATAAAGTTTCGTTTTGAAAAAATTCAATAAAACACATTCCAATGGTTAATTCCATGCTTAAGCCAATATTAACCACACAGTAGATTTCTTTGTGTTCGAAGAGAGCAACCATTTTTAAAGAGGGAACAGAGAGCTCAGATTTATACTTATGTTCAAAGAGTAAAAGAGTACTTAGAAAGAGAAAAATTAAAAAAAGTTGTATTGAAAAAGAAATTACATGAAATAAAGCAGTTTGAAACAAAGGAAAATAAAATGTTAACATTTAAAAAGATTTTTAAAAAATATAAAAAAATATAAAATAATACATACATAAAAATAAATATTAATTAAATTTAATTTAATTAATCATAAGAGCTTACTTGAAAATTGTTTATAAAATTTTCTTGTTATGGTAAATGTAGCGCTTTTAAGGAGAAATGTTTTAAAAACGAATTTATTTTCATACAAATCGCCGAAAAGTTTTTCCGATCAAGCATCAATCAAGCTTGATCAAGCATATTCGCTTGATTTCTTTAAATAGAATATTTAAGTAATTTTGGTTGCCAATTTCACAAGGATGAAAACATCCTTTCTGATCGAAATATTCTACTCTTGTTGGGGTAAATCCATGGTTCCATGCATTAGTAAAGAATTTCAGGATTGTCCAGACGAAAAACTAATATAATTGTGTTTCCCAGAGATTTCTGCAGAGATCAAGACAAATGATAATCTGGTCAAATGTGGGGCAAGCGAGAATTCTTTGCGCTCACATTCTTTTAGTTTCTTACGTGTGTGGTACGGCATTGTCATGATGGAACCAACACCTTGTCTATTAATCAATTTTAGCCGGTTTAACTGAATTACGTGCCATAAGGAAACTTGCCGGTTACATCAAACTCACCACTAACGGATCATGACAAGGGCTTACTAACACAAAGAGTCATACGGGACACCAAGTGAACTTGTCTGTGAACGGCAAGCTACCCACTAACCTATCATAACCTGAATTGCTTGCTTTATCTCATTCTCTGTTTACAGTAGAGATCAGATTTGTGATTGTTGTGATTGTAGGAGCTCATAATGAACAACTTTCTTCTAATCCAACTAGGCACACAACATTATCTTCCTTAGTAGCAATGCAGGTTTCGCCATCGTTTGCGAAGCATCACCTTGTTTCGTCCATGATGATTTTTGCACGCTTTAGTCGCTTTTAATGATTCCCTTCGCTTTTAAAATAATTCCTTGATATTTAAATGAAAATTTAATAAATAATGTACGTAATGGTAGTCGCCCTAGTCTAGTAGGCAGTGTATTGGCTTATTAGACGTGAGGCCACGATTCAAACTTTGGGTCAAACATTAGCAAAAAACGAAATATGAGAAAATATTTTTCCGGTGATTTCCTCTGAGCAGATTTCTGGCAAAGACTCAGGGAGTAAATAAAACTGCTATGAAGAGTTTCTCAAAAATATCTGTCGTTCGGGGGCGACTTTAAAACGCAGGTCTTGCCACTCATGTATAAAATTAACATACACAGCATAACCGGTGTGAGAAGACAGATTGTAATCTTGACTGAAAGGTTTTAGCGACCAATTATATATGTATGCATGTTTTGTGTCAAGTTTTAATGAATTTTATGTTTTTAAGTACTCAAATGTTATTTTGTATAAAAGTAGCCTCAAGAAAGCGTCATGTGGTAAGTAGCTAAAGTTGGGTCATAGAAATAATGATACGGATTATATAAGGATATGGAGAATCTAAATTCAAAGATATCAAGGATAATGACCCAGCATTGCTTAATAATGTCACCTAACTTGGCGAAGACTTTGTCGGCATGGTTGGAAATCTTTATTCAGATTCACTTTAGTTGCTCCGAAGAATTTCTCCAATAATGTGTATATCATGTCACTACAAGCCAAAGTTTCTGCTTCAAATTCAATTTAAGTTTAATTTTTGTCATAGTTTGTTGGCCTCATCTTCAGCTGCTAATAATTCTTTCAAATTTATATTTCTTTTTATTTGAATTATTACGCGCATATTGACATCACTGCTAAGATACTCTTATCTCTCTTTCATTTATCATGGCTCATACACTCTCATTAACTCTACTCTCTATTACTGCTCTTTAAGCCAATTGGAATATCGGAAATTCTATTGCGATGACTGTTTGGTAAAGACCAATCTTAATCACACTTCCAGTCTGAGTTTCAGTTCAAGCTGAGCATTTATAGCGTTTAGACGTCTTATTTGAAATAAACGGGAAAAAGACACGTTTAAACGTGTTTTAAATAAAGAATTTTCTCATTTTTCTTTCCAAATAATAAAAATTAACAAAAAGAGAAAGAAAAAAACAAAAGAGCAGAGAGCAGAGAGCAAGAATATATTTATTATACTCAGATCTTAAATGCCCGATAAGATCAAAGTTATTTAGTATTGGTGTTATTACTTTGTATTGTGTATATGTGTGTATGTGAACGAACACCTGTGTAAATGCAGAACAACGAAATGAAATAAATAAATAAGAGTGTTTGTTGTCTCTCTGTTTAAGTGTAAACAAAAACATACCGCTAAAGTAAAGAAAACAAAAACAAAAAACAAAAAATATAAATACAACATAGACAAGAAAACGCCAAAAACAATTTTATTTAATTGAAAAGTCACGCTACAAATTTTGACATGAAAATGATTGGTAGCGATTATGTCTTGGAGGCTCATAACATCTATCATACCACAGAGGTTAATAGAAATACAAAACAATAACAATAACAATAGATAATAAATAGAAAATTGATTATAAACTAAAGAGAGTTTATTAAAAATATTTATATTTTATGTTATTTGACATTGACATTGCGGCAAAAAGAAAAGCGAAATTCTATGTTTATGTCTTGAATCTTTTAAATACATGCTTGTGCCTTAAGTCTTTGCATCAAAATTGTTTGAAAAGACTTTCCTCTTGACTAAATAATGCTTAAGGAAATACTTTCGATGGGAAAAAATTTATTTTGTTTTACTGCTGTACGCGTGGTTATTGAGAATTAAATACAATTTTTTTATGGGAAACTAATATCATTCATGGGATAACAAATTGATGTTAATTGTATTTATGTTTTCTTCGAAGAAGCATAAATTAAGTTTTCAGAGTTTCCAAGGTCTTTTTTAAAAACAAAAGTGGTAGATGCCAAACAATGTAATGAAATTAAAAATATATATTTTTTTGCAGTCTTTCATACATCGTAATTGATTCTTTTAATGTAAATTAATTAAAGTTAGAAAGCTTATTGGTACAATATTTCAAACATACATATATAATTGGTCATTACAAGCCTTTAGTCAGGATTACGATCTAGTTTCTCACATCACTTATGTTGAGTGCGTTAATTTTTTATACGTAATTGGCGGCACCTGCAGTTTAAAGTCGACTCCAAACGACAGATTTTTGAGAAACTTTTCATGAAAATTTTAATTTACTCTTAGAGTTTTTGCCAGAAATCTGCTGAGAGGCAGTCGCCGAAGAAATATTTTTTTCATATTTCGTTCAGTTGGAAATGCCTGACCTGGGTTTGAACCGAGGCCTCACGTCTAATAAGCCAACACACTACCTACTAGACCACGGCGACTTCACAATATCTCAATTAGTATCCTTAAAATATCCTATAAAGATTGATTGTGATGTTATCGATTTTCTAGAAACATTTGGAAGAAAACGAATAAATTCTCATCATAGTTTTCGACTTCTGACTCCGGAATCTCTACAGGAAATAACATCTAAAGTGAATATTGTTGAAAGGTCGGGAATAATCGCCTCGTGAGAAAAAGTAGTACAAAATACGCTAAGGTGTTCATCAGTATGTACATCCAAGAGAACAAATCAATACAGCTTCAAAGACTATATGGTTTCTAGACATCAACAGATGGAAACACAACTATTCGGAGACCTTCCCCACTCTACTAAAAACTTGCTATGAATCAATGAAATAGTAAGAAACGAATTGGCTGCATTTAAAACGTTTAAAAGTTTAATTTGAAAAATCTCAGTTCAGTTTTACAACGCCGTTTCAAATTCTAAACTGGAGGAGTCTGAGGCTTAGTTTACGAGGACATTTTTCTACTTTTAATTGCAATTTAAAAAATGTGTATCAGATTCCAATGAACTGTTTTATTCGTTTGAAAGATCTATTGATGTCACGTGTGGAATATAATTTCGTTCAAATGTTCCTCATGGCTTTTCTTGGTTGGAGGGTAATCAAAATATCCAATTTGCCATGACTTAAGCGTACAAATCAAGCTGAATTTAAACAACGGCTTTGTTAAGGTTGGCTATGAGGACCACTGTGGTTTTTTATTTATTTGCAAACATCTCGACGTAAGAAAACACCACAAGACAAAATCAAAGAAGGTTCAATTCAATCATTATCGGTGGCCAATTTATATCACCTCAATGTGAGATGGCAATGTCTTCAAATCTCTCGTGAAGAATATCCAATGCGGCTTGAGCTGTGTGGCACGGAGCGCCTTCCTGTTGAAACCACAAGTTTTTGATGTTCTGATCAAGCATTTCAGGGCAAAAGTATTTAATACACATCGATCTAGTCGTTGATAGTGATGGTCTAACAAACGTCATTCTCGAAGAAATATGAACAGATGACGCGGCCAGCCCAAAAACCACACCAACGGTGTGACTTTATCGCGATATATTAAACAATTTAGGATCTCATGTGGATTAGTATGATTCCGAAGCCTATTCAGACCATTCCGCTAATACACATTGTTGGCTATATCGTATATTCATGGCGATGTGGCAAAACAGACCGAATAAATGACAAATGGTTTCGAAAATGTAGCGTCAATAAGATGGCTGTTACCAACTGTTTAAGTTCGAAAGTGCTTGTTGAAATATTAGCCTCTAACGCCACCCATATGTCCAGTACCAGAACCATATCTATGGGTACCAGAACCAAAAAATTTTTTTGAACTCCCAAGCTCTCGTCAAATAAGCTAACGCGGTATATTTTAGACTCGAGAAGGCCCATGACTGCTAGTGTTTAAAAGGGACTGACAATACGAAATCATTAATCAATTAACCCTCGCCAGAAATGTTAAGAAAACAATCGAAAAAAGATATTATCTGTTAGTGCCTAAGCTATTTTAAATGAAAGGAATTTCCTAAACGCATGTACTTATAGCATTTCAAAACCACTAGAAGATCTTTTCTTTACCCAAAAGATCCCAATTCCAAATAAATTTTATTATCAGGAATAGTAATCTTAGCTGTTAAAGTAGGAGTATTTAAAATTATTTAAAATTTCCGTAGATTTTAGTTTTTCTATTTTTATTTTCATTCGTTGTATTTATTTCTTCTTGTAGGTTGATGGCGGTGGCTGCTTTAATGGAGCTGGCAGTTCGGCTTTAGTTTTAAAAGGTGTCAATCTCACTGTCCATAGTGGTGAGGTTATGGCTATATTGGGTTCGAAAGGTAATTTGCTTCTAACTTCATACTATATCTATCTTAACAACATTAATTTGATTCATATCATCATAAAGGTAGTGGCAAACGTGCTTTACTTGATGTTATTTCCCGTCGTGGTGAAGGCTCTACTAGAGGTCAAGTTCTGCTGAATGGATCTCCATTAACTAAAGCATTATTCCAGCAACGTTGTGGTTATGTTACTCAATCGTGTACATTTATACCAGGTTTAACAGTAGCTCAGACCTTACACTATACACCCACCATAGTAAGTTGTTAGCAAAAATAATAAGAAATTAAGAAAATATTTTTAAATAAATTTCTTTGATTGCAGCTTTCCGGTTATCTGAAAAGCTCAAAAGTTCGTCAAGTTTTAGCCGATTTGGCCTTATCACAAGTAGCACATAAACGTGTAGAGTATTTAAATATTAGCGAAGCTAGACGTTTGGCTATTGGCATACAATTGGTCAGAGATCCAGGTGAGCCTGAAAGGAATTTAGTTTATATACCATAGGATTAAAAACCGTTATTTGAAGTTGGAAAAAAAAACGAAATAAAAGGCAGTTATTCATCATCTATTAAGCGAAGTCGGAAGTCGATGTTTTTAATGTATGACACCGAGTACTGGGTAGAATCGGCTTAAGCTTCTTGACAAAAACGTGTTTATGATAGACTTATCGTGGCATGCATCGGTACCTGAAGTGGATTGTTAGGGAAGTGAAATAAAAATACTTCGCCTTGCCAGAAAAATACAAACTGATGTCATATATGTCTGACTGACAGATGCTGAAAGTTTAAACAAATAAAAGAGGTATAAAATTCGTGAATACGCCGTTGTCTGTGGTCATTCGTTAGTGGTGGCGTGACATAATAGACTGTATAAATGACAAATGATTTCACAAATGTAGCTTCAACAAGATGTCTGTTATCAACTGTTAAAGTTTGGCAGTCCTTGTTAGAACCCTTGAAAGTGTTTTGAACAGACAGATTAGGACAGTTTGAAACAAATGAAAGAGGTAAAGAAATTTTAAACTCGTTTTCTAAGTTTAAACTTTACGTAGCATACAAGGACTATAGTCAGATGATCCCTCTGTAGTTAGTAGAGGGTATGGAATCGAATATATATACTATGTATATATCTATTTATATGTAAAACCGTCGGTCAGTTTCCAAGTAAGTTCGCATAATGGTTCCATGACTAGAAGAAAGAAACAGAGAGAAATAGTGGATAATTTGTTTGAATACCCTGGAGATACTTAAACTCTCTATCAGTGGCGATATTCATGGTCTTCTGAGGTTTATTATCGATTTACTCTGACTGATTCTGCTGTCTTTTCTGTTTAATTTTATTTTCTCTATTTCCTAGCTTTACTCTCTTCCTATCTACGACTTTCTCTTTTTAGAGGAGGAATACTTTGGTGTCCAGGTTCTTAATATTGGGCATTCACGTTCTCAAACCTGCCAAATCAAATAGTGTATCCGAACTTATGAAAATATATTCAAAGAGTAGGAGAACATATTAAAGAGCAAAAGAGGAGTTTAAGGCTTTAAACGACATAGAGCCGTATAATGTTAACAACAAAGTAATGCAGATGGCAGAAACTTCTGGATAATTGTACATACGCAGGGTAATAATCTCACAAATAAAGAGTCCCCGCTTATTATCGAAGAGACAATAAGCACACGGAAATCATCACTAGCGATACAACTTTGCCACAGAAATTTTATACGACTTCTGCTCTGTAATAGAAGAAAAAATATTCGAAGGGCTGGTATACATCTCCAATATAACTGTGAAGGCACACTAAATGTAAGACTCCCTACCAATGTCGAGTGTAAAAAAATAGAAAATCATAAAGATTCTTAAGTCGGGTAGAAAAGTAGGAGGTTGCCTTCTGTGTACTGTAGATCAAGTTTTAATAGAGTAACAAATACAATACATTCAACAGCCATTTGCTATGTCAAGGACTTTATTAGTCTTGCGACGACTATAGATTCCAGGAGACAACGGCCATGTGAGATGCAACATAGTCTTCTACGAATTGAAGCAAAAATGTGATAGAGTGAAACGATAATGTCAGGAAAGCTGAAATCATTACTATCTCTGACATTAAAAATGCATCATACATCGTGTCATCGTTGTGAATATTAAATGTACCTGAATACTTGATCGGAATTGTTACCTTTCGAACAGTAGTCGCCATAGTTTAGTAGATAGTGTATTGGGTTATTATACCAGTCAGACATCTCCAACAAGATGAAATTTTAAAAAATATTTCTCCGGCAACTTCCTCCTCCTAAAAAATCTGTAGTTCGGAGTCGACATTAAACTGTAACTCCCGTCACTCATATATAAAATTAACACACACAACATAAGTGGTGTGAGAACCTCATAATCTTGACTGAAGGGTTGTAATGACCAATTATGTACATATGTATGTACCTTTCGAACAGAATCCTGAGTGACGAATCCGAAGAAGCTAATGAATTATACATCATTAAAGCAAAAACGGTTTGATTGCTTAAAAAATATATGTTTGCACCAGAGATCAGCAATGAATCGTTTTTTTTTTTTGCTACTCATAAGTACTCATGAAATTTTGAGTATGAGTGAGTCAACAGTATTGAAATTCAACTGCTCTGATTCATTCTTACTCACAACAGCATTGATTTATAAGTACAGGTTGCAATGAGTATGAGTACAACGCTGAAATCAAACTTATAGCATTCGACATATTTTTGATTCATACGCATACTCAATCAGATTCATAAATTTAGAAAAATACTTATAATACTCATAAATGATTCGACTGAATCGAATCATTCATCAAAATTTACAGTGTTAGTTGTTGTTGCGTTTACAAAAGAAGAAGAAAGAAAAAGACAAAGACAGCAAGCCAAGCAAACACACAATCTTCTAGTGAGTATTGTAGTGTTCGTAAGCGAATCATACTTATTTTGCGATTCTTGTAAATGTTGAGTAAAGGAGAGTCGAAATCAACAACATCATACGTATGAGTACGATGAGTACTTTAAACTTTGAATATGAGTAGTATGAGTATGACATTCAAATAAGTATGAATGCATATAAGTATCAGAAATTATGAGTATGATTCGAATCTACTCATCTTTTTGAATATTCATTGCTGATCTCTGGTTTGCAACATGAGATCAGTTGATATTGCCGAAGAATAAACACAAACTTTCGATGACTTTAAAACCATGACACCAAATATGCTTCATAAATTTAACCTATTGACCTTTTTAATACCCTTTATGTATATATCCAGCAATTTTTAAACTAATAACAATCTTTTAAATATTTTATCGAATATCGAATCTTTTTATTTTTCTCCAATTTCAGTTATGCTTCTACTGGATGAACCCACCCAAGGTTTGGATCCCTTAAGTGCCTATTTGCTCATCTCGATACTTTCGAATACAGCCAAAAAGACTGGCTGTGGAATTTTATTGTCGTTAGAAAAGCCACGCTCCGATGTATTTCCATTTCTGGATCGAGCATTATTTTTATGTCTTGGTGGTGTGGTCTATTCGGGCGGCACTCGAGCCATGTTGGAATATTTTCATGGCATTGGTTTCCCATGTCCACAGTTGGAAAATCCTCTTATGTATTATTTATGTCTGTCTACGGTGGATAGGCGTAGTAGAGATCGTTTCCTGGAGTCAAGCCAACAAATAGAGGCTTTGGTAGAGAGGTTTTCAAGAGAATCTACCATGTCAGATGGACCATTAAATAATATGGGCAGTGGTAAAGTGCCTTTGGCATATGGTAAGCCAGGAGAACTAAAAGTATGGGTCATGTTGTATTTGTGAGTATATTATAAAAGTATTCTTAAAATCGTGTAATATTTCTTTATCAAACTACTGAATGTTTATTAGAAAATTATTGGCTTCGACTTTTTCCTGTGGTATGGCTGGCATGAAGTCATTATTTTTGCGTTTATTTGTTTTACCCATTGCCATGGCTTTAATGTGGCTATTCTATACTAATATTGGGGTAAGTTTAAGGGCTTAATTGAGAATAATGGAAATTAAAGTTAATTACAAATTTTTTAGGATGATAGCCACGGTTTCTTCAGCAAAAATGGCATGATTTTAAATATTATTGGATTATCGTATGGTTGTGGTATTTTATCTACGATTACTTTGTGTAAGTTTTGGAATTTGAGTGCGAAATTTATTATTAATCTTTCGCTTTTCTTAAAGTTCCAATCTGGCGCAAACGCTTTTCCCAGGATACTCCTGAAGGTTTATATTCTGGTGCCACTCTATTGATTGCCTACAATTCAGTGTCCATACCATTTTCCATAATTTCTGCTGTCATGGCTAGCTGCGTAATTTATCCGTAAGTTTTCTTTTTCATATTTTTAATGTATAATAAACATATTTTTTATCATATTTTTCAGACTTTTATTGGATCCTAAATTTCCAAATGGCACTACATTTGCTTATCTTTTGGTAGCCCTATGGTCTAGCTATGTCCTGGCTGAACAATTGAGTATTTCGTTCTTGTTATTGGTCAAAGTACCCTTTAATGCAGCAATAGCAGTCACTTATATACTGGTTATATCGATTGCTTTGGCCAGTGGTACTGTACGGTAAGTAAAATAATTTCATCTTGAATTGTAATTCAAAACATATGGCTTAAAATCCTCTTTTTATAGATCCTTTAAAGGCCTACAACCTTGGCTGCAGGATAATGCCAAAGGTACGCATACACGTTATGCTTCATCTCTTTTGCATAGCATTGCCTTTCAAACGCGTACAATGAATTGTACACCAACTGCATCAGTGATTTGCCCCAAGCCAGCTGATTTCCTACACGAACGCTTAGGCTTAGCTGATCCAGATGTGAGTTTGCTTCACATGGCACTATTTTATCGATTTTAATTATTTTTATATGATTTTTTATTATTTAGGAAACTATTGATGTAGTGGCGTCGTGTGCTTTTGCAATTGGTTTGGCCGCCTTCAATATGCTATTGTACATGTTTCCAATGCCTCGTTGTGTGAGACAAAAGTTCAAAGACTGAGTATATGAAAGGCTGGTGTTTTAAGAAAAACTCAATATTATTTAATTATTATTTAAATAAACACAATATTTAATTATATTTTTATATAAGACATGCATATTTAATCATTAAAGTCTTAAGGGTTTAGAATATACAAGAGAGAGACTCATGAAGTGCTTTGATAATTTGCTCATTTGCTAAATTGAATAAATCCTATTAAAGTTCACAATTAAGCTTCTTTTTGCCTTTGTTTTATTCGTCATATCTCATGTAATTTTAAAATTATTTATTGCAAAAAAATTTTTCTTTTAAATTTTGTTAAAAAAAATTGGAAATATTCCACTCAAGTCACATATTCACTGCTTAGTTCGTAATCTTAGTGTCATTTTCTCATACCAAATTCATCTCTTTTTGGCATGGGGGAAATCAAAATTTTACAGAGACACAAACAGATGTACAAGGACTCTCTACAGGGACTTTAACAGGACAGGGACTTAACTTTTTAATGGCCATCTTGTTGAAGCTACGTCAGTCAGATTAGTTGTTATTTATTCCGACTGTCTTCCCAACTCATCGTGAATGGATATAGCTTTCCACAACCTGTAAAAATAATAAAATTGTTGGACTCTAGAGTAGTTGAAAACAGTCACCGATACATCATACACACATACATACATAATTGGTCATTACTACCCTTCAGTCAGGATTACGACCTAGTTTCTTACACCACTTATGTTGTGTGTGTTAATTTTATCATGAGTGGTGGGACCTACAGTTTAAAGTCTACTCCGAACGATAGATTTTTGAGAAACTTTTCATCGCAATTTTTTATTTACTCTCAGATTTTTTACCAGAAATCTGCTGAGAGGAAGTCGCTTCAGAAATACTTTTCGTATATTTTTTTATATCTGGCCTGGGGCTCGAACCCTTGCTTTACGTCTAATAAGCCAACACACTACCTACTAGACTACGGCGACCACACATCGATACATCATCCTCAGCGAAAAAACCCTCTTCTGGGTTAATGGGCTCCAATACATCCCTAAAAAGTCAGCTTTTGATGTGGATTTTGATCCGACAGCGTCAGTGATTGATATTTCTTTGAGAACAACGTTACTCAAACCATCACTGTCAAACATCGGCACGTGGTTTCAAGACGGACGGCACTACGAGCCAAACAGTTCATGCCACAGTGGATTTTCAGCATATACATTTTGAGGGCATGGCCATTTCACGTAGAGGTGATTTAAACTGATTTTGTTCTTAGGGTACTTAAGTCGCCACAGCGGTTCTGCGTCAAATTCAGTCTGATTTAAATGCGTTACAACCATGGAAATTGTACATTTTGAATGCGTTCCACCTAGAGAAGCCGTCGCGGACCTTTGGAAGATGTCATATGATCTGATCGCATACACACTTTGTTTTATTTAAATTTAATGACAGAAAGGGCTTAATGAAAGACCCGATACGTGTATGAAATATGTATGTATGTGTAATATGTATTTCATGTTATAAAGAATATAATGAGCTATAGGGCCATGATGTTCAAATACCGCTGAAGCTTTTTAGCAATTTACCAAATTGGTTTAGGCCTAACTAGCTCAATGTTATTCTGTAAAAACATTATTCTGGAAGATGTAATATCCCATAGCTAGTACATAAAATGCTCTTTAGAAAACTTCCATACGGAATGCGATTTAAAAAATTGTATGAAATATCATCTGAGGTCCAAGAGAGCTTTCACAATCTTAATGCAGTATTATTTAAGATCGATACAGCAGCTTTAAGTAAGAAATATTATATTAACAGTGAAAAACAGTACCAACATTTAAAAGTTGTTTGGAAGTAAATAACACCGTTCAGAGAAGGTCAGACCTCTTCAACAAAACGAAAAATTATTTCTGGCGAAAACTCTGAATGTAAATAATTGCCTTGAAAAGTTTCTCAAAAGTCTGTCATTCGGAGTCGACTTATAAATAAAATTAACACACACCACATACAATGTGGCGGGACCTACAGTTTAAAGTCGACTCCGAAGGACAGATTTTTGAGAAACTCTTCATAATGATTTTATTTTTTCGCAGAGTTTTTGCCAGAAATCTGCTGTGAGGCAGTCGCCGAAGAAATATTTTTTTATATTTTCGTTTTGATGTCTGACCTGGGGTTTGTAAGGTTGCTTCCGAGACTATATTTATTATTCTTATATCTATGATTGAAATACTTTCAATAATGGGAATATCAGTTGACGTGTCTAAGTTCTATTGGAAAATGCTGCTGCACATCTTGTTCAACTTATTAATTAATTCATTGCATTTTCTCCTTTCGTTTTATTTATTCATTTATTTGTTTTCAAAAAAATATATTTCTTAATTATTATTTACAGCATATATGTATATATAAAAAATAAAAAATAATCATACTTAAAATGTATTTAGAAAATAATAAATTTTTTTAAATAAAATTAAAAAATTATTAAATTTTTAATAAAATGCGAATCAACTAACTCAGCCATTTTGTTTTTTAAGTTGTTATAAACTACGTATACAAATATTGAAAATTTTAATGAAAATTTCGAAATATAGCCCAAAAGTATTTAACATAATAATAATAATACAAATAATAATTGTCTAACGACTAAATAAAAAACCTTTTTTTATGTTTTATTATATCAATTTAAATAACTAGAAATACATAAGTTTTATTTATTTTTCTTTTTTAATTATTTTGTAGATATGATAGTGAAAAAATTTATAAGCTTGAAATGAAAATTGAAAATGGATGTTTTTTTTTTAAATAAAACAAAAAATAAGTTAATAAAAAAGAAATTATGAAATAACTGGCACCTACTACTCGTAAATTGGAATTGATTTGTTTGTAAGATTAACTACAAGAACAAGAATTTATAATGATAAATTAAAAAATAGTCTGTTTTACTAAACTAAAATTTCAATGAAAATTTTAATACCATTTTTAAGTTGCATAAAAATGTTGTCATAGTTCCTTTCAATTTTAATATTAAAATATTTGAATTTTAAATTTTTAAATTTTTTAATAAATTTTATGAAAAATTTTTTTATTTTTTAGATTCTTTAAAACGATTCCTATAGAAATTTTTATTAAAACTATAAATTATTTAAAACATAAAAGAAGACGATAGTTTTTATTCCCAAAACCGTGTCAAGTCTTATCATTGCAAAAGTTCATTTTGTGTGTTTATATTATTAGTATCACACATTATTTTCTATTCTTTATTATTATTTTATTTGTAAGTAATTTTTTAAAATTTCTTTCTTAATTCTGTAAGTAAAATATAATTTGCCATGAAAGTCCCAATAGTTATTTGAATTTCTTCATCTACTTTTACTCTGTTACAAGGAAAACAAATCTTAAGAATTGTAGCTTAATTCTCAGGTAATTATTTTACAAACTATATTGTTGAACATATTTGCTACTTGCTTGCTACACAAAAAATGTTCTCATTATCTTTACGAAACACTACCTGATAGAAAGCCATCCACATTGACTAAACGTCCCCTCAAGCAATTCCTGCAGAAATTGCAAAGCTACTGGAAACCACACTCCAGAAAAACATGACTGAACATGCTGAAGTTTTTGAAGAATTAAAAACATTGTACATAATTTAAGAGAATATGGATGGCTTGGACCAGCAAACTGTTCCTAATTGTGTACATAACATGTCTTTTATTTAAATGGAATGTGATAACACAATGGACCCAATAAATTGACCTAAGTGGTAAGCTCGCGTGATTAATCTGACCCTAAACTAGCCACTAATACAAGGCATTCATCATTATTAGTGAATTGAATACAGTATGCAGAAGTATAAAAAAGTGACGTAGTATAAAAAAGTGATGAAAGAAATCCATTAAAGGCATACATACGTTCAAGGTCTAAAAGTTTCTAAAAATTGGAAAGAAAAGCTTGTTTAGTAAATTAAAATATCATAAAACTCTCCTATAATATAGTAACCTGCTGTAGAAGAAAGGTTAAGTAACACTCAGGGGTGAAATGGCTTTAATGTCAGAAATAGTTGGGCAGCGAAGATTTAAAATATTTGAAGAAAAAAAATTGTGGAGCAAGACAAATTCCAACAATTTATTCTTAAATAAACTTTACAGTTCATGGGTTATATTCGTTATATACAGTTATAGACATTTTTTTAATCGCGCTGCGTTAAGGGTTTTTTAATCCGAAACTGATGTACACATGTAGGCTATCTTCGAATCTGTAGCATACAAACATATATGTATTCTATTATGAAAAAACTTTATGCTTTAAAGTGAATTTTAAACAAATACTACTGAATTGGAAACATTATTTTGATAGCGTTTGAAAACTTTTGTTGTATGGTGTATGCATATGCATTTTCTAAATATTGGTAATATAAAGATTTTTATTATCAGTAGCTAATAGTAAAACCGATAAGATAAAATTAAATTTTAAAAATGTGGTAAAAACCCCAATCTAAGGGCAATTCAAATAAAACGTATTGAACTTTAATTCATACATATTGATATTGTACTTATCACACTTTGAATGGGCCCAATAAATTCTTAGTGCGTGCTATTGCTGATTCTATTAGCAATTAACGCTATAATTTGGAATTAGTAGCAAATCAAGCATTATGGTGTCAGCACGTTTAATAATTTTATTTGTCGGAATTTTTTGCGGTAGTGCTTTGACGCAACCAAGTTCCCGTATTCTGGGTGGCGAAGAGGCTTCCAAAAATGATTTTCCCTATGCCTGTTCAATACGCGTAGATGGTGCTCACACTTGTGGCGGTTCCATTATTTCAGAGAAAAAAATTCTTACAGCTGCTCACTGTGTTTTTGAAAATGGCAAAAAGTAAGGAATGAATGAATTCATAAATTCTACATGAAGAATAAAAAAATTTAATTTTTTTTTTGTAGAATTTCAGAAAATCGTATTGCTGTTCGTGTAGGCAGTACTAGTCAATTTTCTGGCGGCAAACTTGTTTCGATATCGGGTATCTCAATCCATCCTGATTTTGCGGGTGTTAAAAATGACATTGCTGTGCTAACATTGGAGTCACCTTTACAGTGGACAGAACGTATTAACAAGATTGCCATTGCTGCCTCGTCAAGTGACGAGCCCGCTCCCGGTGCCGAGGTTACTGTTGCTGGATGGGGTGAACAATCATCAGAAGCGTCAACGCACAAGCTTCATGCAACGAAATTTGTAGTTTCGAATAATGCAGCATGTTCGTCAGCATATAGTGGTAATGATGAATCAACTATCTGTTTAGCACACGATTTAAAGAAGGGCAGTTGTACTGGAGATGCTGGTAATGGTGCTGTATATAACAAAAAATTAGTTGGAGTTAGTAGCTTTGTTATCGGTGCCTGTGGATCACGCTATCCTGATGTTTTCACCAGTGTTGCACACTACTCATCTTGGATCGAAAGCGTTTTAGTTTAATGATTTAAAATTATCAATAAAATGCTACATATAAATCCTAAAATTTGTTAATTATTAATTGTAAATTAATTGTAAATTACATTTTTAAACGGGAACTTAAGTTCGTGTTAACCTTTCATCGAAAAGTATGCTCTAAATACCACTTGACCTCTATTGTAGGCATATGGCGGCTAGGTGTCGTTCCTGAAATTTGTAGATCTGATGAACTGGCCATCGAACTCTCTGATAAATTCTCAACATTGTGGATCCCTTTGGGAACCTGCAAGCTTATAATTGACAATGCAATAGCGAACCTTGACAACTGTAGATGAGTTCGAACACGGGCAGAACAGTGCAGAAAATCTGTTCCAGGTGTGGGGCTGTTCTGAGGGAAGCAGACTCAGCGCTGTTGTCGGTGTTATTACGGGGCATTGTATTACAAGTACTCATGCAAGGCGCATTGGTCTTGGAAACCTTGTAAATTATTTCTGTAGAAGCTGTTGAGATGAAGAAGAGGATGAAACTGTTTTGCACCTACTGTGTACATGCCTGGCACTTTGTCGGAGGAGAAAGAGGTATCCGGGTGCCTTTGGATCTGGCTGAACTGTCAAGCATTGATGTTGGCAGTCTGAGTCGCTTCATTGGAAGCTCCGAGTGGTTCCTGGACTAGGGAAAAATGGGATACAATGGTATCACAATGGACTATATGTATGGCCTAAGTATGTTCCGCTGGTAACTCATTGACGGGATAGCCACTTCTACCTAAGTATCGTTCTCTAAAATCAATTTCAATTTATACGAGAAGCCAATTCTTAATCCTGAATACAGTTTTAAAGTGACCAATAATGTATGTATGTTTGTAGATATACAATGCTGATGAGTATGAAATATTTTGTGTACTTTTATCTGACACTGAAAACATTGCAGACAGTTTAAAATGAAGAAACCTTTATAGGCGATAAGACAAGTAGTAGAACAAGTAGGTAAAGAAGTTAATGACGAAGTGCTAGTTTTGAAAAATGTTGAAAGCTTTATCGGTATTTAATATTTACTTGAATTTAATTTGAAAGATAGTAGCCAACATGAAAAGAAATTCTTAAAAAAAAGAAATAAAAAGCCTGTAAAATTCGTTGACATATAAAGACAAACAAAAAAAACGTATCTAAATATCTCATGGGGTCACACGCAGGTAGTTTTCAAAGTCCGCTCTAGAACTAAACTGATCCTTAAAGGTAGTTTCATAATTCTTACTATTCTCCGTGTAGTGTGATTAGCTTATATACTTTACTAACATTTTTATCTCGAAGGTTAACATGAGCATATTATAGGTTTTAACAACTTCGAAATTGTTTAAAAAAATGTGTTTCTTATTGATAAACGATTAGCAACAAAAACATTTTGTCTTCAATTTAAATTTCACTGTGAACCAGAAATAAATTTTGAAATACTTTTAATACTGCTTTCCCCGTGCAAGAACTATGACAACATTTCGTTTATTCGTTTAATTTATATGTATAAGTCTACTCATATAATAGTAGGATTCGGAATGAGTTTGTCTTTTGTAATTTTCTAATTTCTTTTAGTTTTCGTGAATTCTTGTATTTCATATTCGTTATATTCTTGAGGAGATTCACTAAGAGTATCTGAATCATAGTAGGCATAATCATAGCTGGTGTCTTCATCCGCATGGGGAGGCCTTTTAGAGGTTTTCTTTTTATTTTTATTTTCATTCTTTTTAGATTTCTTATCCCCATGTTTGCCACTCTTTGTGATATTCAACGGATAGGCTGTGGTGTATCTTGTGGTCGTAGTGATCGAGGTGGTGCTGCTAGTAGTTGGTCGTCTTGTGGTTGTAGTTGTCGTAGGCGTTGTAGTAGTAGATGATGGTATGTTAAATGTGCTGGAAGGTCTTGAAGTTGTTTGTGTTGTTGTAGAATATGAAGGATATGTGAAATATGTGGTAGTTGTTGTATAGGGTGCTGCAGTGGTTGTTGTCTTTGGACTAGTTATGGAATTGTGTGGATTATATTGTGAATTATACTGTTGTGAAGTTTTTTCCGCTTTGAAGATATCAGCCCTTAACTTATTAATACTGGCGGCACCGAAATTCAAGGACTGAGCAGTTTTGAAGAGTTCATCCTCATCGCTAAAATCTGCAGCAGCTGCCGAAGCCGCAGTTTGTTCCTTCAAGTAAGAAGTTTGCTGTTGGCTCTTCAAATGTGTAGCCGGATTATTCTGATTAAATTTGTACGGCTTTTGTGTGGTTGTTGAGGCACTAGTGGTAGTAGGTGGTGTTGTTTGCCTCTGTCTCTTGAAATTGTTTCGGGAATAATCAAGTTCATACAATTCCGGATGATACTGACCATCGTCTTCATCAATATTATAATAAGGATTCGCTGTAGTATAGGGCGTGGTCACTGTAGTTGTAGTCTGTGATTTATGTTGCTGCTTGTTTGGTTTTGAGGTTTGTTGACTTGTGTAGTAATTTGTGTCGTAGGATTTCTTATAGGTCGACGGCTTAAATGTGGTGGGTGCATATTTATCCTTCGGCACTAAAGTGGAAAACTTTTTATGGGTATTGGCCGTGGTGGTAGGATAACTATCGCCATCACGTTGGGTGGTAGCCCTATAATTTATGCTACCCCGGCTAGCAAATCCACGTGGCTTGGTCTCAGTATTAACTGTGGGCTTCTCTTTTACTTTTTCCGTGGGTTTAGCTGTTTGCCTCTGCGAAGCTCGAAAAGGTTCTGGCTGCTGATTGTTAATACGGCCCTGCTGTTGGCCACGAGAACGATGATATTGCGGCTCTAGGCTTGTTCTATGTGGCGCCTCGAACACTTTTGCGGGTGGTTGTGGTTGGAAGGGCTGTGGTGATTGAGATTTAATTTTAGAAAACTCATTCAACTCATTAAACTTAACAAAAGTGGAATTTTGATTAATTCCTTTCGATTGTGTGGACTTTTTAATACTAGAACCAGTTGTCTTATAGAAATTATCTGTATCGGCCTTGTCTCGATTGAATTCTGTATATTTTGTGGTAGTTGGCTTATAACGATTGGGATTATACGTTGTTGGTTGTATCTTGGCCTGAGTTTGATAATCGTTTATAGCTTGTATATTAAAACGATTGGCATTGCTTGCACCCTGTGCTGGTTTGGGTGTAGTTGCCGCGGTTGTTGGAAAACTATTGGTAGCGGCTGTAGTTGATTTATATTGAGAATAATCATGAAAATCTGTATTATAATATGAATGATGATGTGTCACTTTCTTGGGAGGCTTGGGAGCAACAGTTGTTGTACTGCCAACAAAAGCTGTAGTGCTTTGAGGAGGACGTTTTGATCTAGCAGGAGTAACACGTGATTTACCAACTGTGGATGCTTCTGATTTCTTACTGAAATCAGAAAAATCATTTGGTTTCAATGATGGTTTTACAGGATGATCTAAAAAGTCGTCCTCACGACCACCATTACGGTTAGAGAAAAAGTGGGAGCTATGAGAACCCTTGAAGATATCGTCTAAGTCCTCTGTAAAAAAAACAAAATGTAAAATTTTATAAAATAAATAAATAGTATATCGCATAAACATTAAAGTTCTCTAATATCGTATATAAGTGAATTGACTAAGCATGGACAAACACCTATGAGAATTACAGTACGGACAAGAACTAAAATATTTTACAGCAGTTGGAAGCTTATTTTCTATTTGCGTTTGAAGTGAAATTCTAAACTAAATACTTATTCAATAAGGAATATGTATTTATTAATTATTATTTTTCATATATTAATTAATTAAATTATTAATTAAATTATATAGCAAATATGTTTAGAGCAAGAAACATCGTATGTATGTATGAATCTGAAAATCCGTATTAAAAAATCTTAATGTTGACGTTGAATTTGTTAATTTGCAGTTTGAATTCAAAGTATAAGGTTTCAAATTTAAAAGCTTAAATTCAAAATGAAATAAAAAAACCAAAGCGAAATGATGCCAAATTTATTCTATTGTTGTGAAGTACAATTGTTCCGGTTAGAAATGGAATATTATTTCATTCATATGGCTGGCCTCACAGTACCTCATTCGATCGGACCAATCTGGGTGTATGGGGTCGTATCTCGGCAATGGCATTACAAATTTTGTCCTTGAAATGCTCAATTGTCTCTAGTTTATCGGCATAACACTTTTATTTAAAGGCATCCCACAGAAAATTGTCCAACAGTGTCAAATCGCAGCTTCTTGGTGGCCAATTGTCATCACCATTTCGGCATTTAAACGGTCATCAAACGTTTGACGCAATAAATCGATTGTAACATGAAATGTGTGGCAAGTTGCACCATCCTGTTGAAACCAAACATCGTTCGCATCAATGCCAAGAAGAGCGAGTACACAAATCTGTTATCATGGTGCGATAGGTGTCTCCACTCACCGTATTGATTGCGTCGTCCTCATTTTCAAAGAAATATGGGCTAATGATGCCTCCACTCTACAAGCCGCACAAAACAGTCACTAGTAATGCGTGTATTTGCTTCTGTAAGACCACGTGTGGGTTTTCTGAGCCACAAATACGGCAATTTAGCTTATTAACGTACTCACCAAGATGAAAATGAGCAAGTTTTTAAAACTGAAAGAAATTGTGGATTTCAGCCCTGCCCGTTAATAAAGGCAGACTATTTCAGAAAGGAGCTGCCATGCTTTAGACTGTCGAGAGATAGAGAAACTCCGCTTCATACATGACAGCGTGTGAAGTGATAAAGGCAAGTTGGTGCGTTCACAAATTGCGCAAGGTGGTTGTACGCGGCACTCAAGGCAATTAACTAATATTTGGCATACATTTTATTTATTCGCATGCACTCTTTTTGTGAAAAAATTCTGTGAAAAAATACGAAGTTGTTGTATTAGTTGACAAGGATGATGTATACGTGGAAGTAGAATTTTTTTCTTCGTCTGAAAAAGTATTACAAAAATTTTGAATTCCGTGCTGAGGTTGTTCGCCAACTTTAAACAATTTGCAGTCGACAGTATCAATCATTCGAAGAGTGGTAAAAAAAATTAAGAAACTGGTTCGTTTATGGACAGTAAGATACCTGTTCATCAACGTACTTGTTGGTCTCTTGAAAACGATGCTGCAGTAAACGAGAGTATCGTCGATAACCCAGAAACAAAAATTCGGCATTGTTCTTAAAAATTTTAAATTCACGAAGCACTACACAGAAGCTCAAACAGTACGGATTTTACACCGACAATATTGTCTTTTTTTCATAAGGAAATGTTGGCTGGAGAACCATATATCGTCATGACTTATGTATTCCATCCTGGTCTTTTAGATTCTGCTTTCTATGTCACTGGCGCGAATTCGATGGATAAAAAATGGAACTTGGTAGCCTTTAGTAATACACGAATTTCTCTACAATATACTGATCTTAGATTCATAATATTATCAAACCAGCGTGCCATGGAAAGCGTCAAGAATTTGTTCAATGGGTAATGGAGCACAGGCAAATAAATTTTTCGAAAAAGTTCACCCTCTCCGATGAAGCACATTTCGAATTTGGGGCTCAGAAAATTCTCATGCAATACATAAGAAACAAATGCACATGCCAAGATCAAATGTCTAGTGCATATTTTGGTTAGGCAGCTCCATCGGGCCTTACTTTTTTTACATACCATTGAAAGCGTCAAGAAATTGTTCAATAAGTAATGGGGCACAGGCAAGATGAGATACATCTGATGACGCATATTTTGAACTTGGGGCTCAGAAAATTCTTATGCACTCACAAAATCAACTGTCTGATGAGTATTTTGGTCAGGTAGCGTAATCGGGTCTTACTTCTTTGAAAATGAGGTTGAAATTGCACGGTTTGATAGCGAAATTCTTGTGGCCTCCAATGGACTTGTGTTTTCAGCATGCGTGTACAACTATCGTTTAATTACAGCATTGACTTCCAGAACGTATTATTTCAAGAAAGCCAAGCAATTTTTTTTGTTTTGTTTTGTAAAATCTCAAGTTTACACGATTATAGCAGAAACAATTTCTAAACTCAACTCGGGGATCGAATACGTTCATATCTTTGTAGAAAAATAATGGAACATTTCTTGAAAAGTGTAATGGTTTGTCATCAGAAACGTGGCAATTATTTGATGGGTATTTTACATACATACACACATTATTGGCCATTACAACCCTTCAGTCAGGATTACGACCTAGTTTCTCACACCATTTATGTTGTGTGCTTTAATTTTTATACATGAGTGGCGGGGCCTACAGTTTAAAGATTTTTGAGAAACTTTTCATGGCAATTTTATTTACTCTCAGAGTTTTTGCAAGAAATCTGCTGAGACGAAGTCGCCGAAGAAATATTTTATTCATATTCCATTTTGATGTCTGACCTGGGGTTTGATCCTTGGCCTTACGTCTAATAAGCCAACACACCACCTACTAGACTACGCGTATTTTATTACAGCCTAAATCGGAACATATCTTCGTTACAGTTCAGTTTAAGAAATAACAACTATCCGAAAAAGGTATATTCTTAGTGAGACACCCTTTCCTTATAGTCTTTAGAAGATTATAAAATTTTTTATAATTCTGTTTTAATGTTTGTACCACAATTGATATGGCGGTTTAATAAACAATTAAAAAATGTTTAATTTTAATTTTGTTTTAATTAACATCAGAGAATAACTTACGTTTCGAGTCATCATTGTAATTACGTTCCGTGGTGGTTGTGGTTCTTGCAGTGCTTGTTGTTGAAGTTGGTGTATAATAGCTGACAATGGGTTTTTTTGTTATATCCGTTTGTTGTTTTTGTTGCTTTTTTGTTTTAACATTTTGCTGATTGTTTACGTTGTAATTATTGTTATTTTTGTTGTTGTTGTTATTATTATTAACATTAAATGTACCACGTGTTACAGTTTCAAAGTGTTTTGTGTAATTGGGAGGTTGATCAGGGCGTGACTTTTGATCTATGCGGGTTTCTTTAAAACGTCTTACATCACCTAGAAATGTTAATTGAAAAAAATAAAATTTATTTAATTAACTATTATTATTTGATAAGATAAGTGATACGCACCGCTTTCAGCTCTCTGTAAATGGAAAGTGGATTCATCTTCCTCGGCAGCTGGTGCACGTTTGCTTTCAAAACCCGAACCCAAACGATACAAATCAAAATTATCACTGCCATAATAGAGAACAGACTGTTCACAGTCGACATCACCCCAATCGGCACAGATTTGTGCTTCTTGATCAAATGCCGTACCATTTGGACATAAGAAACGAAAATCTTGTACCTAAAAATTCAATAAAAAAAATTCTTTTTTATTACAGCATAGAGTAAAGCATGTTTTCCCACAGTTTTGATAAGTGAATTTTGCAATTAAATTTAAGTGTTGCATTATTATTCATTATTTTATTACATTTTTCTGTTTTTTTTTTTAAATTTCAAAGGTTAATTTATTATAAAATAAAAAAGAAATACTCCTCTTGCTTAACAACCGAAATGCAAAGCCATAGTCTACTCTAGGCAATACATAATCCAGCAACATAATAAATTAACCTGTTGTGGCTTAAGTTAAATTCGTTTTTTTTTTCTTTTTCTAACTTAAAATTTTATTTCATTTATTCTACTCGTTTAAATTTATTACTTGTAAATTTAAATTAATTTGATCACAAACAAATGATAATTTTCAATAACTATTGATACGTTCGCTCTCTAAGTCAACAACGACGATCACAAATAGTATGACTTCGAACCGGAACAAGTTGCAAATAGAATTCTTATAAGAGAGGCTGTATTAAACAAAAACAACATTCAACTTTGATATTTTTATCACTGATGAATAAAAAAAGAAGAAATAGAAAAAAAATACTCATAAATTGACATCAAAGTCAACAACGTAGTCTAAACAACAGTGTATTGAAAGGCAGCTTTAAAGTCAGTCTTCCCATTCAATTGTCAACCACGAAGAACACACAATAATGTTGGAAAATAAAATCGCAAAAAACCGCATCAATTGAAGGCAATCCTTAGTTTATAAACGTATAAACGAATGAACGGCATTCAGAAGTCTGAAAAGTTGCATTAAACAGCAGCTCATACTAGTACAGATTTGAAATGAATTTCGTTGAAAGAATAAAAAACAAAAAATTTACATTTACATGAGTACGAGTTATAAAAAAAGAGAAGATTTAATAAAAATATTTCGAATTTAATTCGTTATGCCAGTCGTGTCCAATTTTAATGGATTTTTCTAAGAACGAAGAATAAACTGCACATAGTTTTGCCATGAATTATATTTCTTGAACCAAAATAAAGTGTCATAAGGTTTTTGCTTAAGCAAGAAGTATTTTTTTTTTTTTCAGGGTTAAAAAGTTAGTCTTCAATATTTGATTATTAGTACGAAAACTAGGTTTAAAGAAATTTGAATTCCCTAATACTGTATAAAATAATATGTCGCATATTCCAAAAGCCCTATGCTCCCTAGAGGAGTAAGAGGAACATATTTATATATTCCAACAGTTACACCCTAACATCTATCTTGTTGACCTACACCTGTCAAATTACATACATATATACATACATACTTAATTCGTCATTATAGTCCTTCAACCAGGATTACGACAGAGCTTCTCACATCACTTATGTTGTGTGTGTTAATTTTTTAAACATGAGTGGCGAAACCTACAGTTCAAAGTCGACTCTGAACAAAAGATTTTTTGAGAAACTTTTCATAGCAACTTTATTCTATTCTCAGAGCTTTTGCCAGAAGTCTGCTGAGAGGAAGTCGCCGAAGAAATATTTTTTCATATTTCGTTTTATTGGAGATGCCTGACCTTGGGTTGGAACCGTGGCCTCACCTCTTTTAAGCCAACACACTTTCTACTAGACAACGGCGCTTCATCTGTCAAATTAGTTGCGATTTGTTTATTCTGTTAGACGAATAAACATGCGAAGTGTGTTCCCCGAATGTACTCTGAAACAGTTGGCAACTGATCCTAATATTCATCAAAAAATCATATTCAGCTGTGAGGCCTATTCCATATGGGATCCAAAGAGCGCCCCTAATGCATTCAGAAAAAGTCACTATTTCGTGTGCATTTTCAGTTGGCGGCATTATTCAAACTTTAGTTGTCGCCGTTGTCAGTAATGGCATGGCCAATGTCATTCTCAATGATATACCAAACAATGAGTTTTTCGAGATGTATGGAATGCTTTTGGATCTCTTGCGGATTGGCACTGTAACAAATTCAACAATTTTATTTGTTTAAGTACCCATTGATTCAGAAAAAGGCCCCATTGCTGATAATGCAGTTATCCAACGTTGCAGTCTTAACATACTCCAACATTTGTATTAAATTTCTCAACCAGAATGTAGAATTGAAGAACCTCGGTATGGTGGCTTGGTTTTTGCCATATGGTTTTAGCAATGTTAATGAGTGTGCGTGCAGTGCCCGATTTCTCAATAATCAGACATTAACTATCCGTCAGAGCACTAGTGGTGGACCAGTACTATGTACACTATTGGCAATAGAGATATGACCCTCTACGCTTGGTTTAGGAGAACGATTAGAATAGTTCAGTGTTAGGTTTAATAGATTTAAGGAATTATAGTGTGAGAAGCTTTGTCGTAATTGTAACTGAAGGGTTGTAATGATGTATGTATGTAATTATAGCCTGATGATGTAATTTCTCTACAAAAAATTTCGAAATTTTCATGAAACATAAAATTTCATAAAATTTTTAACTGTTTTGTTTTTCTTTTCGAATCGACCTCAACTAATTTACAAGCATATGTATGTAAATGAAATCTCTTTGTTATATTAGTGATTAACATTTAATAGCTTTCTGATAACAATCATTATATTATTATGGTCCTTACGTAAGAAAAGGTAGGTCACCTTGGTGTTATATCTTAAACAAAAAAAAGAAGAAGCAAAGATGTACATGAACGAAAGAAAAAAATGATTTTATTACAATTTAATTCAACTAAAATAAACGCTTATGTTTAGTTAAAGGTCATTTAAACCAAATATTTTAGCATGTTTAATAAAGCAGAAAATAAACTACCAACAGAAATATCAATTTTCAGACAAAACGAAACATTGAAACAAACACCAGCACGCAAAGACTTTTATAAAAGATATGTTGCCAGTCACGATATAAGAAACAGCAAATGTTTTCAACATTTTAGTCACCAAATAATGCAAACAAAAACACAATAGCAACGACAAGAAAACAAAGATCACTTTAACGAAAATAACAATCCATTGTCGTAGTCTCGGGCAAATATGTAAGCGCGGATGTTTTTTCTTTTAATTTTCTTACTGGGAGCATCTGTTTTTAAACACACTTTAACATTTGAAAATTGCAACAAAAAAAATGTAGTGCCCCATGGTTTTTGTTTCCACAAAATAACCAGGCGACATTCAAAATGTGTATGTATGTATTTAAATCAAGAAGAAAAAACAAAAAAAACTCTAATCAATGCAATCCTATACACATTTTATGAAATACTTTGTTACTTAGTAAGTGAAACAAAGACTGCATTTTTGTTGAGATTATTTATATTCTCCCCATTTGCCAATTGAAGTGCAAACAATCTTGCAGAGTCTATAACTTTAGCCAACACTGCACTGCTGCTGCTGCTGCAATATCGAATCCATTCCAATCTAATTCATCCATCTGTCTTGTCTTAACGTATCGATAGATTTGAATTTACACTTTAACATTTACGCGTGTGCAAATCGAATCACAAAATACGTCATCTTTTTCTTTGTTGTCGCTGGCATTTTTTCATTATTTTTGTAACAAAAATACAAAAAAAAACAGTTGCATGTATTGCAATAGTTTGAAATCTTGCATTGCATTTGTAATGCATTGTGTACATTTACTAGAGCATTGAATCTTTTTAGACATTGATCTACAGCAATAACAATCGTCTTGAACATTCTAAAACTGAAATCTTTTACTTTTGGGTCTCTTTTTTGGTCCACTTTAATGTTGTCGGCACAAGTGAATGTTGAATTTGTTTCCTATAAATGGTAAGGATGCTCTACTTTAATTTTAACCTTGTGAATTGATTAATTAAGCCGTTGGTTACAAGTAAAACCTGTTTCATTAACAATAAAGTTTTTTCTTAACTCAGCGTTGGGGTTCAAACTCCAGATCAGACATCTCCAAAAAAACGAAATATAAAATAAATATTTCTTCGGCGACTTCCTTTCAGCAGATTTCTGGCAAAAATCACGAGAGTAAAATAAAATCGCCATGAAAAGTTTCTCAAAAATCTGTCGTTCAGAGTCGACTGTAGGTTCCGCCATTCATGTATAAAACTAACACAAACAAAATAAGTGTTGTGAGAAGCTAGGTCGTAAATCTGACTGAAGGGCTGCAATCAGTTATGTATGACCAATTATGTATGTATGTATTGCAGAAATCTTACAACTTGACACCTCGATCAAGGACGTTAGAACGTGCGAGGTCAAACAAACTCCACCTTTTCATGGCAAAAACAAGGGGTGACACATGAGATAAGAGACAATACTTCCTCCTTCTCAGACTCACAGTACCTGCGGAAGTCATTTTACAGAATGCCAAGTCTCTCGGCATGCCTACCAAGAGAACATACATACATACATAATTGATCATTACAATCCTTCAGTCAGGATTATTGACCCAGTTTCTCACACCACCTATGTTGTGTGTGTTAATTTATATACATGAGTGGTGGGACCTACAGTTTAAAGCCGACAGATTTTTGAGAAACTTTTCATGGCAATTTTATTTACTCTCAGAGTTTGTGGCCAGAAATCTGCTGAGAGGAAGTCGCCGAAGAAATACTTTTTGTATTTTGTTTTGATGTCTGGCCTGGAGCTCGAACCTTGGCTTTACGTCTAATAAGCCAACCACTACCTACTAGATTACGGCGACTTCGACCAAGAGAACAGTGGCCCTTAATAATCACTACTATGCGATGGGTGACTAGCGATTTAAGGATAGAAATGAGTTGGTCCTCTCTTTACCCATAACTATTCACCAGTGTCTAGCAATACTGCTCTTACCGCCCAGGTGCCACCGAGATTGATATTCCAATTAAAATGAAGCATTCAAAAGACCTGTGCTCTGTAACATGTAAGAGATTGCGAGCTGGACAATTCATCAGCAATTTTATTTCCAACGGTGTCCCATTCAAAGTTACCTTTGCATTATATGAAGTTTCCTGAGAAATTCTCGGCATTCCTGGACAAGAAGGGACGCTGAAAATACCGTCGTTAAGGACTTAATATCGATTAAAACAAGATATTCTCAGAGAAAATTCTGTCATCCAACAAACTTTAATATGAAATTTATTTTTGTCGAGAATATTAGGTCACGATAATGCAATTTTGTATTCAAGGTTCAATTCCATTGTTTATTCGGCAGATCCTTTTGATCTTATGGTCAAACTCTGCCATATTTTAACCAAACTGTAGTGTAAAATTTTACTCTAAAATTATATTTTTCCAGCAAATATTTGTAAAGTCCAACCTTATACCCAGATTGATAAGCCTACTAGAAGATTTGATAGAAATTTCTGTCCCGGAAAATGTTTGATCAAAATCATTCTGTAATGTGGCGTTCATGCAAATAATATAATTATTCACCAAATCTTGGACTTTATATAATTGAATTTCCATCCTTTTTTTATTAAATTTGAGGAACATAAGAGAATTTGATCAATCGAATGAGTTCACTGCCCTAATGTCTACACTTAATTCTATAGGGTATTTACAATTCGTTAATTTCGTATCTGCAACAACGTTTTGTTGCAATATAATATTCATAAAGAAATAGTGTGTGTTGTGTGTTTTTGGTTGTTCGATTTTAACTTACCCCCACTCCAGCAACTTTAACGCAAATATGAAACATTTGACATTGAGCCTCCGGATCTGCATAATAGCCGCCAAGTATTTTGTCATGACATGTGAATCGTGTCTGTGGCATATTTTGTAGACTGTATGTTGGCCATGGTTTTCGAAAGAATGATGACTCTTGTCCTAGTATTGTATCTGTTATGGTTAAAACAATTGCTGTAATAACAAAAAAAAAACAAAAGATTATTAAAAAAATAAAACAAGAAGATACATAAACATAAAATTACATATTATGTATGTATGCATACATACATATGGTATATACATATAATCATAACATGTTTTTAGACGTAAAATTATGTGATTTTTAAAAACATTTTTTTCTTCTTTAATTTGAGTGACGGGACAGTGTTTTGTGGATGGTTTTTTTAAATGAAATAAATGTGCTTGAAACGTCCTTGACTAAATTTAATAATAAATGAACAAACAATCTCGTCTTGTCTTTTCTTTTGCAAGATTAATGTAAGATTTTAATTGTAATCTTGTAAGTGTTGTAAGTGTTGTATATTGTCTTTCTTTAAAATATGAGTTTGAAAATTAAAAATTCTAACCATCTTGTAAGTATTTTCCTTAATATGAATTACAATACGATAAGAAACTATATTTCAATTTAATCAGTCTAACGTAATGAAGTCTGACAGAGAAAGGTGGATTACTAAAGAAAGAAGAAGTCTTCAACAGCCAGCTATGCTACTCAAATGCTTACCCCTATACCTGCGAAGAACCTATTTCTCTATAACTTCAACACTCGTGCTGGATATGAGAATAGATTTAAGAAAATAAAATACTACTTCACAATACCAATGGGGGAATTGCTGAGAAAATTATGGGATTAGGAAAATATTTCACAGGGACCAACAATACGGTCTCTTCCCAAAAAATGTTCAACAACAAAATGCTGTAATTAAAGAGTCATATCGATACTTTCATCTGTTCAAAAAAATTTCAACAAAATAATACTGAACGAATTTGCTATCCCGTCATACACAAGACTAGGTTTGGCATTTGTAGATTACGATAAAGTATTCAATGCTCAAAATAGAAAAAAAGACAATAAGTTTCCTTTTATCAAGAGGACCATAAACAGTTATAATGGACAGTATCCGGAGTTTTGCTCGTGGGCTAAATAAATCTTGTAAATAGTTTTAGTTTTTTACATGAATGTGTCATAATAACAATAACGTACTGCGTGGTTGTACATGCACATTTTAAAGAAGGATATGTACTCTGAAGCTGAGGTTGCTGTAATACACACATGAAATGATATGTTCAAGATTGAAAAACTCTTTGCAACTCAACAGATTTGAGAAGCTTTTCATGTTAATTGCATTTACTCTCTGGCTTTTCGCTTAATAAGCGAACATACTACCTATGTATTAGACCTCGGCAATTCCAAGCGATTTAAATAAACCAAAATGTGTGCCTTACACAATCGTTTAATCGAATTTTTGTATTCATTCAGAAATGCCTATTAATGCCATTTTGTGTCTGCCACGGCTTCTTTGGGTGGAGCTCATCGGAAATGTTCAATTCTCCATAACATTAGTCGATGCTTTTGAAGACCACTATGATTTGTGGCTTATTCACCGTAACCCCACAAAAAAGTATAACAGGATCAGAACGCAAGTGATGTAACCATGCCCTCAAATCGCTGTATCGCTGTCCTGCTGAAACTAAATGTCGATCTAGACTAATCGATCTACAGTTCTCTTCGTTCACAATGATGACATGTTTAACTGCGATCTCACAGAAATTTGCATTGGGCACTCTTGGATTTCATTTGAAATGGTATCGTCCCATATTCGATAATTTTGTTTGTTCACGCACCCATTCATTCTTAAATAGGCCTCGTCTATGAAGATGATTTTTCAATGAAATCTATTGCCATTAATATTGATTTGGCAAAGCAGACTGAATAAATGATAACTACTTTGATATGTGTAGCTTTAATAACTGTCAACGTTCGGATGTCCCTGTTATAAGACACTACAGAAGTATTTAAAAGATTAATTGAAATTTTCAATGCTCATTTTTGCCACAAGACTATATTGTGTGGAGGAGTATATTGTTAATAACGAGTGAATTTTTAACCTTTTGGATTTGAAATTTGAAAGAGCACGTGTAAGTATTTCTAGCGGCTACAACGTATATTCTCTATCCGTGAACTCCAATTTTTGCAAATTTTCCATCATTTCGGCTGACATCTAACCAATCGCAGCTGTAATAGTGACTACCAGGGCTGGAATAACTTCTGGCTTATCCCTTTTCCTCTCACCACAAAAAATGGTCTGGTTTACAGATACTCTAAACACGCCGTATAGCATCTGGCACCGTCTTGTTCAATCCACTTATCAGCCAAGTACGAATGTATCATTTTGGACAAAAAAAAAGTGAGTAATAATGGCTCAAGACACTTTGCCCTATTTATTCTAACGTTGTGATCTTCATCGTTATGAGAAAAGTGCGATCAAATTATGACCCTCAAACCGCACCGTGCAGTGCTTATATCAAGATGCATTAACAGTTTTTGAATTACCTCTGCCCTATACGTACTCATTGAGCAAAAACGAGCTACGTCGTCGCTGATGATTATTATTCGATAGAAATACAAATTTCTTCCATAATGCGAATTTTCATAATTAAATTCGTTTATTAGTCTATTCATGGTGAAATGGGAAACCTTACAGAATATTTGTGAGATTGTCACATGCCAAGAATCTTAATAATATACTAGAAATATTTGAACTATCTACAGTGACGAGTATGTTACAACCAGATTTAATGTGTAATCCAGCAATCATTTGTGCTTACAAATAACAAAATATGTATATCACGAAATACAGAGTTTAAAGTTTTTTCTCTTAAAAAAAAATTAATAAAAAAAATATACCTATAAAATAACCCTACAAATAATAACTAAAAAATCTAATTACTTAATGAACAAAAAATAAAAACAATGGGAAGCGAATTAACTGAATTAAAATTTATTTCATATTCTTAATTGCAATTCTAATATTTCCTTTTGATGGATGGCTGACTGAATATTTTAAGCGATTACAATTTCAGACAAAAAAATAAAAAGAACAGAAAAAAATAATAATTTTTTAAAACTCTTCTATCTTTGCACAATGATGTGCTGTAATTACAAAAAAAAGAAAAAAACACCGAAACAAAAAATAAATTTTCAAATTTTGCAATTTCATCAAGTCATTCTTCATTCTTTGTGTTCATTATTCGTTCATCATCAAAAGCATTGTAGACAAGATGTTGGTTCTTCTATTTCTTAAGTTGAGTATTTTGATGAACTTGTTTTTCTTGTTGTTGTTGCAAATTTCCATTAAATTTAAATATATTTTGTGCAATTTTTGTTCTTTTTTTTAAAAACAGAATAAAATTTTTGTAATGAATTTTGTTTGCATAACTCAAATGCGAATAATTGAAAACGTAACAATATCATCAAAAATTTGCATCAGCAATAAAGCAAAAATCAAATCACAATGTTACAGATTTCTTAATAATTTAATGAATTCAAATGTTTTTTTTTTTAATGAAACAAAACATAGGCAATTTTCTATGTGATTTAATTAAGTTACCAAAATTTATATTTATATTTTAAAATATGTATACATTTATACATACGGGGTCTGTTCTAAAAATCCTGGTAATATTGACTTTACTACGAAAATGTTTATATTTTCTTTGAGATTTATGATTACATAGCTCAAAACTATCCATTTTATATTAATTAAAATATGTATGTACAGTTATAAATTATATTATAATTATGCCGCAAGAAAAATAAATAGATTGGGAGTCTGGGAATTGAACTCACAATCTTTGCACTGATATTCTAGCATACTACTACACGGCATAAATTTCTTATATTCGACTACGTTTTTTCTATTCCCTTTTAGTCCAGTAGGTAGTGTAGTATCTTATCAGACGAGAGCTCGTAATTCAACCTCCGGCTTAGACATCTCGAACAAAACAAAATATAAAAATTATTTTTCTCGTTGAGTACCCCTCAGCAGTCTTTTAACAACAAATCTTGGGAGTGAAATAAAATTGCGAAGAAAACTTTCTCAAATCTGTCGTTCGAAGTCGACATTGGATACAAGTTACCACGATTTATGGATAAAAATAACACACAGAACATGGGTGGTGTAAGAATCTAGGTCGTTAACCCGACTTCATTGTTTTTAGAAATGTTGGGTTGTTAAAAATAATCTCCTCTTCAGTCAGGATTACGGCTTAGCTTCTCACACCTCACACTGCTGAGAGAAAGTTGCTGAAGAAATATGTTTTCATATTTCGTTTTGATCTCTGACCTGACCATTTAATTATTTTTTTTCAGTTTCATTTATCTGGTTCCATTAATCAAGTTCCTACAGCTATATAGGTGATTGTTCATTCTGTCAAGTCTCAGAAGCATAGCTTTGTGCCCCGCCGTTGCCTAGGAATAATACCTGTTAGGCACAGTAGCGATTCTTTCTCGATTTTTTAAAAGATACTATCTGGCTACCTTAATGGGTTGTTTGGAAAAGAGAGAGAGATAGTGAGACCTCTTAATTTTTTAATTGAAATTATCCAGGTTATAATCAAGTCCTTTAACTACTGTACTACGACTCTTCACTACATAGTCTATAAGTTCAGTTTAAAGGCGTAACATTCTTTAGTAAATCCTAAGGCACTTTAAATCCATTTTTGTGTTGATACATACAGAATTGGCTATTATAACCCTTCAGACAGGATTACGACCTAGCTTCTCACACCAAGTATGTTGTGTGCTTAAGTTTTATATATGAGTGACAGGACCTACAGTTTTAAGTCGATTCCGAACGACAGATTTTTTGATCGTTTCATGGGTATTTTATTTACCCTCAGAGTTTTTGTCAGATATCTGCTGATAGTCAGTAGTTTTGATATTCAATATAATTATGTATTGTCACATTTTCCCATAATTTTGATATAAAAACAATAATTGCTATCAATTCTTTAATTTTCAATTCATAAACATATAAACCTTGAGTTTCAAACGGAGGTTATCAAACGTACACACAATATCAAAATCGTTACAATAACATTGCCAGATATGGCCGTAGGCATAGTAATGCTGATGAAGTGCCTTTTAAATGTACAAAAATTAAAATACACAATCATTAAATCATTAAAGCCAAGTTATACCAAGACAAATATTCACACGCCTTTACCAATATTTCAAGTAACTTAATTATTTTTTTTTTTGTGTATTGTAGATAATGGCCATTGACTACAATGTTTTACTCATCAGCCATCAATTCACAATCCATCAATGGACATTAAACACGCTTTACTGGCGTATGAGTATAAAACCAACGCCCAACCATTATTGCCACTACCATTCATTAAAAAAAAAGCCAAAATCAACAACATTTGTTGGACTAAGCAATTTTTTTTATTGAAATTTTAATTTTTTCGCTCATTAGTTTTGTGTTTTTGTAACAACTATTTTTTGTGGTTAAAAATCTGACTTCGTTAAATATATTTTCTTATTTTTTATTTCAATTACAAAGTCATTACTTTGACATTTTTATTGTCATTTTAATGTTTGCAATGGCATGAGGTTTTAAGTGGTTTTCATAGATTTTAAGTTTTAATGTTTTTGGTGTGCGTTTTATAGGCAGTACGTAGAGGTAATAAAATAAAATGTATATACAATATTTTAAATATTTTATATTTTATATACCTACATACATACATAATTGGCCATTGCAACCCTTAAGTCAGAATTACGGCCTAGCTCCTCACACCACTCATGTTGTGTGTATTAATTTAATACATGATTGACGGGACTTACAGTTTAAAGTCGACTCTGAACGACAGATTTTTGACAAACTTTTTATTTACTATCAGAGTTTTTGCCAGAAATCTGCTGAGAGGAAGTCGCTGCTGAAAAATATTTTTTCATATTTCGTTTTGATGTCTGACCTTGGGTTTGAACCGTGGCCTCACGTCTAATAAGCCAACACACTAGACTACATCACAATTAATAAATATATCCGTATTCATTATTATTATTATTATTATTATTATTATTATTATTATTATTATTATTCCTGGTAATAAAAGTACAAAATAATATTGTGTAGTATTATAACACAGCCGTTTCTTAAAAATTGAAACCACCTAATACCAGAAGAGCATCACACCCACTGTCCGACTATGTCACACATACTATTTCAAGTAAAAATTTTACATACATACATACATAATTGGTCATTACAACCCTTCAGTCTGGGTTAGGGCCTAGCTTCTCACACCACTCATGTTGTGTGTATCCATAAATCCATAAACCGCATTTGATTTATTTATTTTATTTGATTTATAATGATCTACATAGCACAACAAGATACTAAATCTTATAAGTGACAGTGCTATGTTTACAATCAATAAGGTATAAAAAATTAACATTAATTAAATACAAAAAATTAGAGAAAGTTAAATTATGTATATAAATATTAAATTAAATTGTTAAGGTAAAGTATAAAAATAATAATAATAATAATAATAATAATAATAATAATAATAATAATAATAATAATAATAATAGTAGTAATAATAATAATAATAATAATAACAATAATAATGATGACCTAAAAAATAAAATCACAAAATTTACAAATATGAGATAAAAATTTTAATTATGAAAATAATTTAAATAACTCCTTTTTGAACGCGTTTGCATTGCCCAGATTTTGGATGTTATTTGGTAAGGAATTCCAAAGACTAATGGTGTGTATAAAGAACTGTCGCTGAGACAGAAGAGTCCTGAATCGTTGCTGTATAATCCCCACACCCCGGTGGGATCTGGCAAACTTAATTTTACAATATAAATACTTCGGCTGTTTCGTGTAAATTATTTTATGAAGTAGAAGGAGGCATCTAGTTTTCAGGAGATTATCAAATTTGATACCAAGAATCAAGTAAGCTAAATGAGAAATGTGATCCCGACGCCCCTTAAGGAAAACATACCTGGCTATGTTATTGTACGCCAGGTTAAGTTTCCGGTTGTCATCATAACTGCAATTTGCGTATATCTCACATCCATATAAAAGTACCGGAATCAAGTACGTTTTAGCAAGTTGCATGCGAATGACAAAAGGAGTTGAATCTATGACAGCCCACAAATTTCGAAGCATGCCATAAATTCTGCCAACAATGACACTTATATGGGTAGACCACGATAATTTGTCATTAAAGACAATACCCAGATTAGTAGCCGACCTGACAAATTCAATTTTATTTCCCCTGATACTCAATTCAGGTATGACAAATGATCCGTTTGTTCTCGAAAGTGTAATACATTTAGACTTAGAAGGATTGATACATAGTCCATTGGCCGAGGCCCATCCGTCAATCCTTGCTAAGTCACGATTAATGTAGTCCAAACAAGAATAAATATTCTCCCTTGGAGTATATGTGTAAAGCTGCACATCGTCAGCATACATGTGAACATTACAGTTAACCAAGACATCAGGTAGATCATTTATATACATGCAAAACAGCAAAGGTCCAAGTATAGACCCCTGTGGAACACCTCTACTAATAGTAAGTGGATCCGAAACTTTGCCATTGAAATGAACCTTCTGAAATCTGTTCGTCAAATAAGAATAAATTAGATTACAGGCAGTTTCGGAGAAATAAAACAGTTTTCGGAGCTTTTTCAATAGAACCGCATGATCGACTGTATCAAAAGCCTTAGAGTAATCAAGCAGAACCAAGAACGCCACACTATTACCATCAAGTTCCGACCTAAGTTCCTCAACTACATTTACCAGAGCGGTAGTACAACTCCTACCTTTCATGAAGCCCGACTGATTAACCGTTAAGAAATTGTGGTCCCTCAGATATTCATCGATTTGTCTGGCCATGATGTTCTCCAATACTTTGGATAAAAAAGGAAGGATTGCAATTGGCCTGAACTCACAATTAGTTTTCGGAATGGGAAGGATTTTAGCCAGTTTCCAACTTTCAGGAAAAGAAGACTTAGTCAGAACTGTATTGAACAAGAAAGTATAGTAAGGCAAAAGTTTAGGAGTCAGAGCCTTTAAGAATAAAGGATGCAAATCATCAGAACCAACTGCATTCGATTTTACCGCTGAAATACATTCCAAAACCTCAAACTGATTTACGCAACGAAAGCTAAAGGAATACTGTGGTGGAACACAACAGAGTTCATCATACAAGTCACCGTTAGACCTTGGGACCCTAGAATTTACGAACTGGTCATTAAGCTTGTCCACATCCACATCAATATCGGCCTTTGGACATTTTCGGCCTATTCCTATTTCACGAATTACATTCCATTTAGACTTGTTGTCCATAGCATTGGAAAACTTTCCGCCATAATACAATCTTTTTGCAGTTCTTATGCTCCTGGTAACTTCCATCCGTGTGAATCTATGTAAAGCTTTCAAATCATCCGTCCTAAACCTCTTCCATCTCCTGTAAGCACTATCCCTCCTCTCAATGAGTGCTTTTATTTCCGCATTAAACCAGGGCTGTTGTTTAGGTTTGATGTGCTTGGTTTTGACAGGAACGCACCTGTCATAGAGCAAACGCACTCTGTCCTGAATAAACGATAATTGGTCGTTCGCATTACCCAGTGTGTATACCTGGTCCCAAGATACGCTATCCAGTTCAATATTCAGAGTTGCATAATCAATGTTTCCAAAATCACGATACGTAATATATTTGTCCACGGGACTTGTTACGGACAAATTATAATTAAGGAAGAGAAGGTCATGGTTGGAGAAGCAGGAAGCAGAAATTTGGTCATATAACAATACCCTGTCAATGTGATTCACAAATATAAGGTCTATCAAGCTACTGGATGTTGAATGGAAATGTGTAGGTGTTGACACATTTACAGGACTGAGGTGAAGTGAGTGCATTGGTCCAATAAGGGGATTAATTTTTTATACATGAGAGTCGGTTCCTGGAGTTTAAAATCGATTTCGAACGACAGATTTTTGAGAAACTTTTCAATGCAATTTTTTTACTCTCAGAGTTTTTGCCACAAATCTGCTCAGAGGAAGTCGCCGAAGAAATATTTTTTCATGTATCGTTTTGTTGGAGATGTCTGACCTGGGTTTTAAACCAAGAAGTGCTCGCGATGTAATATAATATGATATGAAAGAAATCGAATCCATACTCCCTGTATTAATACAATAGCATGCTATCCCTTGCAATTTGTTTGAGGCCACTACCGTACAAAGTCTTTTAATCTCGATCTATCTTTAGCCATTAGCGCATTTATTTCGGACTAAATCAATTAAGTCGCAACCACTTAGGTTAGATTAGATCGAACTGGTAGCCTTGAATACCAATGAACAGTTGAGCGCCCATTGAGACGCCATAGGTAAACGGAGTCCTTGTACTGACCGAATTCCACCAAAATCATCGAAGAAGTCGGTCAGCCCGGATCGGCGCCGCCCACTTGTAATTCTAAAAATCTTTCTCCAATATAGGCAAGAATTACATACGTTCTGCATCCTTTAGAATTCCAATTAATCGATAACTTGGATATCTAATATCATATCATTTCAAAAGTTTTGAAACAAGGCCAATCCAACAGTTCTTTAAAATTTCTTGGGTCATTTGAGTATCGCCTGCCCCTTGCCACAGATCGTTCATATAGGAGTAAAAGTTTTGCATTGAAATCGATCATTTTTAAATGAGATTTAGAATGTTTTTAAAGCGATTACTTCACCCACAATTTTCCAACAAACGCCTTAATAACTCCTCGTGAGCTGCCGATTATTGATATGATACTCCTCACATCTTCATGTTCATCGTAATTTAGTTGTGATACAAAGAATAACGTTGCGTGTTGTTTGTGAGTTATTGAGCCTTAGCAGCAGTGTGATACCTCAACCGTACTCTGTGACATTATCCGTTTTGAATAATTTAAATATGATTTCTTCTACTAAATCAGTTATTAGTTAAGCAGATAAGGGTTAATGTAGGCCACACTTGGAGCCTTGCCATTTTTCAGTATCCATAAAACGATTGTGGAATAAATTCCGTCTAGAAAGACACAGCTCAACATAGTATCTCTACATAATAGTAGGATCGTATTACCACTCCAGAAAAACGAACATTTACTCCTTCAGAATATTTTAGTAGGTATGCGATTCGAAATTAATTTCTTCTCTTTTGGGTACCGGCAACAGACTCAACATCAACCTTATTTATACCAACCAAGCGCTGCAAACACTGTTTAACTATTAGATTTTCAGATACCTTAAAAAATTTTGAGACATCCACCGAAACGCGTATTTTTCGAATGTATTGCGGACACCTACATGTTATCCCTAATATGTTGTCTAGCGATCTCTTGCAAAATGCCTGCTATTTCCTAATAGCGAGTCCAAAACAGAAGGATTATAACAAAGAAAGGATATTTACAATTGTTAAACATTTTTTCGGCGACTTCCCCTCAGCAGTCTTCTGAATCTGAGAGTAAATAAAATCACCATGAAAAGTTACACAAAAATCTGTCGTTCGGAGTCGACTTTAAACTGTAGGCCCGGCCGCTCATGGATAAAATTAACATACACAACATGAGTAGTGTGAGAAGCTAGGTCGTAATACTGATCCTAGGATAGTAATAAACAATTAAGTAAGTACTTTTTCTCTCTTACAGAACCCCACATCAGCCTCTAAAAACCAATACTCGTGTTATCGCCGAGATATTGCCTGAAATGGATGTAATAGCGTTTCTAAACCATCTTCGAAAACCAATTGAGGGACGATCATTTAAATGATATAATATTTCGTGAATAATGACAAGGTCGAAATAATAAATGAAATTCAAGTTTCATCGAAATCTTCAACATTACTAATTGAAATCGTAAACTGAATGAATTTTTATTGTTTTATTTTTTTAAATGTTTTCTTATTTATTTGTTTTTTTTTAATGTATTACCCATACTTGATTTAATATTTTCTTACAGCTGATGTTATAATATCAACATTTTTATTTTTGTTTTCAAAGAGCCGGCATTTATTTATGGTCTAAATATCCATAACTCCATCACATTTTCCTATAATTGGAAAACTGCTTTATTTAATTGACTTGTTTAACCAAGAAAGAAACAAATCAAATTACAAAAATCGATTTCAAACACAAATTAATTGCGTAACAAATCGATCAGCCGGTTTTCATTATAAACAAAATAAAATAATCCCAGTTCACTTAACCTTAAGTGGAAAAGGAAAACAGTTTTTAGGTTGTCTTTCAACACTTGTAATAACAATGAATACCATTTGATCTTCTTCATATCTTTTTAATTTTTTTATTTTATGGTCAACACTCAGTTTGAAATCGAAACTCTCGTCTACTAAGTCAAGACACTACCGACTAGACACCGTGGACCGCTAGAACAAATATAAATACGAGATTTTCCTTAAGAACATGGTAATACTTGGCCTCATATGACTTGTATAGTTAGATAGCATTTGATAATTTCGACTGAAAAAACTTGTAATGCCGATCGACAATACTTTGAAAAGTATGTTTGTATCTTTATCTTCAAATTATCATTTTAATGACAGAGATTATTATCACATTTAAAATATGACTTGAGGCCACAGTTCAAACCCCAGTTCAGACATCTCGAACATAACGAAAATGAACAAATATTTCTTCGTAATCTTGACTGAATGAGAGTTTTGAATAATATATGCGATATTTTGGTTCTTGAGACGTATAAGTTCTCTTAGTTACTCTCCCATATATAATGAATGATATTTCTGCGCTTTAGTTTTTAGTGTACTTTCTACATGACATGTAGAAATGCCAAAAAGGCATAGTAAGATTTGTCATTTCTAAATATTTCACAAACGAACAGAGCTGCAAATCATTGAATTTTATTACTATAACTCATGTAGCGTGTATAATATGTTTCTATTGAAAAATTGTTTTCAGCTACGAAGCGTAAGAAGCCGACAGAAATTGTTCAAATGTTGTATCCGTAAAAGGTACCCTATTTGGTATGGCTTATGGACAACAGCGTTGAAAATTGCAACGGTCAATTAACTATTCAGGGAGTAATGTGTCATTTTTAAATAGGAAATGAATAGCATTTAAAAAAATTAGCCGTTCGAAATCGACATTAAATTGTAGGCCCTCTTGAATAAAATTCACACATACAACATGCGTGGTGTGAGAAACTATATCGTAATCCTGAGTAAAGGCTTGTAAAGACCACTTAAATGACTACATACATACATAATTGGTCATTACAACCCTTTAGTCAGGATTACGGCCTAGTTTCTCATACCACGCATGTTGTATGCGTTAATTTTTATAATTATTTTTTAAAGTCGACTCCGAACGACAAATTTTTCTTTTTTAAACTTTTCATAGTAATTTTATTTACTCTCAGAGTTTTTGCCAGAAATCTGCTGAGAGGAAGTCGCCGAAGAAATATTTTTCATATTTCGTTCAGTTGGAGCTGCCTGACCTGGGGTTTGAACCGAGGCATAGCGTCTAATAAGCCAAAACACTAACTACTAGACCACGGCGACTAAGTTACATTAAAATTCATGTCAACCAGTACGGTGACTCAAGCTAATATCGATTAAATTGCTAAACAGAGTATATCAAATTCTTGGATGGACAATATGATGTATGTTGTTGTATTTTGCATGAACTATTCTTTAAAAGATCAATTCAGGCATTCAGTTACCTCCCCAGTTATACATACAAATTAGGTTCACTTTTGCTAGTTTGCTGTGTTATTTTTACAATTTGCGTTAACAAACCTGTCTGGACTCTGTAATCTGCTGAGTAAAGTGCTGGTATTGAAACGATAAACCGAATCGCAGCTCTGATACAAAAAAGATAAAAAAAGAAATGTGTACATACATAATACATAATTGATCAATGCCATTCTTTTGTCAGGATTACGACCTAGTTTCTCACACCGCTTACGTTGTGTGTACTGATTTTTTATAAATGAGAGGCGCGACCTATAGTTTAAAATCGATTTTGTACGACAGGTTTTTGAGAAACTTTTCATGGCAATTTTTTTTACTCTTAGAGTGTTTGCCGGAAATCTGCTGAGAGGAAGTCGCTGGACTGGTATGAGAAACGAGGACGTTATACAAAGGGTCCATTTGACCTCCTGACACTGTACTTGTCGTAATTGACAAGTACACGTCCTCTAACCTAACCTTTCATAGCAATTTTTTTTTACTCTCAGAGTTTTTGTCAGAAAGGAAGGAAGAGAAGAAGTCGCTGGAAAAATATTTTTCCATATTTCGTTTTGTTGTAGATGTCTGAACTGAGAAGAAATAAAAAAATATTCTTTCGGGAACAATTTCTTATCTGCCTTCTGGCAAAAATGACGGTAAATTAACACTTCTCAAATCTATCATTCAAGCCAACAGATTAAATTAACATACGTAATACGTGTGATGTGAGACACAAGGCCGTAATCCTGGCTGAAGAGTTTTAATAGCCAATAATGTAACGAACATGAAATGTTAAAAAACATTCGTTATACATGTTAGGATCCACGATTCAAAGAAAGCTTGAAATAATGTAATTTTTTATGAAAATCGAATTCTTGAGAAAAATTATACCAGACTATGGAAACATTTAAATAAAATTTGGTTCATAAAAAATTGGTTTTTATAAAAAACATCTGCAGTAACTCAGAATGCTCTGGTATGGTACTGTATTGTTTTAAAAAATATTAATTAATTTTATTGTTAATGCATTTTAATTATAAATGAAAATGAAAAAGAATACTTGAATTTCTACTTACCACATATTAAAGTGCAGAAAGATGAGTTTATCCTTAACATGTTGTCTAGAAGAAGTTATGGTAATCCAAAAATTTTTTATATGCGATAATATCGTTTATTTTAATCCAAAATTGTTTAAGGAAAAAATGTTTCAAATGAATGACACTGAAAAAAATATAAACAAAAAAACGGAAGATAAACACTACTATTGAAAAAATATTTCACTGGCTATTCATTATTTCGTAATCTAATGATTTTAATATTAATAAAATAAATTTTTTTTATTTTATGAACATCTTCCTTATAATTAAGTTTTTTAGTTTTTGTTTTAACATTTTTTTATCTATTTTATTTTTTTAATGTATTAAGGAAGTTTAATTATTAAATTTATGCAATTATTTTATTAAAATCATGACTTTCAAAATTTTGTTTTAAAAAATAATTTTTCATTTCTTTTATTTGATTTTCTTCGGTTTTGCCATTGTCACAACTGATTTAGAAACACTTCAAATTTTAATTATTCAGATAAAAAATATTTTTGCTTTTGTTTTTCTAAAAAATTTTCTTTCTTAAACATCTTTTAAACGCTTCCAAAACATAGGCACTCAAGTGGAAATTTGTAGGAAAAAAAATTTGAAATCTTTTTTAGTTTGTTTTATTTTTTTGCCGACACTTTTTTGTGGTTTTCAATCTTAAACACATTGTTTCTCGTTGTTTTTTTTATCTAGTAAAACATTTAGAATGTTCAACGAAACGTTGAAGTGTTTTCTTTAATAGTTTTTAAGTTCAACATCAATGCAAAAGTAACAAAAGTTTTAAACAAACAGCAACAGTTTAACGCAAAATTAAAAAATGAGTATAAATTTACAAAAAAAAAAATGGAATATTATTTCAAAATTACCCGCGTTGCAAGACGCACAATATACAAAGCGCGAAGCACAACTTAGTCGTTAACGTTCTCAAAGCGAAATGAACTTTAAAAATCAAAAGGAAAACCACTAAAGCCCATCATCAATACCACCACCACCATCATCATCATCATCAGCAACCACATCGGCATTATGGTTACCAAATAGCAACACCAATACGAATAACAGCAATCTGAGCATCATTAACAACACAGGCTTACAATTCAAGCATGCGATTCAACCCAGTCTCATATACACAAACACAAGAGGCAACATAAGTTTGTTGTTTGTTCAACATCATACATACGAGTATGAAGACAATTTGATATTGTAGATCTTCTCCTCCTCACTTAAACATGTAACACTACATAGACACCAAAAAGACAACGCTGCTGTAGCTGTTTAATTACTTTTATCTCTTAATCTCTCTACTCGTATGTGAGGTTATTGTGGTGAGTTTTTCAATATCTTTATGAATTCAAGTGTGGGTGGCAGTATGTGGTGTATTTTTCAAAATTAATCTCCAACGTTCTGGATTGTTTTACACTGGGAAAAATTTTAAAGTTCAAGTGTGAACAAATAATTATGAGAACGAATGCAAACCAAAGACCTCAAGCCGTTACACAAATGTTGGCAATAAAACAAATGATAGCAGCAAATTAGAATATTGAATGAGAGCTAAGAAATATTTCTTAATTTAAATGACTATTGCTTAAGGAGACCTACTAAGCATGTATTGGATAAAAGAAGCCTCTACTTCCCTTCAAAACAATTAATGCAAGAAGCCTCCTGACTCCAAAAGAAGAAAGGAAAAATATCAACAATAAACAAGATTTCGTACAAGTCCCTAATTATAGCAGCCCAACATATTTGTGAGAGTGAGTTGTTTTCAGGCAAAGACAGATGGCGCCCGTACTCTGAATACTTTACAATGACGTTTGCAGAAGCTGTAATGACGAGAATAAAGGCTGGACCACTGTACACCTTTACTGGCATTGTCCGGCATATGAAAACGAACAAAATTTTTTTGGGCACGAAAAATTATTTGGACTCCATATGCTCGTGTTTAAGTAGAGTATATACTACTCCTGTCCCACTGCGGCGTAATAGGCAAAGCCATGAATAATGTGAAACATGTTTAAGACGAAATTAAAATGATGAATCGAGAGTCTAACATTTAGTTTCTTAACTGTAACATCAAATGCTACGCAACAACACTAAGTAACAAAAGTAAACGGAGCAATTTATATGCTACATACTCTTAATAAATAGACCATAAGAGAGACATCTCAGCAAATTTCTAGCAAAAATTATGTGAGTAAATAAAGTTTTAAAGAAAAGTTTCTCAAAAATCTGTCGTTCGTAGTCGTCTTTAAACTGTAGGTCTCGCTACTCATGTATAAAATTAACACACACAACATGAGTGGTGTAAGAAGCTATGCCGTAATCCTGACTGAAGGGTTGTAATGGCCAATTATGTATGTATGTACATACATATGTGTCCATCCAACTCTCTTAGATGGACAGCCACCTCTACTTACCTCTACCTACCTAACTCCACAAATATTAGAAAACAACAACAATTCTATTTAAAATGCGTTTATAGTTTACAGTTGAAAAAGAAACTCGAACTAAAATAACCTTCTACTGAGGGCACCTGGGCTAGTTGAAGGAATGTTAAGAAGTCCTTAAATCACTTGAATTGATGAACAAAATCTGTGTGTTAATCAGCCATTCTAATGTAATGTTGTATTTTATCAAAATTTTTATTGAAATTTTTTATTTTGGTTTGTTATGGTATAGTTTCTAGGATAGAAATTGTACTCGAATATTAACCAAAAAGTGAAACTAGGTCGTAATCCTGACTGAAGGGTCTAAACACTCATGTTTAAAAAATTAACACACACAACCTAAGTGATCTGAAGAAACTAGATCGTAATCATGACTGAAGGGTTGATTTATCTTTCTTAATAAAAAGACGGAATGGGTACTCCTTAGAACTTAGAACTAAATAATTTACTATACGGCTTCTTGTTGTTTTATTAGACAAAAACAAATTTGCAGCTTCTTGCTGCTGTGATTAGCATAAGGATTCGTTAAGTAATTGATGGTGTGAGAAGCTAGGTCATAATTGTAACAAAGGTAATAGGATCCTCTTTAGATAGCTTACACCATACGTATATCAAAAAAAATTACATAATTTTCTAATCCAATGAAAATTTGTTTAAGTTTTCCAAAGAATCCCTTTTCATCGAAAACATTATGTTTAGTCCCACTGTATCTATAAGAATAACTATTAGTTTTTGAACACCTACCAAAAGCTTCCAGAAAAACTCAACACTTTAATGAAACTCTTTACATGATCGGCTTCTGGCGAACATGAAATTCTCGCAAATGGCAACTTCAAATTATTGAAGAGAAAATTCTGCACGAATACGTACTTACATGCAGGTCTCGTTTGAGGGTGAAACATAAACACAACAAAAAATCTTCAAAATTCAACTCTAAAAACTTACATCATCACAATGGAAACAAAAGGCAGGTTATGCCACCATGGCATAACAGACAAACAAACAGACTGACTGACTGGGTGTCTTCTTCTTCTTCTGGGTGATTGTCTGTCCTTTTTTTAATCGTTAGTACGGCCCGTCTCTTTAAGTTTCTTATTCAACTGTCTTGTCTAACTTTTTTAAGTTTTTTTTTTTTTTGCGTTTTCTATTTCTGTTTAACTCTTCTGCAATTGTAGAAATAAATGGAAAAATAAAAAGAAACAAATCTCTGGCAAACAACAAAATCATCATCATGTTTATTTGTATTGAATAATGATAATGATGATGATGATGAGTGCGACCAAACAAACTACACAACAACCTGGTGGAGGCCACCATAGAAAATGTCTTTGAAATGTTTATTATTCAGTTGTATTGTGTTTGGCGCATGTTATTTTGTTGCCAGTTTCATTTTGGATTTTCGTTAGTTTTGGTGGAAAAAAAAAAGAACAAGGCAAAGCGTGCAGTTGAGGATGCAACACAATGAGTATCATCAGTACTTGGTTAAAAAGATTGATGGGAATATATTCAAAATGGTTAGAAAAACAAAAAAATAAAAAATAAATAAAAATAAAAATAAATAAATAACAAAAATCGGATGGATACATAAATAGTTGTACAAAACAGATTTACTTTCCTTGGTTACCCATATAAATGTGAGGGAAATCATCTTCAAAATTTAATACCATCCATGTATTTTAAAATATTTTTCCTTCTTTTCTGTTTTGTTTTGTATCATTTGAATTGCAAGGAGTTTCTTTATTTTCATTTTCCAACTATTTTTGGAGTTTTGCTCTTTTCATAACATGTCTTAGTGTTTTGCACAAACAGTGAAGCCACTATGGGCCCCTTTGTAGTTATTTTGAAGTAATTTAACTGCAATAACAAATACGTACATATATAGTGGTAAATGATTAAGATTGGGTTATATTTATCGCGGCCTGAATCATATCATATCATATTAATATCTCCCAAATTAGTTCTATCAAGCTACGTTTGGTTTACCACCTTGACCAGATCTCCAAATGTTCTGTCACCCAGAAACCGATAACGTCTGTATTGAAGTGCAGGTTATCACATAAAAAGTGTTTTACCGATTCCGTTTCTTCCACATCTTGCCAGCTTCAGCAGTAGTCCTGATGGAGACAGAACGAGCTTGTAAGCGAAACTTCCAATAGCGAAGAGTGCCGTTAGAATTCGTGTTGGAGTACAAACCGATCGCTTGTCGAACTCAGATAGTTTCCAGATTTTCCTGCTGTCGACTGCTGGACACAGCAGTTTGGAAATTCGGCAACCTGGTATGCTGGCTTCTAGGTAGATTCATAGCAAATTGCGTCCACGGTGTATCCATGTAGGAACTGGTTTTTCAGATCGCTTGACATAATTGCTTACTTTCTCGCTTTTCCTTATCAAATATGATTTTGTTCAGCTGCTGTCCTTATAGCAAATATCTGAAAACAGTTCAAATCTAGTTGGACAAGATATAGAAACTAGCGTGTGGTCCTACCGCAATTTTGGAATCACTGTTGGATTTATGTCCGCTGCACAAGGTAGTGAAGACAAGATTCTAGCAGACTATGGTATGGATAATGGGAGACGAATCTGAAACATAAAACTCAATTCTTGATTTCGTAACCTAAACAATCAAGTAACTAACTGTTCCCTCTTTAACTGACCCCTGAACAGAGCTATTAGACTCTATTGTTTTGGAAAAAGCTTCACAACAAAGCTTAGTAACAAAAATGAATGGCATAATCTGAAGGCTACATACTCTCTTAAAAGAGGGACTATTTTGTGCTCTTAAGAAAAGACAAGAACGTATCCTGGGATAGCAGCAAAAGTTTTCGTTACCATAATGAAATATTTCGATCCTATGAGAAAACTAGAGAGTACCTTTCAATCGGAAGTCTTTGACATCGAAAGATACACTCAATTCAGCTAGTGTGGTAGACCAAAATACGAGGAACGATTCAAAGATAGCATGGGGCTATGTGGGAAAGCTAGTTATTAAAAATAATTTTGCCCTCTGCTAGGTACCAATTTATATGGGAATTTTCGTCAATGAGAAGGCAGATGAGCTTGCACTTCAGAGCCACTGTGCAGTAACCTCTACCAGTTTTACGGGGAACTATGTCACTAGTCACTGCGGCTGCAGAAGTAAAAGGCTTGACTTAAGACGTTGCATATTATTATTATTGTTGTTGTCAATTGTGGCAAATATAGGTGAGTGTGTTGTTTATTTTTTACAACTTAAGAAACAAACAAACAGACAGACAGACAGACTAACAACGATGCAACATCATCTTGTCTACAACCACTACCATCAGTATTTATTAGCAACCAAACGAATAACCAAACTTAAATGATGGGAATTTCAAGTATTTTCATGTTTTCTAAACAATTTTTTTCCTTTCATTTGATCACTGCATCAGTAGTTTTGTTGCACTGGGTACACGTAGTTGAGCCGTGTAGACTGTAATGTGTTGTTGTGCAGTGTGGGAACACCAAAACACACCCGCATTTGTCGCTTATTAACTGCCACTATGCTTTTGGCAAATTTGTTGATTTTTTTTTGTTGTTTTTACGAGTATTTTTCTATTTTTATATAAAAATTTTATTTTACGTATGCTTTTGAGTTTTTTTTTTTGTTGTGCTTTTTTATTATTGTTTTTCTTTTTTTCTTTTTAATTTTTAATTTTATTTTTTCTATTTTCTGTAAGCATGATATGAGGACTTTAGCAAGTATTTGTCTGTGAAACAAGTTGCTTAAGATGGGTTACCTAGTTTGGTTGATGAGTGACTAAATGAATGAATGAATGACTTGACTATCTGTTCGCCTGTCTGTTTGTTTTGTTACTTGCCTTTTCACTTTCATTGATTACGAAGCGAGAACTGTTACATTGTGTGTTGATTATTTTCCTCATTGGGATTGTTAAATGATAACAAATATATGCGACTGGCAGTACTCAAATAATTTAATTTTTTTTTTCTTCTTTTTTCGAATTTAATAATTTTTAATAACATTCAGTTTGTTATTGCTGCTGCACTAGTTGTAGTTATTTTGCGGTATTTATTGTATTTACCAACATATCTGTTGCGTCATTTGCCTTGTGGACAACAATCTGGTTTATATGCTGCATACTTGCAACAAGCATGTTGCATGATTGTAAAGTTATTAGCCTTGTATTTCCGAGTTATTGTCTGTATTACTTTGCTTTGGAATTTCATTAAGAGGCGACAAAAATGTGCGTGTCTTTTGAGTGTTGGCAATTGGATGAGATTGATTGATGTATGCAGGCTAATATGATGCCAGTAAATTTTAGCAAATAAAATACAACGTATACAGTGCAATATAATTTAGTTTCATTAATTAATTATTTATTTATGTGTTATTAGTAGTCATCATTATAAAATTTTTGTTAATATTTCCGACTTTCATTTATTTTTCTGTAACGAGTAACATAAGCTGCAGGTTTTTCTGCACATCTGCTTATACTCTAAGACATCATAAATTATTTTGGTGTTCAATATTAGATCAACACACGCTTTTTTAAGATGTTGCTACATGATCACATCACTAATGGCATTAAATTATATTTCTAATAAAAACATATTTCATTGTGACAGTATAAAAAAGTTCCTTCAATTTCGATTTCAAAAAACCTCATATAAAAATCTACAGGTGTCACATTGATTTTCATTGCCAATTTACTCCTCCTCTATGTGACAAATGTGATTTTCAAACATTTCTTTCTATAATGCTGCCGGGCCACTGTGACATCTAACAGGCGGAGGTGTTGGTAATACAGGCGACGCCGAAAATTATTGGAGACGGAAACGTCTCCAAGCATAACATTGCCACACTTTCTAATAGCCATGCCGCTATCAGAGCTCTAAATTCCAACTTAATGAACTCGAAGACGGTGAGCAGCAGCAGAACGATATGATGTCCATATCATATAAATACCGGGGCACAGTGATTCTCTGGGTAATTGTAGAGCTGATGACCTAGCCAGGTGGAGCACAACCATCGAACTCTCCGATGAATTCTCTACTATGGGAATCCCTATGACAACCTGTAGGTTCATAATTGATAATGCGAACATCGATTCCGTCAAGGACAGATGGGTGGCCTTAGACACGGGTAGAACGGCACGGAAAATCTAGTCGATGTTGGATGAAGGGTAGAACGGAAAGTCTGCTTAAACTCCAGAGGGGCACGCTCAGTATGGTTGTTGGGGTCAATACGCGGCATTGCGTTATAGGTACAAATGCGTAGCGCATTGAATCTTGGATGATTTCTGCAGATGAGGAAGAGGAAGAGACTGTCCTTCACCTGCTGGGTCCTTAATCTGCCCGGCACTTTGTCAAAGGAAAAAACTCCTTAGGTGGAACTGTCACGGATTAACATTGGCAGTCTAAGTCGCTTCATTAGGAGCTCCGAGTGGTATCGAGACTAGGGGATGTTGGAAAACTGTAATAACACAATGAGCCCTAATTGGCATAAATGTCTCCATCCGCGTAGTCTAGTAGGTAATGTGTTGGCGTATTAGACGTAAGGCCACGATTCAAACCCTAGGTCAGACATTAAAACGAAAATATGAAAAAAAAATTTTTTTTTCGGCGGTTCTTCTCAGCAGATTTCTGGCAAAAACTCTGAAAGTAAATAAAATTGCTATGAAAAGAGTCTCAAAAATCTGTCGTTTGGAGTCGACGTTAAACTGTAGGTCTCGCTACTCATGTATAAAAATTAACACACACAACATAAGTGGTGTAAGAAGCTAGGCCGTAATCCTGATTGAAAGGTTGTAATGGCCAATTATGTATGTATGTGTCCATCCAACTCTCTTAGATGGACAGCCACCTCTACTTACCTCTACCTACCTAACTCCACAAATGTTAGAAAACAACAACAATTCTATTTAAAATGCGTTTTGAGTTTACAGTTGATAAAGAAACTCGAACTAAAATAACCTTCTATTGAGGACGCCTCGACTAGTTGAAGGAATGTTAAGAAGTTCTTAAATCACTTGAATGGATGCACTATTCGGAAATCGAACAAAATCTCTGTGTTAATCAGCCATTTTAATGTAATGTTGTATTTTATCAAAATTTTTATTGAATTTTTTTTATTTTGGTTTGTTATGGTATAGTTTCTAGGATGGAAATTGTACTCGAATATTAATCAAAAAGTGAAGGTTAGGTTAGGTTAGGTTAGAGGACGTGTACTTGTCAATTAAGACAAGTACAGAACCCGGAGGTCGAATTGACCCATTGTACAACGTCCTAGTTTCTCACACCACTTATGTTGTGTGTGTTAATTTTATACATGAGTGGTGGGACCTACAGTTTAAAGTCGACTCCGAACGACTGATTTTTATTTATTGAGAAACTTTTCATGGCAATTTTTATTTACTCTCAGAGTTTTTGCCAGAAATCTACTGAGAGGAAGTCGCCGAAAAAATACTTTTTGTATTTTGTCTTTGATGCCTGGCCTGGGGCTCGAACCCAGGCTTTTGCGTCTAATAAGCCAACACATTACCTACTAGACTACGGCGACTTCAACCAAAAAGTGAAACTAGGTCGTAATCCTGACTGAAGGGTTGTAATGACCAATTATGTATGTATTAAACAAAAATTATACTATTTTTTCTTAAACTAGAATATACAGATGGATGTATGAGTTGACAATAACGGTAAAAAAATTACATTAAATTTTATAATAGAAGGAAACATTTCATACAAAGGATACCGCTTCAGAGATAAATCCTAATCACAGCGTTTGATTGGCGTAACAAAATACAATTTTTTTATCTTATTCGTTAATGTCCATACAATAATAAATGCTATATAGTTAGACACATATTTTTTACAGCCCACATATATTTAAAGATTTTTAGTAACTTTTATTTTCAAAATAACTGTTTAAACAACTTTGCACGTGTGCCAAAGAACTCTGACATATGTACACACAAAAAAGCATTTCTCTATTGGCTGTATTGCAAGCAGCTTGTCTTTATATTTTCCTTTTGTTTCAAAAATTTTTGTCTATCGTCGAAGATTATTTTTTCCTAAATTGTCTGTTTTTTCCTTTAATTTTAAATTCAGTAATTTACTTGTGGTGATGGTGCGCATCTCAACTTCAGAAATTTTTCCAAGCAGCCATTGGCACACACATGTTTCGTTATGTTTTTAAAAACATTGTTTGTGAATTCATAAAAACTCTTCTGCTGTGGTATTGCATCATTTTGCAGAGTCGTCATCATCTTCATCACTATTCCAGTTGTTTTTATTGTTATTGCAACCAATTTGGTATTTGAAGTTGAGCTTCTTAAATAAAAATTTATTTTTTCAAAATTGTTGTTTTTTCTCTTAATTTTATTTATTTCGTTACTTTTTTTTATTGTTGTTCGCCACTCTTTTTAGATTGTAAACAATTGTGGTTGTTGGTTTTTTCAATTTATTTATTTAATTTACGCAGATTTTTCGATTTGTAAGAGATAAATACTCGTTGATATTTTGATGATTATGAAATGTAATGCTTTGATTGTGTTTTTTTGAGCTTCTTTTTTTCTTTATTTAAGCGGGAATAAAACATAGAAAAGTGAGTGGAAGATGTATGGATTTTTTATTAATTTGATGGCATTTACAATTCCCTACAAAATGTTCAATTCGAAGCAAACAAAAACTTTCTGGTTAACAGGAATTTCAATTTTGTGAACGATTAATAATACTCGTAACAAAGTTTTAATTTCATTAGTTATTGTAATTTAAAAGAGAAATAAAACGTATTTGTTTTAACTATAAAACAACTTAAGAGGTGTTTTAAAATCATTGGGAACAGCAGTTTGAAAACGTTTTTACGCTGTAGAATACGGTTAAGATTCTGGAAATCAAGTTGTTCACGATTTAGATTAAAGGACGATTTTACATGTTAGAATTTTGCTTTAAAGCTATAAAAATTATTAATTTTTTGATCGAGTAATTTCTGGCGATAAAAAACAGATTCCTTAACGACCACCCAAACTGCCACAGATCAGATATAATGCCCGACAACCATCATAACCAATACCGTAGACAAATAAACATGAAGTCAAGACAAAGATCTATAACTAGTAGGACCAGAAGAGTAACGTCTGATATAAGCTGCTTTAACCAATGATTTGTTTGAAACACACTGAAATGAAATCGTTAAATTCCATCGGCCACACGTTGTTATTACACCAGTTAATAACTACTGTAACGAATTTTGGTTGTGAAATGATTGTCTCACTCATCCAATAGTTCAGTCTTAGTAACGGCCATGTTTGACACCTTCATTGCCAAAAAAACCCGTTCATTGGGCGCAGAATCCTTATTTCAATAACTTACTAAAAATCCTAGATTTTAACTGTTAATGTTTCTTCTACAAATTTTAAATGTTTGCCGACAACACCTGTATAAAAACTTCACCCTACAAAATTAACGGTGGTCTTATAAATCAAAAGAGTTCGATACCCCGCTGTCCTCACTGACCAAATACACCTTCAGCTGTTCGCAGTCAAGAAACCTCAAAATAGACTTCGACGCAGAAACTCACACAGGAGAGTTGTATTCCATTTTCAGTCAGATTAATGAGATCAGATAAACATACATACAGACATAATTTGTTATTACAACCCTTCAGTCAGGATTACGACCTAGCTTCTCACAGCACTTATGTTATGTGTGTTAATTTTATACATGAGTGGCGGGACCTACGATCGATTAAAGTCGATTCCGAACGACAGATTTTTGAGAAACTTTTCATGGCAATTTGATTTACTCTGAGAGATTTTGCAGAAAAAAAGTTGCCGAAGAATTATTTTTCATATTTCGTTTTGTACAAGTTGTCTGACCCCGGGTTTAAACCGTGACGTCATGTTTAATAAGCCAACACAGTACCTACCAGACTACGGCGACTTTGTTCAAACTTTGTGTTAAAACCATACGTGAGTTACGGGACCTACAGTTTAAAGTCGACTCTGAACAACAGATTTTTGAGAAACTTTTTTTTGGTAATTTATTTACTCTCAGAGTGATTGCTAGAAATCTATGAGAGGAAGTCGCAGAGAAATATTTTTTTTATATATTTCGCTAAGGCTGCAGCCTAACTTCTCATACTACTACAACTTCACAATCAGTTGAAATGACATACAAATTAGTTTTGCCGTGTGTTTTCTTGCAATTCATAAGTATTCTTTAAAACAAGATTATGAGATATAATTACTGAATATTTTATCTTTAAATTTGTATTAAAGTATATTAAATCCAAATCTCTGTTTGCTCTTGCAATACAAATTCTGTTGTGAAATTTTTCTTGTGAAAATTTAAAAAGAATTGCTTAAAAATCTCAATGCTTTGACAACTTAATGCATATAAGAGGTGTCAAAAAAAAATGTGCAAAAAGCATAACCAAAATCTTGCAAAAGTTATTGATTGCCAAAAATTTGTTAAACTTAAAAGAAGTAACCTGGAATCGTTTAAAAAACTCTTCCAAATATGAATAAATGAATTATTGTCCGCTAAATAAATAAACAATAAATCAAAGAAATTTATTACAGCAATTATTTTATCGATATATTCACTTTGTGAAATTCTTTTTATTATTTTTAGTTTAAAAAGAAAACAAAAAATTTGTCATAAAAATATTGCAGATTTTTTGGTTTTCTTTAAAATCTTGTTGGGATTTTTCTTCCCTATAAATCGTTGATATAAAATGAATAAATGATGAAGAAAAAAGAAAAGAAATAATGGTTTTTGTTAAGGTAATGGCATAACATTTAGCCATAAATCAATAAGCGGCTGTTAAATAAACTATTAAAAACAGCGTCACAACTACAACGAATACCACCCTATAAAAAGGACGAAGACGATAATGATGATGATGATGATGATGATGTTCATCATCATTACAAACAACATGATGAAGTTAATTTTATGCACTCTGGTTTTAAGCCCAGCACTAATAGAAATCATCTTCCAAATTAAACAATTGCTAACGTTCCCACGCAAGGTCTTCTACATCTTCCGCAAACCTAAAGCCAATAACTTCACTATGTACTCTCCTAGACTCTAGACGAGTAGTACCATTTTATACCTGCAGTATCTTGTAACTCAAAGCGTTTATTGCAGTTATTTTAGAAAAAAGATTAAATACAAAAATTTGTAAAAATGTTTACAAAAAAATAACAGAGACATACAAGTAGAAATTGAAATAAAGCCTAAAAACCCATTAAGCCATGCGCGTTAAAATGCTATAACATTCAAGTTTTATTACAATTTTTTTTTTTAATTTTTCCCTTCCATAACAACTGAAACGTATAAGAAAAAAATTAAATTAAATTTTCTTTTTATAGCTTAATACCATAGTGAAGATATTTGTATGTGCATAATATTTAAATGTATTTTGTTAATATTGCATGCAGAAAACTCCACCAAGCTATACCATAACGAGTACAATATTGAATGGCAATCGTACATTTACGATGACTTGATAACATGATGGAAATTTTTAAGAGTTGAAAAGAAAAAAATTAAAAACTAGAAATAAGCATTGTACACAGGGCTGCATGGACTACAAAACAAAAAACAAAAATCCTAAACTCTCCTCAATTCATCTTTTTTTCTACCACGGGCCACAAGTTTTTATACCATCACATAACTGCCTGAAAGTCTAAGAGGGAGAAGGCAGAAAAGTTTGCATTTTAAAAACTTCCCACAACACTAAACAAAACGTTTTTGTTAAACAAAATGAAATCAACTAGCAGCCGATATTTGTTGGCCCTACTTAAATAATTAAGGGACGTAATTAGAAACGAAGGCTATAAATACATCCGTTTTTCCTGTTTTAATCTAATGTTTCCCACATGAATGAGGTTTGATGTGTTCGATGATGTGTTTGATGTGTTGTCGTAGAAAAAAAATTCTTAAAATTTAATAAAATAATATCAGGGGCTTTGATAAATAGTACAAATCAGTAGAAGCTCTTTAAAAAGCCAAGCAAATACCCATAAGGGATTTACAATACCCATAAAGGATTAACTTTGAAAACATTAACATTGAAGAAGTTCTGAATAGAAAGCGAGAAAAATAGAAAAAAAAACAATCGTTTTTCTTTTTTATTTAATGTGGGTCCCGAGTGTGGATTGATGGTACTTATGCAGTACATTGCATTGAAGCTTGGAAATTAGTTAGACCGTGACAATAAATAGTACTAGTAGGTAATGTGTTGGCTTATTAAGGTAAGACATCAAAACGAAAATATGAAAAAAATATTTCTTCGGCGACTGCCTCTCAGCAGATTTCTGGTAAAAACTCTGAGAGCAAATAAAATTACCATGAGAAGTTTCTCAAAAAGCTGTCGTTCGGAGTCGACTTTAAACTGTAGGTCCCGCCACTCATTTATAAAATTAACGCACACAACATAAGTGGTGTGATAAGCTAGGTCGTAATCCTGACTAAAGGTTTGTAATGACCAATTATGTATGTATGTATGTGACAACAAATATTTCTGCAGAAAGAACATTTCGTAAGAGAGTAATACGGCTAAAACATAAATTCTCTTTGGTCAATCAAACACGAATGATTATGATCTGCGTGATCGTCCCTCGATGTCACTGAATTAGAATTCATTGCTAATAACCCGGTGAACCACAAGCCAATTGTTACAATGCTAGAATGAATTAATTGAGTTTGAGACTGTGCTATCGTTAATAAGTACTTTTCTTTACGCTCCTGAAAAGTCTGTAAATATTTTACAAGGTCTCGGTTCAAGCATGGAAATGCCTTTGCTGCTGACTGCCATAGCTACGGGATATATTGTTAATACCAAGCCTAAGAATCAACAAACAAACAATCATTGATACTATTCGCAGGATTCCATTCGGAGGAGAACTGTATCACTGTATCACACTTTCGCCTAAATCTTCAAAGGACTTGGTTTACGATCAAAAGAGTATTATTGCCAAATATTGCTATGAAGTCGCCGTAGTCTATTAGGTAGTGTGTTGGCTTATTAGACGTAAGGTTCAAAACCAAAGAGATTCTGACAAAAACTCTCAGAGTAAATAAAATTCAAATGAAAAGTTTCTCAAAAATCTGTCGTTCGGAGTCGACTTTAAACTGTAGGTCCCGCTACGCATGTATAAAAATTAACACACACAACATAAGTGGTACGAGGAACTAGCTCTTAATACTGACTGAAGGTTTGAAATGACCAATTACTTATGTATGCATTTATGTATTCTTCATTTTATTAAAATAAAATCATTTTATTATTTTAGTACATTTCACATTTTATCTTTAAATTATTTGAAATTGAAACATAAATATATATTTCATGTACTTGACCGACCATACATTTGAGTATACATTTGAACCATGTATAGAGTACAAATGTAATATGACCTAAAGAAAGAAGGAAAAGTTGTGCCGATAGGGGTTTTCTTTTCCATTCAAATATACTAAAATTCCCATTAAAACCTAACCAGGAGTGGATAAAAATAATCTTGAACGTATTAACTTTTCGCTTGTTAGTCTGTGAAAAAAAATCGAAATGAATTGTCTTTCTATAAAACAAAATAAAGGGAAAATAACTTGAATTTCTATTCATCTTTTGGTAATTTGTTTTCTTTTTTTTGTAACCATTTCCATTGTAAATGTGTTCAATGTTTGACAAGCCCAACTAACAGCCCACCACCTCTAGGGAAACATCTTTTGTGATAATCGTGCGATCATCGTTATAATGTTGAAGTATTAAAAGTATTTTAAACTAGACTTTCTTTAAACTTTAGTTGGCATTTTTTTATTTCTGTCGTATTGAAATAAATTGTCTGAATAGATTCATTTGTTATAAAAGATTTTTAAGGTGTTGCTATGCCAACGGTTTTAACGATGTTGACATTTCTTATGGTTTAACATTGATGACTTGTCACTTCTTATGTCACACCAATCGGTCAGAGTTGACAATTCAAAAACTTTCAATGATTTATAGAAAATGTCATGAAAACGCTGATTGTTTTATTAAAGAAAAAATATTTCAAAGAATAAAAAGCTCAAATCTGTGGTAATAAGTTTTATATGATTTTTAATAAATATTGGATAAGAAAAGCGTTACTCATCACGGCTCTTAAACTTAATAAAAGGCAAAATTTAGCTTATTATGCAAATTTCCACCATTATTTCATATGCTTACCATAAGAATCTTCACATCCTACAAATTGTAAATTGAGTCCCTTTCCTAATGATCTAAGCTTTTCCATTTTATAAAAAGTTAAAGGATTTGTAATCATTTTTTTTTTCGATTTGAGTTATTCATTACCGGTGGACCGACTGTGGTTTCAAGCCGATAGTGTCAAGTTAATTTAATAATCCAACAACACACATAATAGGTCATCACAAGCCTTCAGTCAGGATAATGATCTAGCTCCTCACGCCAGTTATGCTGAGTGTGTTTCTTTTTATATATGAGTGGCAGGACCTAGAGTTTAAAGACGACTCCAAACGATAGATTTTTGAGAAACATTTTCATGACAATTTTATTTACTCTCAGAGTTTTTGCCAGAAATCTGCTGAGAGGAAGTCGTCGGAGAAATATTTTTTCATATTTTCGTTTTGTTGTCTGACTTGGGGTTTGAAGCAAGGCTCACGTTTAATAAGCCAACATACTACCTACTAGACCACGGCGACTTCATTTTAGTATAATACCTTGTTTTTGTTTTTTTTTGTTCGCACAAAAGAAGATTTCTAGTGTATGATGACTTTAGATAAAAATCAATTGAATTTTCACACCAAACTCACGTTCTCACATCCTGGCCTTTTAAAATCCTTTAATAAATATTTTTTCCCTTGTATTGACAACGATTTCATGTCATTTAAAAATGACATGTTTCCATACACATTTTTAGTTAAAAACTGCATACAACACAGTATATCGTGATATGAAATTCGTCACGCTGCAATTACTAAATATTCAGGAAAAAATCTATTCATGCGCTTGCAATCTATCCATCCTCCTTCTAAATAAAACCAAAAAATAAATTTACACAAAACCTCATAAATAATTTTTTATTTCATTTTCTTGAAGATTGTATTATTGTGTGTGAAAAAAAAACTGAAATACTCGTAAATCCAAAGCTTAACTTCAAGTTTGTCTACATCACGCTTGTAAGAGTCTTAAAAGTTAAGAGTTGGCATCAAAAAAAAAAAAGAAAAAGCAGATGCTGCCATATTTCTCACAATATGTACGTAATATTATATTTTATTTTTTATTTTTCAAAACTTCATCCTAAAAGTTAAAAAGAAGAATTTGTAAAGGCTTATACATATATTTGGTATATTGCTTAAGTACATTTAATGGGATTGCGTTTACAAAGCTTATCATTGCGAATTCAAGTTATAAAACCATTAATTTTTAATTTGATTTTAAATTGTGCCATTTTCGCCTTTTAATGGATGTATTTCGCACGCTTGTAATCGAAGGAACGCATCAAGAAAATAAAATTCAATTTTTACTTGATTTATAATTGACAAAATGTCTGTCACATTAAAGGCTAAAATTGGCACACCAGCTCAGTGTATTAAATCATAAGAGTTAAAAAGTATTAGACATTATAACAGTAACTAGCGTGCAACCAATCGTAATTTCTTTATCAGTCTTTTCAAATAGATTTGACTTTAGTAAGTGCGTTTGTATAGTTTCTCATTCAGTAACCTATTACTTACTTACTTACTTAACTGGTCATTACAAACCTTCAGTCATGTTAAAAGTTAAAAGTTATTATGTTAAAAGTCTAAAGTCGACTTCGAACGAGAGATTTCTTGAGAAACCCATAAGACTGCTTAGAGATAGTCGCTAAAGAAATATTTTTCCATAATTCGGTTTGTTTAAGATGTCTTATAACGTCTAATAAGCCAACATACCTACTAGAAACTTGCAATGGTTTCGAGCATATTTCAAACTAGCTCCCACACAGGGTAGCGAATGTTACATACGTGTTAAAATTTTACATTTTCAGGTGGTTGGTAAATGATAGAGTTTTTGACACTGCATATGTTACAGCTGCATCTTTCAGATTACAAGAACCCTGACTGAAGGGTTGTAATGGCCAATTATGTACTATGTATGTGCTCTGTTCACAGACAGACTTTTTAAAACATTGAAAACTGCGTGTCATATGTAAATAGTTTTCATGTTGTTAACCTTTTAAACTATCGATCTTCGATACCTTTCACATCATGCGAGTATTTTGCAAAAAAATACGGGTGAATATACATATCTTTATTGCTGAGTATAAAAACAGATATTATGTACAGATTTGTATGTATGTGTTGTTTATATTAGAAATGACAATTTTGAGAAAACAATTAAAGTATTATTCCACCTTAATTTAATTAAACAATTCACTGTTTGCAATATACAACCAGACATTGATTAATGTATTATTTTATATTAAAAAAAGAAAAATAAATTAAGAATAAGGTTTGTATTTTAATACCTTTTAAAAGTAGTGCTGAAGTTTAAACATTAATATTCAGTGATTGTTAAATGACATACCAATAAATTCTTTAATTTTATTATCACTTAACCGCTCAATACATAATTACTTGGAAGCTTCTCTTTAAAAGTCTTCAAATACGGGCACAAAATTTTAAAATGTTTCGTTGTTTCGTTTAAAATTACTGGCATCAAATTTCAAGAAGACAACATAAAAAAATTGTTGTAAAGATTCAAACGTATGCCACTGCATACATGTCAAAGCAAAATAAGTGTTTATTGCGTTTACTAAAGCAAATTATCACGATCTTAGTTCAATAGTTCGAAAAATATAAAATTTTCAATTTTTTGTTTTCTTTATTTTGCTTAGTTTTTCGTACATATTCGTTGCAATAATGTCAAATAAGGGTTCGTAAAGTTCGATTGGCCACAAAAATGAATGTTATGAATGGTATTTTAAAGATTAGAATGTTTTTAAAGGTAATGGGTTGGTTTTTCAGCAACGTTGGAAGTTCTTAATGTGTTGTGCCGATGTTGTTAGTCAAAGCAATTGTTTGACATGTTTATCATGACATTTTAGACCTCTAGTTGAAATATATTTTTTTCTTTTTTTGATTAATTTTAATTATTTTTTTTAGATGAGGATAACACATGTCATTTTTGCTATTTTTAGGTTTACTTTTATAAAGATGCGTTATTTGTAGAGACATTCCTAAAATTTCCATGACCCATTACACAAATTTTGCAAGTAATCCAACTACTTACTTATTTAAATGGTCATTACAACCCTTTAGTCAGGATTACGACCTAGCTTCTCACACCACTTATGTTAAGTGTGTTAATTTCATCCATGAGCGGTGCGACCTACAGTTTAAAATCGATTCCGAACGACAGATTTTTGAGCAACTCTTCAATTTTATTTATTCACAGAGTTTTTGATAGAAGACTGCAAAAATTAAGTCGATGAAGAAATAATAATTAATGTTTCGTTATGTTCGAGATAACCTAGCTGAGGTTTTAACCACTGCTTACTACCTACTAAGCCACGGCTACCTTGCACAAGAAATTATTTTATCAGCCTTTAATTTAGTTTCAAGCCCACTTTGTCCAGTGAGTCCAATGCCCTCTCAAGCTGCCTTTTCAAGGTATGCACAGTTCTTCTTACACGCCCTTAAGGTCAGAGTTTCAATCTAGAGCACTTAGGGCAATAACCACTAGTGGTGTTCTTTGGGTGTGATATAACCAAAGCAACTAACATGTATGGACTTAGGCTTTCAAAATAGTTTGGTAAATAACTAGACAAGGTATCTCATAAAATTTTTATCTTCTGAAAAACTGGAAATTTGGATATTTTTGCTCTGGCTCATCAGTGTACGATCTTTGCTCATAGCAGTCTACTGAACATATCGCTTGAATTTGTTGCCTTCCTAGCTATATGATCTGCTCAATGTCAAATATACTTCTATGAGTGTAGAACATCTAGATACATACATACATAATTGGCCATTACAACCCTTCAGTCAGGATTACGGCCTAGCTTCTCACACCACTAATTTTGTGTGCGTTATTTTTTATACATGAGTGACGGGACACACAGTTTAAAGTCGACTCCGAACGACAGATTTTATATTTTGAGAACTTTTCATGCCAATTTTATTCATTTACTCTCAGAGTTTTTGCCAGAAATCTGCTGAGAGAAAGTCGCTAAAGAAATATTTTTTTATATTTCGTTTTGATATCTGACCTTACGTCTAATAAGTCAACACACTACCTACTAGACTACAGCAACTTCAGGAACATCGAGATGTTGTTAGAAAATTGTAAATATTTTGCATAAGCATCGGTTTACATAAGCCTGTAGTTTATTTCGTATTTCCTTCTCAGCTGCAGTGTAACACTGAAAAACGCCAACTTTGAGTATGTAAATTTTGTTGCAAAAACTGTGAGTATATACTACATATATGTAGCGTAATTCAAACTTCAGCTTTCCTTGCAGTGACATTGTGTTCAGCAATTATGCCGTTGAGGACCTCAAACTTCTCGTGATTCACTTAAATTTATGGAAGAAATAGACGATCATTTGTGCAGGAAGCGAAACGTATTTCATGTATTTTGGAAGTATTAAATTAAGACTAACCTTAGAGGACTTAAGAGAAAAGTAATCTAACTTTTTCTGAGCTAATGATTTGTCTTCAGTATAGTCCAAGGACACTTAATTTGAGTGAGTGTCATTTCCATAAGGCTTACGAAAATATTTATACAATAAACGATGGTAGTGACATATTCTTTCTTTCAAATCATCTCTTTAAAACGAATATAAATAAAATAAGAATTATTACAGAACTGTTTTCCTTTGAGAATTGACTTTTCTAAACGAAAAAACAAATATTTTTCAATTTCTATTATTGTTAAAAATACTAAAATCCTTAAATTGCAATATTTTCTTACAACATAATTAATTTCATTAAAAATTGAAATTTAAACAAAAACTTATTCAATCGTTCACTCATTCATGCATACATTCAGCCACATGCAAGAAAGTATTACAAAAATATTTTGTTTTCTTATGAACACAATACACTTTGTATGACAACGAAATGAGCCGAATCAAGAGAATAGACAGATGAATTAGGCAGGCAAAAGACAAGCATTCAAAAAAAGTTTTACAGCCTAGACAGCTAAATAATCAACATTCACTTAATCACTTCAAGAAGTGAAAAACAAGAAGCTGAGTATGATTATGATGAAGATGATGAACATCTCCATGCATACAGTGAACAATTTAATTTCATATTTGAAGTTTTGTTTTCTTTCGACGAATAGAAAATCAAATGAGAAAACAAATAAAAACCGAAAATATAAACAAGAAAAATTACTTGACATCGTATGGAAGACAAGAAGCATGATCTTTATGATTTTTTTTTTTTTTTTTGTAACAACTTCTTGTAAAAATGTGTATGAAGTATTAGAAAGAGAGAGAGAGAGAGAGAGAGAGAGAAAACATATAATAGCATGCAATAAAATCTTAAACAAGATATTTTTGCAAAATTTTTGTCAGGCTGCTTAAGGATGAGCAACACAGTCATCTTTCCGCTGTCGCTGTCGTATTGTTAGTGCTGTTATATCATTTCATATTTCACATTCACCGTTAACAATTGGACAAAGAAGGCACGTTCATGGAATTCATTATGTTTAGGTTGCATTTAATTTGCACAAAAATATTTTTATGGTTGAGTAAATGTGATTGAATATATTTATTTTACATCTTAAAGGAAATTAAGGAAAACAGCTTTTAAACAGTGTTGTTAAGATGTTTAAAATTTTTCAAATTAGTTTTGTTATGGTAAATTATTTAAAATTAAAAAATTAAAAATTTTTTATGTTTCATAAAATGGCAGTTAATGTTAGCTGCGTATATGTTTTTGGATTTACAATAAGAAAACATATGCCAATTTACATTGCCTTAAAGGTTTGGTAATGAAGTTTGAAAACAATTTTTGAAAAACAGTGTTAAAAATAACACCTTTTGAAAATTATATTTAAGTTAGCTTTAAACTAGCTATTGTACAGTTTAACTGGCGCATCATATAACGTTTCATATATCATATCACCAAAAAAAAAAACTGGACTCGTGTTATTACATACATACATACATACACACATACATACATACATACGTACATAACATACATAATTGGTTATTCAGTTTGGATTACGACCTAGTTTTTCACAGCACTTATGTTGTTTGTGTTAATTTTATACAAGAGTGATAGTCGACTCCGTATGACAGATTGGATGAAAAACTTTTCATGGCAATTTTATTTTACTCTCAAATTTTTGCCAGCCATCTGCTGTATGTATTTGAATATAATAATTTGTAGACTTTTCTACATTTCATACATTTATTTTATTAATTCATGATATATTATTAACATTTACAGTAAATTCTTCGCTTTTTCTTGTAATACGAATCTGCAATCGCAACATATTTTTCTACAGATATACATAAGACCTCTTCTACATTCAATTCGTTTTGGATATAACGATTTTGATTATTATTATATTGAATGTCATCATAGTCCGATGGTAGTATGTTGGCTGACTAAACACGAGCACGTGATTCAAAACCCAGCTCAAAGAACGCGAAATATAAAAATATATTTCTTCGGCAGCTGAGAGAAAATCTTCTGGCACAAACTCTAAGAGTAAATAACATCTGTCGTTAAGGTCGTTCAGTTATAGTTCCCGCCACTTGTGAATAAAAAATTAACACACACAGAACATGGATGGGGTAAGTAACTACGGCGTAATCCTAACTAAAGGGTTGCAATGACCAATTAAGTAAGTACTAATAACATTTTTTTCTTTCTTTTTTTGTCTTTCATAATATATTGTGTTCACTGTTACTATGAACTTAAACGCCATAGTCTAGTAGCTAGTGTGTTGGCTTATTAGACGTGAGGCCATAGGTCAAACCCTAGGTCAGGCATCTCCAACAAAACGAAATATTTATTCCTCTCAGCAGATTTCTGGCAAAAACTCTGAGAGTAAATATAATTGCCATTAAAACTTTCTCAAAAATCAGTCTTTGAGAATCGACTTTTAACTGTAGGTCCCCTTACTTGTGGATAAAATTAACGTACACAACATAAATGGTGTGATGGGCTAGGTCGTATCGTGAAATAACCAATTATGTATGTATGTACATATGTATGTATGAAACTAAATTCAAGAAAATTTTTAACAGAACAACGAACCCATAAGTAACGTTTCAAACGATGTAAAATTATAAAAATTATTTGAAATATGAATTATTTGTTGGTGCAAACATATTTTATTTACTTGATTAATGATATAATTATTATTTGGCTGCCATCTTTATTTGCCTTATGCAATTTCATATTAAAGTATGTGCCTTAAGTCTTTTGTTTACTTCATGTGTATGTCAAACTAATTGGTATACCCTCATAAAAGAAGTTTGTGTCTTAAGTCTTTTGATATTTTTGTATTTTTTTTATTAACCACACAGTTACATAATATTACAACAAATTAAACACTTATTATTACACCAAATGCATTTTGCAATAAATAAAAATTTCAATAATTTACTTATGGTATATAAAACCTTAGGCTAAATGTATACATATGTATATACAAATGAAAATGAAACCTCCACAGTATCAATAGAACAAATGAATACAACAAATATGCTCATCATTATTACAAATACTATTTTCAGGCAAAATAAATTATAATTTAAATAAATTTTATTTTCTTGAATTCTTTTACGGATTCATCATCATTCGTTACAGCGGTATGGTTATGACAAACAGGTTAGCATTGGTATTTATTGTTGTTTTTTTCGAAACCAAACGGAAAAAAATAACACTCCTTAAAACTTTAAAAAAAATGTTGGGCAACCAACAATAATGGTAGTAACGATAGAAGTGAGGAAAAACCGAAAAAAATAAGAAAATTTGTTGGAAAATTGTATAATTAAAACATAAAATAAGAAGCGGCAAATAACTGAAGGCAAAAAAGCAGAAGACACTGATCAATACAAGAGGACAATTTAAATACCAGCAAAAACAAAAAAAAACAAATTTTAAATAAGTTTTTGTTTTCGAATTTAAGCAACAACCAATAGAGAAAATGTTAAATGACCCCAGTGATCTTTTAACTGACTGTCACGCTAAAGGCATATTTAACAGCTTTGGAAGAGGAATTTGGTAAATCAAATTAAAAGAAATATGAAAGAGAAGTTATGCTAACGTGACATCAGTTTGTTGCAACAAAATAAAATTTATGCAACATTAACTTTCTTAAAGTTTTATACACATACATACACATACGTATTCATTAAGAGTTTAAATATTTGTAATTAATTTAAAATGTGCATAAATTTTAAAATCATTATTATATACAGAGGATCTTAATTTACACACAAATAGCATATGCATCCTGGTTTCTTTCTTTCAAATAGAAAAAAAATCAATTTATTGAAGGTTGTTGCTGCTCTGCTTCTAATGATATTTAACGAATAAAATAACAATAAAGAAAAAATAAAAATAAAATCAACTTTTAAAGGTTAACAAGTGCCACTGCAATGCAATCCGTAAAAATAATTGTTCAAAATAAAAATACCATTTTATTGTTACTCTCGCTACTACTACGGCTACAGCTAGTCACTTTGTAAATGCTGTATCTTGGCAAATAACAAATGATTTATTAATATTGATATTATTTTATTGTATTATTGTATTTGGCATTAATTTAGAAGACTCCTTCCTCTAGACAAGTCAAGAATTGTCGGATTCTTTTTAGATAAAATCATTAGAATTTATAGCTTTAGAAATGTTTATCTTCAAAAATTTTGAAAACTACTAAAAACAAAATTAAGTTTTGTAAAGGAAATGCACTCAAGAAAAATAATAATTCACGAAAAATTATAAATTTGTACTAGAAAAAGTAAAAAAACTTGACTGCAATACCTAAGTATGATAATGTATTTATTTTAATTGATCATTATAACCCTTTGGCAAGGATTACGATCACCTAGCTTCTGTTGGGTGTATTAATTTTATAAATGAGTGGCCGGACCTACAGTCGACTCCGAACGACAGATTTTTGAGCAAATTTTTCATAGCAATTTGATTTACTCACAATTTCTTTTTTGCCAGAATTAAGAGTGCGTAGCTTCTAAATTGCTGCATTTACTTGTGTTGTTGCGAAGCATGTGGCATCCAGATAGTTTTGAGCACCTAAAAATGTTCGTTCCCATGCGATGGACAAGGACCGAAAAGATGTAAACTGGTATACCCTTCATCTTCGTCATTACAGTCAACTTCAAACGACAGATTTTTGAGAAAGTTTTCGTGAAAATTTTATTTACTCTCAGAATTTTTACCAGAAGTCTGCTGCAGGAAATTCCTCCAAGAAATAATTTTTCATACTTCGTTTTGTTCAAGCTGTCTAAGCTAGGGGGTTGAAACATAGGCTCGGGTCTAATAAATCACCACACTACCTACTAGACTAAGGGCCATTATTGCAACTAGCCGTTAAAGTTGGGTTTAGTTAAAGGTAACTTTAGCTAAAGCGAACTTTAAAGCACCTTTAACTTTTTTTCGTTATTACAACCTACAGATAAAATAAAGTTAGCTTTTTCAAAAATATGGCAGTGCAGGAGCAATGTTGATAATACTGCTCAATTAAACAAATGCTTTAAAAGCGCAATGGTAACGACGTGTCTTCTTATTTGTTATGTTTATTCATTTTGTTTATAAAATTTGTGTGTTGAGGTTTGAGCTGTTTTATTTTTGTGTTTTTTGTTTTAAAACAAATGTAATGAATACCCCAATATCCATTTTGATTTGAAAAACTATTAATATATTAACGTTTATTTTACATGTTTATATTTGAAGTTGCCATATTGATATATAATATGGCAAGTTCAAAGATAAAGTGAACTTTAAAAGTTAAAGGTAGGATGATTTTCTCTTTAGCTTAACGCTCACTTTTATCTTATTATGTACTCATAATAATGAAAATCAAGTTATGTGTGTGTTAAAATCCTGCCTTTAGTTAACGGCAAGTTGTTATAATGGCCCTAAAACAACTTCAATGAATGGCGAATGCAAAAGTAAACTGAATATAAAAACTTTATATTTATATTTTTTATGAATAAAAAAAGACACAACTTCTCTGTGGTTTTTAATTGGAGCGACTGGATTTTGATTTTGACACTTAAATCAAATGCGCATGAATAGACACACTAAAAAAATTTATTGATGTGAAATCCTTTTGGGATGGGAACATGACTAAACTGCGATTTCAATTTTATTTTCTTATTTTATAGGTCTAATCAGGATATTAAATGAATAAAACAATAATGGTTTAAAGTTAATAATAGTTGAAGTTGCCGTAGTCTAGTAGTTAGTGTGTTGCCTTATTAGAAGAAAGCCCGTAGTTCAAGCCCTGCCTCAGACATTTCGAACAGAACGAAAAATAAAAAAATATTTCTTCTCAGCAGTCTTCTGGCATAAAATCTGAGAGTAAATAATATTGCCTTGAAAAGATTCTCAATTTATGTCGTTCGAAGTTGACATCAAACAATAGCTACCATCCCTCATGAATAAAATTAACACACACAAGATGGGTGGTTTGCGAAGCTAGGTTTTAATACTGACTAAAGGGTTGTATAATGACCAATTACAATACCTAAAGTTATGCTTAAAATACATTTTTTCAGTTGACATATGTTGTCTTTTTTAGCATTTTTCGCGAGTGTAAATTTTAAATCAGATAAAATTATTTTTGGTTTCTAGTTTTTTTCCAGATGCTGCTCTATTGTACTCATGTAAAAGCCAGATATACAACGTGTTGCAATCGTTGCCATCACCACCACCGCCTCTTTAGAAATAAGCGAAAAAAATTCTCATCGAAATGAATGCTGCTGCAGCAGTTTCGCTCATTAGCATTTATTATTGTAATAATGCTTAAGCATTACGTACGAATGCATGTGAATTACAAAAAAAAATAAAAAATTATTGTGTCTTTTTAGTTTTTCTCAATTTATTTTTCACTTTAAACAATTCGCATTTGATTCACACACACAAAAAAATTATTACGAAAAGTGTGTTTTTTCTTTTGTATTTATTTATTTATTTTCCTTATTTATATGCATTATTTCTTTTAATTTTCCTTTTTTTTGAGTCAGCCATTGTAGTTTGTTGCATTTTATGAAATTAAAATAAAAAAATAAGAGAAAGAGATACATTTCCATTAAAAACTTTGTAATACTGTGACGGAAATTCATTGAAATTTTTATTATAGTTTTCAAATGAATCAAATTTTTATTATCAATATTTTTTTCAAAAAAGGGCTTTACGCCGAGATTTATATGTGTATTATAAATAAAAAAAAATATATATTTAAACGGGTTCATTTGTAAGAAGGTAGAGGTATCAGTCTACCTAGTAGAATAGACACACTTAGATCACAATAGGCCCATTGCGATACCACAGTTTAACACTTTCCCTAAACTCTGAATCCCTCGGAGCTTGTCCGTCATTGACAGTTCGCTTAAATTATCCACGAAGTAGACATCAAAATGTCTGTTTGTCCTCTGAGATAGTGACGGGCATGTGGCTAGTACGTGAAAAACAGTTTCCTCCTCTTCCTAATCTCTGCAGCTCCTAATGCAATATCCAATAATAACCTCGATAATTATACAGAGCACGCTCTTTGGAGTTCAAGCAACATCATCGTGCCCCGGAATTAACGCGATATGAACGTCTTACGAATGCGCTAACTCGTTAACGAGCGGCAGTTGCATATCATCTTGGAGTTCTTTACATCGTAACCTAGTCCTCCATGGATTCAATCATGCATTTAACCACTCGTCCGATAGCTATTTACCCAGCGTTCTATAATGGTATAAAAATATACAATATCCAACACAACACGATGTACTTATTATTTAGCAACATAGGTGATAAGAAATTTATGTGGACTTGAGCGTGAAAGAATTGATTCCATAAGCAACTGAATCTCCAAATATCGTACATTAAAACGACAATGTTGATTCGATGGACGGTTTCTGTGAATCAATTTTATACTTTACCTTAAAGCTCCTATGAAACTGCTTAAATTTGAATGTAAGAATGAAATCCTTCTCTTCCAAAATCTGTCCGTCAAATAGATGTTAACATAGCAACCTGTACCTGCGACTAAGAAAACCCCACAAAAAGTCTAACGGTATCAAATCGTACGATCTCGGTAGCCAGTTTACATCGTGGATTTGGCGGATTTAAAGCACATCATCTTCACGTGAGATGCCCTGAAATCGCTCATGAATAATATCCAATGTGGCATGAGCTGTGTTAAAACCACATGTCTTTGGTGTCCGGATCATCCAATTCAGACCAAAAGAAGTTGGTGATCATCGAATTATTCTACTCGCCATTGACAGAGCCAGATGGCCTGGAAAATATTGTTATCAATTAACGCTTTTATATACATAATTGGCCATTCCAACCCTTCTGTCAGGATTACAACCTAGCATCTCACACCACTGATGGTGTGTGTGTGTTAATTTTGTATATGAGTGGGGTGACCACAGTTACAGTTTAAAGTCCACTCCGAACGAAAGATTTTTGAGAATTTATTAACTCTCGAATTTCTTGCCAGAAATCTGCTAAGGGATGCAGCCGAAGAAATATATTTTCATATTTCGTTTTGATGGAGATGTCTGACCCACATATAATTTGAAGAAACCTTATTGGAACATAACCTATAAATTTATATGAAAGCTGTTTTTATTTTGCAACATAATTACCTATACATGTATTTGTTAAAAGCATTCTATAAAAGCTTGATGTTTGAGCGTTCAATTGCTACAAAAGGAGCGTTTAAAATAAAGTATTTGTTGAATTTCGACACATAGTAAATAGTTTTGGTGATTATTTATATGATTCTACTATACTGTTGGAGGCCTGTAACCTAAACTCTGTTTGCTTAAACAACAATAAAAAAATCAAATATTTAATGCAAATAAACAATTTTATATACATAATTTCTTAAAGACATAATTTCTTAGAGAGAGAGATACACAAGGTTTCTATAGAAATTATTATTTTACGATGTATGTAATATTGAGGTTGGATAATAATAAAAATTTTTATATCTTATCTTCAGTTTTTATTTACTGCTTCATAGACCAAAAAAACCAAAATCTATTGGTAACTATTGGCAATATTACTGTATATTGTTATTGGTTAGCAATAAAAGTCATATAAAAATCTTTTAATATTTAAATTTTATCGATTAATACGATATTTTCTTTAACAAATTGTATGTAATCGGTTAAAAATTATTATTTTTCTATGCATGTATGTATGTACGGTGCAGTAGATAAATTATAGTCTCAATTGTTTATAGAAATTTATGTTTAATCACGTTCGTTGCTTAAGTCTTTTGTTTCACTTAAAGTCTACCACAACTAAGCCCCACTACAACTTACATTCCATTAATGTGTTACAAGCCAAATATTATTCTGTGTAAATTTAGGAAACAAAAAAATTAAATGCTGACCAATTATGATGTTTTTTCTCTTTCTTTTTTTTTTGTTTTTTGCTTACTTACATACAAAATTAAATAATTACAAGTTATTTTGTTTGGTTGCATTCAATGGATTTCTCAAACCACCAAACACCCTCTACTCAGTGTATCACAACATCAGCAACCACATCAGCAAGTGTCAATCTATAATTGTTTCTATCTTACGTACATATGTAAGTATGTGTGTATGTGCGTTGAAAAGGTTTATTCTTTTCTTTCATTTAGTTAATGTAAACGTCATTATCATGATCATCATCATATGTCAAGGTTTACATAAATTTAATATGATTTTTTTTTACTTTTTCTTTTTATTGAATCCGGCTCTTTAATTTGTTCCTCTTGTCTCAGTCAATTGTGTTTAATTGTATGCATATAGATAGATAGACGTACATACATATTATTTAATGATTACTCAAAATCAATTATAAATTACATGTATTTACTATTTATTTGTAATTTGTTACAATCGTTTATTAGTTGTTGTTGTTTTTTTTTATTTTTCTGTAAATTTCATAACAACAAACAATGTCAATAGGAGAGTTTTGATTTGTACGTTAAACTAAATGGTATACAACTGACATTTAATTTTGAGAAACAAAGAAATCTTAAAAAAACAACCTCACCATCAAGAAAACAATAAAAGTTTGGTTGGAATAAAACCTCAAACTCATCATTAATTCAATATTTTTCTCTTTTTATGATCAAATGATCCCCTTGACTCATGATTGTGGTTAGCGGTAATGCTTTTGGCTGAAATAATCAACAATTGATTTCAATTCCGTTATTGTAGAATTCATTGCAATGAATTCGTATTTCATTAGTAAAAACCCATAGGATAATTGTATTAAACCATAACTATATTAAATTTAAATTAAATATTTGTTTGATGATGTATAAAAATAGATTTCTTTTATTTATTGTTTAAAAACAAAAACTCGTACACATTTACATATACGAGTAGATATGCCCAAACAAACTTATTATTTTATTGAAAATGAAAACTTCATGTTGGCTTTAAGTTCATAGAATCCATTTGTGTACATACATATGTATGTACATATATGCAGTGATTTATTTTATAAGCACACCTGCGTACATTATAGAAAACAAACCCCTTCCCTATTTCAATTGTCTGCTGTTTGTTTCTTAAGTCTTTTGTTTGCCTAGCGTTAATAATTTAATCGATTAAACGAATTTGTTTATACAATAAACATTTATTTGATTGTTTATTCCATTTTGTTTAATAGGTCATAAATAAATTCCATTCCTCTAGTGTTAGAATGTCAGATGGTAAGTTTTTTATGTTTGTTTTTACCTTAAATACTGTAGGTATTTTTGAGTACAATTTTAGGTACATTTTTTTGTAATTAGTTAAAACCAGTTGAGCTTCGCTGCACCCTTTAAATAAAAATTAAATGTTAAATATTGTGAATTAAAAAAAATACGCACAAATACATTTTACTTTTAATAACACAAATTCCAATTTCAGTTGTATTTTTTCTGTTGGTTCTGCTAAATTATCGCAGTCTAAGATATAAAGCCGCCGTAGTTTACTAGGTAGTGCGTTGGCTTATTGGACATTAGGCCTTAGTTCAAACCCCAGGTCAGACATCTCCAACATAACGAAATATGGAAAAATATTTCTTCGGCTACTTCCTCTCATCAGATTTCAGGCAAAAACTGTGAGAATGTTGCTACGAAAAGTTTCTTAAAAAAATCTGTCGTTCGAAGTTGACTTTTAACTGTGCCTCTCAGCACATTTCTGGCAAAATCTCTGAGTGTAAATTTCCATGAAAAGTTTCTCAAAAATCTCTCGTTCAGACTCTACTTTAAACTCAAGTGGTGTCAGAAACTAGATCGTAATCCTGGCTTAAGTTTTGCAATGACTAATTATATATGTATGTATTAAATCGGTCTTCCCATATGCAACCAATCTGTGACCATAACAATACAGAATCAATCTATCAAGCAATTCGAAGCTGAAATTGGAAGTGTATCGGACATAAACTGGTTGAAGAGGTACGGTAACAAAGTAAGGTAAGTAACAAAGTAAGGTAACGGTAGATAAATAGAATGGAATTTATTTATTATGCCCTATGTTCCAACTAGGAACTATTGGATATGTGTTAAGGTCTTTCTATAAGCGTTTAATATCTTGTAATTTAAAACAAAGTGTGTGTGAGATATCAACGACATTTTTTATCCTTTTGAAAGGCCTATTGATAGCATATGAAATAGTTGAAATGTCCACCGTGGTTTCTCTGGGGAGAGTGCATCTGAAATTTCCATTTTTTCAGGACTTTGGCTTATCAATCAGTCAGCAATTGAACGACGAAATCTGTTATATAAACTCTGATGAAGGAAGTAGCTGGTAGCTGATTAGCAACAAGTCTAACAGGATCGTATCGCTCGATCTCCTTGCCTAGTTCACTTCGCCTCCGTATGTAATGACCATTTCTTCAAAAATTTCGTTCAAAATATCTAATGTGAAATGAGTTGTGGCGTCCTCATTTAGTTTTTTTGTTCAGATCATGCAATTCATGACAAAACAAGTTGATAATCATCAACCTACTGTGCACATCGTTCTCAAAGAAATTTAAACCGATGATAGATAAAAACATGGAACAATAGAGTTATACGGTAACTTTTGTCGTTTGAGGCTTTTTCATTTCTGTTAATATTATGACCCAACGCACTACAGTGTCCGAATTTCGTCTTGCTGCCAGCTTTTTTTCATAACGTTATGTAGGTCATCTATTACCTACATCCATTCATACATAATTGTTCATGACAACCCTTCAGTCAGGATTACAACCTATTTTCTCACACCACTTATGTCGTGTGTTAATTTTATGCATACATAAGTAAAGGGACCTACAGTTTAAATTTGACTCCTAACGACAGCTTTTTGAGAATTTTTTCATAGCAATTTTTTTTACTTTCAGAGTTTTTGTCAGAAATCTGCTGAGAGGAAATCGTCGAAGGGATATTTGTTGACATTTGGTTTTATTGGATATGTCTGACCTGAGGTTTGAACTGAGGCCTCATGTCTAATAAGCCAACATATTAACTACTAGATTACGGCGACTTTAAGGTCATCAATTACATCGACAATTATTGCTTTAAGGAATTCAGCGTTTATCATTTTTCCTTATTAATTCCAATGTGATTATTTTATCCTTCTTTTAACAATTACTTTCAATAATAATTATATCTTTAACTGGCAATAATAATGAATGGTTTTGAGACCATAAAAAATTGATTATAATTGAACTAGATTTCCAAATAATAAAATATTCTCTTCAAAAACAAAGTGCAATCACTTTTAACATTAAGAAATTCCAATAGAATCTTTAAAAAAAATCGCAGTGGTATGGAATTGTAACACCTGTAAATAAATATGCTCAAGCATTCACCTGTAATACTTTATCAAGGTCTTCTTTAAATTGTAACACAATTAGAAAACTTTTTTTATTGTATTTAAAATACATACATACAAATTTTGTTTTATTTTTTGCGAGAATCACAGCATTATGACGATTAAAGAAAACAAAATTAAGCATTTGCTTGCAACTAACACAAAAACTTTAGAAATATCACGCTGAGATGAGAACATCAAGAAAATATACTCTTATAGATACTGATTACATACATACATATGTATATATGTAGATGTTACAATAATAAAATAAAATTTTACTCATTCATTGATGGTTACTTAAATTCTGCAAAAAAGAAAAATAAAAACAAACAAAAATTGTTTTTAATTTGCCATAAACAAAATAATGATTTGAAATACGATTTTAACAAGTTAAAGTAGCAACCATGCAATGATAATATTAAAAGAATTAATCTCATTAGGACTCCAAAAATAAAATAAAATAAACATATTTAAGTAATTTTGTTTATGAAAAATAAAAAACTATGAAATTAAAAAAGAAACAAAAAAATTTTACATAAAAAAATATTTAAAAAACTGTTAATGGTTTCTGGTAAACGTGATGTTATTTTAAATGTTTTTTTCACACCATGCGCACAATCATCCTACAGCTTACAACCAAAAAAAAATTTTTTCATCATTTCAATACAAGTTGATGTAGTGGAAATAATAATGATTTATTTGTTTAAATACATACATACATAAATATGACCTTCAGAGCTCTGATGTTTTTCAAAATATTTTTATAAAAATGCTGTATATAAAATGATACTTCTGAAGATGTTTCGAAGTACCTAAAGAAGCTTAAAATTTATTGCTTTTTCCTTAGACTTTAAAGTGTTGCGTGTGCAGCCACATGGGAAATTATTAAATTTTAACGTTTTTTTTTTTATAAAAATTAAAAAATAACGATTTTAATTAAAATGTCTATCAAATAATTATATTTTCGTGCAAATTTTTACGAAAAATAAGAACGTTAAAGAGAATAGCTCTACCCTTCACTATGATTAATTGCAGTTTTATTAAAATATAAGTATGTATATATGTACTATACGTGTATATATGTATATGTATATGTGTATATACATATATGTGGATATGTATATATATGTATATTTAAGTACGAAATAAAATATCCTTTAAATGACCACCACAGATCTGATGGCAAGCCGTTAGTCTTTTAATGAATTTTTCATAGAGCTGTGTCTGTATTTTAAAGCTCGGATTTGAGCTTAAGAATTATTACCGGTGTGTTTGCATGAACTTGAAAATTCACAAAACTCTAAAGAAAAAACGCTTTGCATTAAATCGTATGATATCAGATGATATCGGAATTTTTTGAGAAAATTTGTTCTGGAAATCGTTGCTACAATAAATCCGTAACAGGATACGAGGTGTGGCAGGTAAAGCTGTTGTGCTGAAACCTATGATTCTATAAAACCTATTAGTGTAACGAATGCCATTCGCAATCATTTCAATTTCGGCCTCTACAATATACATAAAAATTTACATTGAGTTACGGCAAAAAGGTAAGGGAAATATGTAAGTCTTATTCGTTGACCTTTCCAGTGCATTTGATGTTGTTCCAAGATATTATCTATTTTATAAGCTTTTAATCTTAGGCCTGTCTTCAAAATTATTAAGAATTTACAGTTAACTGTAAAACTTGGGGGCATTTTAAATTCAGTGTTGTTCTCCATGCATATTGTGTGGTATTTGTAGTGAAACTTTTCAGTCAAAAAAGAATCGCTGTAACCGTTATTGGTCGACATTAATGAATTGAATTCAAATGTTTTTGACAAGGTAACCACCCACATAGAGTGCCAGCGATGAAAATTTCGTAATGTTTTTTTATTTTTATTTAAAGAGACAATTGCCAGTTTGAGAGTGTATAGGACTTGATCAGCAAATTTCCTCACCACTACACTTAATGCATGCTCAAAGACGGCGTTGCTTCTAAATATCGACAGACGACAGTGAGAAAATAAAACTGAAAGAGAGCTAACAAATAATAAGAAAGAGGGGATGCTATGTACCTTAAAGTACCGAAAGAAATATAATATTCGCAAATTTTGAGTCAGGTGTTTACTTACTTACTCAATTAATCAGTACAGCCCTTTAGTCAGGATTAAAAAACTCAGCTTCACACACCAACCGCTTTTTAATACTGATAGCAAACGACAGATTTTAGAAAATTTTCTGGGCCAATTTATTTCACTCGCAGGGGTTTTTATAGAAGAAAATTGTCGAAAGGAAAATTTTTTATATGTCGTTTTGTTCCAGATATCTGAACTTGGATTTGAACTACGGTTTCACGTCTTATAAGACAATATAGTACCTACTAGAATACGTCGGATTTTAATGTCTTATAATTAACAATCCAAAATGCAACAAATAAAATGTTTCTAATTTATTTGTTGGTTAAAAAAGCTCATTTCGAACAAAATCCAATGACATAACCTCTGCTCTACAGAATCTATATAATGTGAAAGGAATCTAAAAAATAAATTCCTAGCTTCTATCTTTAGGATGCGATTTATTTCTAATATATTTTTGTTATAAAATGTGAATGTATTTGATACATGGAAAGTTCACAAAGTTTTTGGAAATTGAAACGTAATGTAAAGTCAGAGATTGTCCAAAAGATGTTAATGTGGCTCGTTAATATATACCTTGTATACACTATACAACAATAAACCTCAAATGACTTCATTCAAGTACATGATATAATTAGAAATATTCCCAGTTTGGATATTCTTCTACAATAAAACCAAAAAAAAAATATTTTATTTTTCATTCTAATAAATTTAAAAACATTTTTAATAAACAAAAGAACTTTTTATGTTTCTGATATCAACATTTGTTTTTTTTTTTCTTTTTTTTTAATTGTGCAATGTTTCCATATCAGATTTAATATTTAAATGTTATTGCTCTTGTGTAACATCTTCTAAACAAGTTGACTAAAAACGTGAACTGCAAACACAAATTGTAAAAATAGTTTTCAAATAAAAAAGGGAAACAAAATTTACATGAAAACTTTTATACTTTTGGCCTTAACAAGTCAAGATCGTGGATGATTTGAAATAAAAAAAAACACACAAACTTAATTATGGGTACGGTATGGGTAAGGCATACATTAACAATATATACTGTATTGCCTGCAATACCATTCCATATAAATGTGCTCCTGCTGCAACTGTCAACATAAACATAAAAACTGATTGAAGAAAAAATCTCATTATGTTTCTATTGTACGTTTGGCCAAACTAAATGTATGATTTTTCTTCATATTTTGGCAAAATTATTCTAAAATGAAAACGAATTGGTAAGAAACTAAATAAAAAAATTTTAGTTGATCAAGTTCGTACATTTGTTGCCCTATTATATTCTATTCTAATCTATTCTATTCTATGTTCTGCTCCTTAAGTTAAAATTATTAACAAATATTACAAGTGCAATGATAAGTAAAATATGAGGACCAACTGTGTGATCACGTATTACTACGGTTGGAGGAAATATATATATACAGCGGTAGTATGGTGTTCATCTGTCGAGTCAGCTCTAAATTGCTCAGGTCTTATGTTCATCTTGTCACCAGTATGCTAAGAGCAAACTTATACAAACTATTGCTGATTTTAAAGTACATATGAGCAGAAAATAACTCTCTATTGGCAGAACGAAACTAAAATCCCATACTTCTTTCTTCATTTGTTACTCCGGCTGGGTCTATAATGAAACACCGCCGACGGGTGCACCTCGATACAGGATTGATTGACGGTAGTAGTCTGTACTAATGAAACTAAATCTAGTATTGTGTGTAGTTTCTACATATTTCTTCATTTGTTACTCCCTCCAGGTCTATGATGCAACTTCACTGACGGGTATACCTCGAAACATTATAGGTCTGTATAAGGTCTAATAAATCTAAATCTAGAGTTGTAGGGGGTTTCGACATCTACAAGGGTACGGATAAGTGTCCATTAAGCCAAATTGCATGCTATTTTTAGTGCAACAACTTGTCTAAGATTTTACCGGAAGGAACTTTGCATAAAGCCTACACGAGCCCACTCTTATGAGAAAATTTCGGAAGTCTTTAAAAGAGCTTTTTATTTTGCCTGGATGCATGGGCGAACAGACCTTAAAGTGAATCTAGTGACTAGATTCTAGTCACTGATAGGCAGTCCAAGATAGACGTTAGTGTGATTCCTTAGGATATCGATCACATGATTAAAGTTTCTCTTTTCTTGAAGTTGAAGTAAATGTTCTCTAAGAATAACGGCAATTGCATGACGGCTCGCATGTTTTGCATTGCCTTATATACGAACAAACTACTGGTATAATTAAACCTGTTTACAGGCTCCTTAAAATTTTAAAAAATTTTGAAAGTTAAGCTAAAAAATTTTCAATCATGTTATGGTATGGCCCTAACGAAAGACTTAAGAAAGAAACTTTATTGAGTTAAAAAATATTTTTTTGACTTATAATCGAATAATGAAAGAAGTAAGAAAATAAATTAATAATAAAACCAGACACAAAAACAAAGAAATATTTAAAAAGTGAATCAACGAAACTGGTGATGGCGTTAAATGCAACAAGTTTCTTTCACATACTCCCTACTCATACTCTTTGAGCCAATTTGTTAAAAATTTGGAAAACTGTTCTTTGTATGTCACACGCTTTATAGGATCTTGCATTTTCGTTTAAATGTTTAGACGTCGATATTGTAAAAAAATAAATGAAATAAAAAATATTTTTTAAGAATATTACTTTAAGAAACGTGTGCTTAAAACTCAGATGTAACTTGATATACATAACAGACTAGAGTTTGAGGTGGAAATCGAATTCACAGCCCAATCCTGAGAGCTTAGCGTACTACCTCCTAAACTACTAGAGCACCGAAGTACCAAATTTGTGATTATAAAAAGGAAACAACCAAAATCATATTCGTTAAACCAAAATCAAACAAAACATTTGAATAAATCCATGAACCACAATTCAAAAATTGAGGGACGGAGATCTAACGTAACTTCCAACTGCGGTCCAATTTTTTTTTTAAGTGAAAAATAAATTTAAACCTACGTATGTACCGCGAACCCAGGACAAGGCTGATCATGATTATACACCAGAGAGAAAGCTATCAACAATGAACATCATAAGAAGAACAGGCGGAATATATAACAAAATTTATTTTTTCTGTCCCCTGATATTGTGTAGTCGTCGTAGTCTAGGAGATCTTGTATTGGATTATTAGAGGTAAGGTCACGGTTCAAACCCCAGGTCAGACATCTCCAACAATATGGAAAATATTTCTTCGACGACTTCCTCTCATCAGATTTCTGCCAAAAACTCTGAGGGCAAAAGAATTGCCATGAAAAGCATCTCAAAAAACTGTCGTTCGAAGTAGACTTTAAACTGTAGGTCACACCGTTCACATAAGTGAGGTGAGAGCTTCTGCAATCCTGACTGAAGGGTTGTAATGCCCTGTAAGGATATTATGTTATACGCCTGTTGTAGGGTATGCAAATGAAGAACATAAACAAAAAATAATAACGATTTATTGTGTTACCAATGAAAAACGAAAAGAATAAAACAATAATAATAATAATAATAATAACAGCAGCAGCAACACCAGCTTTTTAATAATTGGCATATTTGTCAAACTGTCAATTGTTTATCATCGTACATAAATTTTTTAAAAAATAAATTACGACGAAAACTTAAAAAAAAATAAAAAAATAATAATGTTTTTGGGCTTTTTGGCAATGCTATAATGTATGATCAAGGTTAATTTGTTGTATTATTTGGCCAAATTTGTATTGGCTCGTTAGTAATGCTGCTTTAGCATTTTATATAATTTATTTGAAATTGATTTTTGCCACAAACCTTAAGAAAAATCAGAGAGCATACTGGTCATTGCGTATTTGAAATGTTATGAATTATTTCTTTATTTTTTGTGAAATAAATTTATTTCAATATGTAAAGAGTTTAGAAAAAAAAGCTTAAAAAGTTTTAAAGTAAATTTTAAAAAGAATAAATCTAAGTTGCTAAAATTATTTCAAAAAATTTAAGTCAGAACTCAATGAAATTTTTTTCGTATGCACACACATATTGTATTGTATTTGATAATATAGTAATCCCCGGAAGTCGCCGTAGTCTAGTAGGTAGAGTGTTCGCTTATTAGACGTAAGGGCACGGTTCAAACCCCAGGTCAGTCATCAAAAGGAAATATTAAAAAATATTTCTTCGTCGACTTCTTCTCAGCAGATTTCTAGCAAAACCTCTAAGAGTAAGTTAAATTGCCATGAAAAGTTTCTCAAAAACCTGTCGTTCGGAGTCGACTTTAAACTGTAGGTCCCGCCACTCATGTATAAAATTAACACACACAACATGAGTGGTGTGAGAAACTAGGCAGTAATCCCGACTGAAGGATTGTAATGGCGAATTATGTATGTAATCCCCGGATATAAGCACTGTCAAAAATGCTTGTAGAACAGTGCTTATAAGCAGGGAATACTTATATCGAAATCTTGCACCTGACAGCAAAAAGCCGCGTGTCATTCAAGCTTATAGAATTCTATTTGTCTCATTGCTGTCAATGGCTTCGTATTGGATGGAATGCCGGATGATTGGTGTGATGAACAAAGTTGTAATTTGCTAGGCCTACGCAGCAGAGTTTATAGACATAGTCAAGAGTCCTATTATAACATTAACTAGGCAGAGAACTATCCTCGCTCGAGACCTGCACGGGGTCAGATTAGTAGAAGAAGAGCTTTTCAAATTACGAAAGGGCGAACATTGGTGGATTATGGGTTTGCTATTATTAATCAATTATCTGAGATTGCTTTGCCTCAGTTTGTTATGTCTTCTACATGGGACAAGGTGCAACCTCTGCTTCAAGGAGCAAGAAAATATAAGGCACGTTCTATGGAATTGCATTGCGCTGTCTAATTTTTATACTACTTTTTCCAAGAAATCTGTTGTATGGCGTTAATGGTAAATGTTGGTTTACAATAACTCCAGAAATCCAGAAATATTTAATCGCACTAACGAGGGGACTAGAGTACAAGATCAATTTTAGAAAGAAAATCGTCACAAGGCGGGTGTATATAAACAAATTTCTCTTGAAGTAAATTTAAAATGTGAGGAACAATTTTTCGCGTTTACAAGCAGGGAATGCATAACGGCGGGATCCATATATCAAAATAATTTTAGTATATTTTAAAGCTACTCAACGGTTTTTATTTATTTATTTATTTATATCCGGGGGGTACTTAATTTTATGATTTCATATTCATATGCATTTAAACAAATCATTGATGAGCATGAACATTAAAATTTTAACATAGACTACCCACTTACTTTCTCGTTGAGAGCTGTAAACAATTAAAAACTCCAATTTTAATAATGCTTATAGTGACATAATAATATTTAATAATATAACATTATACGAAATTTATAAAAAAAGTAATAAGATTTTAACATTTATTTAAATAGCCTCTAGAAGTAATTTCCATTTTTTAACTTCAGTCTCTTCATTCGATGTACAATGTATTTATGGAATGATGCAACCTTTTGCAGTTTTGAATTGTGAAAATGTGGTTAAAATTTAATAAACGACACCAAACGTTTATGACAGCTTATTAGATTTGGCATTTTGTTTGCAATTCATCGAAACATCGAAACAATACTTTTTTACAGTTTTAGGGTACATATTTGAAATTTAACCAAAGTGCTGTGATAATCATTGAAAAAAGGCTCTGTCAAAAATTCAATTGGCCATATTTTTAATGTCAAGTTATTTCATCGTTTTGATGTGTTTTTAAAGCCAAACAAACAAAAAGTCCGCGTGAACCTGACCTATGAAAAATTATATTCCCACGCTTAATGTTTTTTTTTCTTTTCTCTTCTTTTTTTTTCTAATTGTTGCTGTTATTTGTAGTTAATGCGGTAGATTTTCTGATGAGTTTTTGTATTTTAAAATTTTTATTTAAACATTTGCATTGACAGCTATTGTTTTGTAGATTTGACTAGCCTTGACATCAAAAATGATTATTTTTCTTTAATTTAAATATTTGTTGTCCACTTTTTAAAGAAAAAGTTTTGGGTAGTAGTGATATACAAGCTTATTATGAAATTTTATTGTAAACACTTTAGGATAACACCTTTAAATCTGTTTTTTTTAAGAATTTAAAAGAAAACAAAAGCGGGACTAATGGTGCACAATATCAAGACAGGATTAAGCCATAAAGTATAAGATTGGGGATCATCAGATTTCTAAAGCCGAGCTTTAAAAAATTGAAAAACAGTAGCACAACAGTCAGTCATAAACCCTAAAATGTTAAACGTTGTTTGCTCATGTAATAAACAAAAACTTATTTAAAGAATCAGGCTTAACTTTGGTATTTTTGATACCACGCCCTAATCGACAGCTTAAGATTGATAGCAGTATCTCACATTCACAGACCTTAGGAAAGCGGTTGTTGGAGGCCTTAATTAACAGTGCAATATGGCAGGCACTTTAAAAAGCTGATATTCCTAACGAAAACCAATTCAGTATGTACACCAAAGTTGTGTGCTGTCATCTCTTCTCCTTAGTACATAGTAAAAACAACTGGTAGGTAATTAGAAGCACCATCACCTGAGGATTACAGAGTCGACTTGAGAGGACATATGTATGCATATCTTCTTATCACAAAGTTTTCAAAAACGTAAGTAAAACTGACGCATAAGAATGGGGTCCCAAGTACTTCAATAGGCCTTAATGGAAGTACTGTGCGGTGACACATTAATTGAGACACGGCCTCTTCTTCCGCCTCCGACCCGCAACTTCAGCAGAAAGAAGACGCACACACTTACCTAGTGCTTAGTGTTTTGTTAGGATATAGACGATGACTACTTAATATGCCCCGCAAAGAATGTTCAGGAAAGAGAGAAGAATATCCTGTTTCGACCTTCCTCGATGAGATATACATACATATGTTAACTGTGGAATGTAATTTATCTCTAATTTTAAACATATCTGATATGTTTGCCATCTGTTCTGATTAATTCTGCATCAACATAGGGTTAAACCCCTGCGACCAGTAATCTAACTGATGGTGACCTTTGAAAAATATGTTTTTTGCCGACAAACTTACACGTCGACATGACGTTTCCAAATGGGCTATCTGCACAGCCCATCAGGGAATAGATTACACTAATGTAATCATCTTGTGGAGAGCTACTATTCCCTCCTGGAAAATATGATTAGTCAGTCTATACAACTGTCTAAATCCAAATCCTCAACATAAACACCTTGAGTATCACTCGAGTGAGGAAGAGTTGTCCTCTGGTTGCTCTTGATACTATGCTCTGCCTGACTCCGCTTGGTTTGTATGTCAAGCAGTGAGCAACGCGCAGTGTCATACGCCTGAGGGAGTCGGGCTGCTGAAAACAGTGCTCGATAGGCCACTCTGGATTTCGGAACGTCATCTTTCCTGAGGGGAGGAACGGACCTTTCGAAAAAGCTAGCAATTATATTGTACCTGAGGCTATGTTCCTGCATAGTTTGAGGATACTTATACAGGATAGGGCAATATGGAATGGTGGGGTATTCTATGGGGCAGAGGGGTATACCCATATTTACAGATGGACCGAAGTTAGCTGGGGGCAGAGTTGCTGGGGTTTTATGTAAGGATCTCGGTCTTGAACTTCACTTTACGTTAAAAGATGACTGTAGCTTATTTCAGGCGAAAATTTTTGCTATCTTGAAGGCTACTCAGGCTGTGGCCAGTGGGCCCTCTTCAGACTCGGAATCTTATATGATCTTCGTTGACAATCAGACTGCCGTAAGGGTCATTTCGTCAGTCTGATGTAAACCATGGTTTGTTCGTGAGTGCAAAGGGGCTTTAAGAAACTTTGGACCAGATCGATTCTATCTATGCTGGATTCTGGGACATAGCGGAACGGCGGATGCTCTCGCTAGATTAGGTTTAAATATTAAATGTTTTCTTCCGATTAAATGATTACCATAGCAGAGTAGAGTATACTTATGACCCCAATCGCACACATGGTCTATAACTTGTCAGACGGTATGTAAACCATTTCTCCGAAATCTTAGGCTACAAAGACTAGGCATTGTATTTAATGAATTGAATTTTACTTTAGAAAAGAATTTTTTTGGTCAGGTCAGACCTCAAAACGAAAATATGAAAAAATATTTCTTCGGCAGATTTCTGGCAATTTCTGTCGTTCGGAGTCCACTTTAAACTGTAGGTACCACCACTCATGTATAAAATTAGCGAACACAATATACGAGGTGTGAGAAGCTAGGTCGTAATCCTGACTGAAGGGTTGCAATGACCAATTATGTATGTCTCCTCTTTGATGAATGATCAATGAAGAGGAAGAATTTAAAGCTAAACCTATTTATATTTTGTTTTTATAATGGGAAATTTACTGCAGAAACTAAAATACCGAATTTCATAATAATTAAAATGTCTACAAAGAAATAAAAGTAATAAAATGATAAAAAAAATATTCTCACGTTCTTTAAAATATAAATCAGTTACAAAACATTGCCTCTATTAACATAAAAAAATATGCAAATTAGAAGAAAAAAACTATGGCAATAATACCAAGACTAAAGAAAAATTTGTTTTAAACAACAACAACAATGCAAACATGATTACAATTATAACATTATATAAAGGCCCAATCATAATTAAACGCCCAATATTAAACTGCGTATGAAGTTAATAAAAGGCATAAAAAAATAAAAACATAAAGCAAAAAATTAAAGAGTAATCAATCATATCCAATGATATGAATTCTCATAGTCTAGAGATTCATTCATTATGTTTGGAAATAAAACTACGAGCACAACAATACTAACTACCAATTTATAATTTCGTTATGGTAGTCATAAAACGAATTAAAAATTAACTCAACCTAAAGTGTATTATAAAGATTAAATTGAGTATTGCTTTAAGAGTTTATTTCATAGTACAATACAAATGATTGATTGGTACAAATACGTCTCTAAAGAAATGAAAATCTTAAGCTATTGATTCAAAATATCAAAATTTTTGCCGATATTGATTACAAAATTCTGAATAATTATGTCTTGATGATAATAATTAATATAATTAAGTCAGTTGAGTGCAATAATTTACTTTTTATTTCCAATTAAATAATAACGAAAACTGAAAAATTATAATGGACTTGAGGAGTATGAAGTTCCCACCTTCAAAGAGCAATTAAGTTTGTTAAACAAACGCTAAATTTTCTTTTTTTTATTAGTTTTATGCAGGTCAAACTTAAATGACAGCTTAATGAAATACTTAGATTCATGTATGCTTTAAATAAATGAATGAGTTGAAAATTAATGATTCAACAAAACATCAGTAGTAAACAGTAGCATTTAAATGATTAATTAATTTTAGGTTTTATTAAAGCAAATGTATGTAGTAAAAAAAAAGAAAACTCATTAAAATAAAAAATTAAGAAATCGGAAATATTTTTTGGTATTTTAACACCATTTTTACCTTTAAGATTATAAAAAAATTTTTTTGAAATACTTTTTATCTACTTTATGTTGTCTTTAATTTCTCCTTAACTTCACGTTGTTTTTTCAATAATTTAACCATCATAGAGAATGATGTTATAACTGGTACCATTATTGGTAAAAACAAGGGTATGTAAATGGCATATTTTTGTTCATCGGGGAAATACAATTGAGCCAAAAGACTAGCATCGAAAAAGGCCTGTTCCGATGCTACGAATGCTTTTTGAGCCAATTCCGAGGCTTTCATTAGGTCATGATTAGCTAAAGCTTCTTTAGCTTTTATAATTAACTCATAAGCAGAATTAATAGCGCGACCAACGTCATCATTAATAACAATATAGCTGATATTGTCTAAAAACATAATAATAAAATATATCAAAACTACTTTAAAAACTAAACAAACAAAAAAACTGTAAACTTACCCAAAAGTTTTATTAAACTTTGAAGAGTATTGGTAGTTGTTGTTATATGTGTTATAGCACTGCGTCTCAAATATGCCTCATATTCCCAAAGACGGGGTTCCAATTGCTCAACACCTACAGTTTTAACGCCTTCTGTAGTGACCTTTAAATAAAGAAAATGTAAAAATATTTTAAATTACAAAAAACAATTACAACCTTGAAAATGAAATGAAACTCTCTACTGACCTCAACATGTATGTCCAACAATTTCTGTAACTGGTACAGCATTATTTGCATGACATCGTTTGTTTGTACAAAAAACGATACTTTCTCGTGGGGTTTCTCATTGTATTCTTTGCAAGTTTCAAGTGAAGGATTAGCAATTATGATGCCACCCCATTTCGGTGAAATAAAAGCAGTTATATTATCCTTAGAGACCCTTTGGTTTTGCTTGTTATATATGTAAACAGGTGCAATATCACAAGGTGTTATGTATACTATTAAATTAATGGATGTCTTGTCTGTAATGCCTGCACCCAAATTTTTCTCTATAGCGGTTATAATATGAGGTAAAGAAGTTTCCGATAAAGCATAATGACGCGACAATGGAGAATTGTCTCGTATTTGTCTCAGGTCGGCTTCAAAAGCAAGTTGAAATTTCCATTGTGTCTTTAAAGTGTAGTTTGAAATGTGGGAAACCTGTTCAAGATAAGGTTTAAGATAAGCTAAAAAGATAAGTTATGAAAAAATGTTATTATATATTGCACAATATAAAAGCAGTTACAAATTTACTTTCCACTGCCATTTGAACATGCCATTTGGCATCCATAATATCAGGTCTGGGATTAAGAACCGACACAATGACATCATATTCTGCTTGAGGTGCTTCTGTTTTCAAAGCATCACGTTGATCTTTGGCTATGATTTGTTTAACGCGATGTGTTTGTAAAATGTATGCATTTAATACCTGTTTTATTTTATTGGATGCTGTGGATTTAAAAGGAGAATCAAAAATTAAAATATTATAAATGCCTGACATACGAACATACAACTTACACGTGTCACTGCGAATCAAAGCCGTGCGCTCGTTAGTTATCAATATTTCCTCTTGCAATTTAGGCCATTCTATAAACACAAAATCACCTTCCATTATGCTATAATCTTCCAATATTAACTTTTCCAAACTGGCCGGAGTTTTAACGCTTGAAGCCTTTTCGAAATAGGGTATTTGTTGAAAATCCAACAGCCACATTTCTATAATTTAAAATGATTTTATATTATGATTTTTATATCCCTTGTAACTATTAATACCATCATTTTCGTATTCCTTATTCAACTCATTGGTTAGAAGAGATGATCTCTCATTCTTAAAAGTGAAAAGACCAATTTGTATTTTTGTCTTCAAGGGCTCTCTGTTCAATTTCATTATGTCCGAGGAGGGCAAACCAACTCTAAATATATTTTAGAAGTTTTAAATTTTAATTGCAACTTACATAAGTTATTTGATTCTTACCTATAAACTTCTGTTGTTTTCCACCACATGGGCACACCAATTAATATTACCACAGTCATGAATGCTATGGTAGCATATAAACGATATTTATCTGTAAAAATAATTGTTTCATAATTATTACAAAAAACAGAATGTATTCGCTTTATAAAGATTTAAAAAAAAAGTAATATCGACAAGAGAAAATTTTCTTTGTCGAATTCTATCACACTTTTAAAAAACAATTTGATTTTAAAGTTGATCACGATCACTTCTATCATTTACCTGAACAAAAATAAAAAAAACACTTGAGTTTGTATCATGTAATAAAAACACATTTTCACTTTGGGACAAAATATTTTCATTTCTTTTTTCTTTATTCAATAAAGGCTTCGATCAATATTTTACAATTTTTATATACGATAAATGTTTGTGGTAAAGATTTTAGCTTAACATATTTAATAATATAAAAAAATATGTGGATAATGATGTATGTGCTCCTTTCGTTTTTCATGGTGATACAAATATATAAACAAATTAAAACAATTAAAAAAGATACTTTCAATATATAACACAATATGTATGTTTGTAAAGAAATCAATAACTTCTCTTTGAGAAAAAAATTCCGTTAGTTTATTATTCCTTATAACTACAAGAAATAACAAAAACTGGCCCCTTATCTAACGGCGTATTACGGGAAACATATTTTGTAAATTTTGTTGTACCTTCACAGCGATAAACAATATTAAGAGCGTTATCAACTGGTGTAATGGTCAACAGTACAGATTCATCGTCATCGTCAAAACCTTCACCTTCCAGAGAATCTGTATCACTTTGACTAGACGTTTTTTGAGAAGGATGCGCTTGTTCGGAATCAGGTGATAAATATGTTATAACAGCTGCCCCCTCCGAAGCGTTAAGATAATAAATTAGATCCAAGGTATTATCGTCACATATGGCACCGTCTCCTAAAACGGTATAATCACCGTGAGACCATCTTTGTACTTCTAAACTGAATGAAGGTTTTGAAGAATTCGGACCGGCTAAATCCAAATCGGTAAACTCTCTAAGCAACGCAAACATTTCTCTGTTTGAGAATGTTTGTATAAGTTCTGCCACAGACTTAGAGGAAGTCCTTAAATCTAAGACTTCGTAGTTTTGAGCATTGGCGGGCCCTTTTCGTGACCATTTGAGTTCAGTATCTGTAAGTAGTTGTTTAAGAGCTTCTTCGAATATTTCTCTACGGAAAAATTCATATAGGCAGATTTCCGAATTGTCTTCTATACGTTTTTGAATACTACGCTTGGTGGTGGGTTTAAGATAAACTTCATTAAGCAAATTATCGAGAGATTTAGAGGTGGGTTCTAAGGGAGGTTTAAATTGTAGTTTGTTGAAGGGCCTTAAAGCTTCTGCCATTAAGTCTTCATTTGACGCGCCATGAAACCAGCCATTTATAGTTAGGCGAGGATAATCAAAAGTTGTTACTTCACCCACTTGATGAAATGACTTTGAGCCAACTTTAAAAAAGGCGAATTGATTGTTTTTGGGAGATATTTTTCTTTTCACTGGAAATTGTGGCAAAGATTTTTCATCACTGGAGAATATTTCAAGGCAACCGCCTTGTTTCTCAGACCATGTTTCATTGCCATCCCATGGTGATAGGTAATATATAAAAGCAATTTGCCTATCTTTTAATAAATCATCGTGCACTAATAGATAATCTCCACAAGTATACATAGAACAGGAAGCTGATACATAGTCCAGCTTCAAGTTGGTAACCTTCTCCAACCATGGTCTTACCGAACGCCTTAGCATTTGTAAAAAATTTGCCAAAAATTTACATTCAATCATATTAGACAAATCGGTACTCTGATAAAATTCATACAAATCCATTTGTTTGCGTGACCAGTGTACCTTTTCAACCATTTCCTTAACTAATAATTTGCAGCTTTCCTGATTTTTCAATAGTTCAGGTAGAAGACAGATTTGGAAAGGATCCGTATAAACTTCAGCTTGTGTTTTGGAATCTTTAAAATCTTCCTTAGATTCTTTAAACCACTGCTTCTGCAATTTCTGCCCAAATTCACCGTTGGTGTAATCCATCGTCAGTGATAAATCTATTGTCTGCGCTTCCTCTTGTAGATTTTGCAATTTAGCATGTTTAGATTTTGGTTCACCCTCCTCGTCTTCCACAGGCTGTTTTTGTTCCATCAAGTGACCATTTGTTGGCGCAGTATCTGGAAGAAAAAACAAAAATGAATTTTGTTTTATTAAAAAGATATTCAGTTAGCAGCATACCTTATTTTATGTAAAGCAAAACACAAACTGATTTATTTTTCTTTTCTTCGTTAACTCAACACACTTATTATTGCCCAAAATTTCTTAAGTTATTTTTCTGTGATACACTTTTTTCCCTCTCGGGACACCCCTTTCCATTTTAATCTTATCAAAGGTTTTCATATCTGATTAACATCCTACTTACCTTCTTTAGCATCATCTTTATTAAAATCATGTTTTTCATCATTTTTTGTTGTACTCATTATTTATTAAACTTTAGGGAATTATATTTTGAAAGTCTTATATTGTAAATATTCTTTTTTATTTTTGTTAAGAAAAGTGTGCAATCCAGTGTATTTTTTTTACTATTTGCATAAAAAAGCCGAAATGTCAATTGACAAAAGTGCAGCCAAGTTTATATTGTCCAGACATATTTTTTTACAAAGTTGCATGTGCATTTTGAAATTATAAACGATAAGGGAAATTAGAAAGAATAAATTTAAAATATGATTTTAATTAATCAACCAAAACGATATATAAATATATATCTTTGCTTTAAATAATAATTAAATATATTCAAATAAATAATTAAGTAACGAGAGTTCCAATCTCCAAAAAATTAGTGTCTTTCTTAATATTTCATCTATACCAGGTCATTTTACATATTATTTAAGTGGTATCAGCTCACAAACGAAATTTTTGGTAATACAAAAGAACCATGTATCTATTCTCACAATAGTTTTTCTGATGGCTAGGGAGTATCCTATCCAAATAAAATAATTAATTTAATTTGGTCATAATTTGTATTTTCAATTATTAATTAATTAATGAGGTATGTTAATGAACGTATACTTGTCATTAAGGCAAGTACAATTGTATCGAGATGCCATTTGACACATAATAATTCTAAAAAAAAAAAATAAATTGACAGAAAAAATTTTAGAAAAAAAGTGCGAAAATGTCATAAAAATAACACACACAGGAGAGCATTGTCGCATAACATGCAACCCAATCACATTACTGAGCTTAAGAGAATCCGAACAGCAGCTATCGACAGAAAATTCAACCCTCCAAAAAAAAAACCAGCGTCCGCTATCTCATCTTGCTAAGGGCAGTAAATTAACAGAGCATGTATTCTATAGGCTCCAACTCCTTCTTATAGTAACATATACTGGAATAATCCGTCTGGTATGTATCGCAAATCCTTGTCAGCGATCTAACCTCGGAATGCCTTTTAAGAAACACAATAAACAATTTATCCCAGATTTACGCAAACCCAGCACCAAATATGTTTTCTGACATTGTCTACACTAGGCACTATAACAACCCGATCAATCATACTTATGTTTCAGCTTCTTTCTGACCCATTTTTTAATAAGACCTTTTGGTCCTAATATATGTACCTTGTAGTATTGAAATTGAACCAAGATAGTTAAACCAGTTCCTAATTTAAAAATTTTTAATATCATATTCGATTTCAAAAGCTTTAAAGACTAGCGAAAAGGATGTAAAAATATATAATTTCTTAAAACTGGTAATTTCCAATAATCATACCTTGTCGAATCTATATAAATTGAAAGGAATCTACAGCCCAAAATAAATAAAGATAAAACTTTATCTTCATACAATAGGTATGTTGCAAATACAACTTTAAACTGTTAGGGTTGGTAAAATAGCTTTTATAATATAATTTCAATATCGTTGTGTTTAATAAAAATGATTTTGTGTAACATTGTATATCAAATAAATTATATTTAAAAAAAAATTGTTATTTGGTACATTGATTGCATAAAGCCACTAACTATTAACAACTTTTATTTGAATGTGATATAATTATATAAAATCATTAATATTTCTGTTTATAATAAGTAAAATAATTAAATAACAATACAACTGAAGTACAAACAGTTCAATTTGTGATGTCTCTTATTTAAATACTAAAATTTTTGTTATCATTGTTAGTTAGCACAATTTTGTTTCTTGAGACTTTGTGAAAGAACTGTAATTTCTTCATATAAATGGCATCACGACTAGTATTAAATTAAATTAAAAAAAAAATAGTTTTAAAATAAATATGGGAATATTGGGTGACTTCTATAAAGAATTGCTCGTTTGTGAGTCCAATTTCATAATATCTTACTTTGTTAATTATTGTGTAAAGCTTTTTAAAACTTTAATAGGGTATAGATTTTATAGCTTTAATTATCTAAAATATCAATATAGCTGAGTCGTTTAACTTTGTTCATTTCGGTAGGCGTAGACGACTTTGAGGTTCCTAAATTGTCTTCTTGACTTATCAATGACAGCTGATAAGCTACTTCAAAGGCTTGGCCTAAAGTTAAGATTATTTCTGTAGCCAAATTCTGAAAAGTAGTATTGAAAATTAAAAAGTCAAGCATCTTCAGAAGTTTTTAATATAAACTTTACCACATCATCGACCATAAAGACATGACAATAGTGTATATCTTTCTCTCGTGTTATGTAAGCAAAATAACGTAAATCATCCTTATCCTGGCTTACGCAGTTAATATTTTCAATATCATGCACACAAATTGTATTCTGAAAATATTTTTTTTAATTATTGGTATAGAATGGCTGAAAAAAAGCTTTTCTAACTAACATCGTTATCCGTGTCGATAAATCTCACACCAGCATGTGACACTGCAATACCCACTTCTAGACGAGTTTGTTGATTACTAGCCTTCAGGATACGTGTTGAACTATTAATGTCCTTTATTAAGCCATTTTCCTCATTTTCTTCTTGGGGTGCAGGGGTTTCTTCACGTTTTAGTTTTTGTATAGATTTCCTTGTCGATGCTGTACCATGTAGTTCTCTAATAACTGTAGAACCCAAATACTAGGAAAAATTATAAAATAATATTTAAATAATTTATTAATTTTATTTATTTATTTTTATTTCGTTATATACTTACAAATACATTGTATAAAACGTAGCCATATATCAAAGTATTGGGCGAGTGACACCAATTAGGATTTGAATTTTGTTCTTGAGTGTTGGATCCCAATAACAAATCGGCTGGTTTTCGTATAGTTAAAGTTTTCTTGCGTAAAGTATCCATTAAAGGATTCTGTTCACTAACAGTTTCCAATTTGGCATCTTCGGTCATTACCTGATTACCTATACTTTCGAATATTGTATTGATTTCGTCCCAAGCTTTGGTTGCATCAAAGTCATACTCATCATCTGAGGTTGGTGTTATAATAGTCACATTTCGTTTAGCAACTATAGGTTTAACAGATCTGACTAAGCTTGGTGATCGTAATCCGCTTGGAATTTCATCGAGTGCTACAGAGTTGCGCAGATCTAAAGACGATGAATTTACTAAATTTAAGGAAGAGCCTTTAAATAAACCTGCAAATGGTTTATCAGCAACAAACTCTTCAACACACTCTGATACCCTGGAACTTGTAAGTGAATCGAATTGTCCATCTTGGGATTCGGTTTGATCTTCCCATATAAACGACTTGAGGCCATCGTAAAATTGAGGCTCCTGTTGCTGTAAGAGCAAAGATTTTCTTTTCAAATTCCTTTCGGCTGGTTTAACAAATTCATATATTGTGGATTCAGCTTCAGAAGCAGATGGTGGCGGACAATCAGGCGTTGGCGAGTGCTCTTTTTCTGTGCTCTTGCGATGGTTTTTATCGCTATCAAAACAGGCTGTCGTGCTGTAATGATAGGCATTGTTAATCGAATTTTGATAGCAAATATTTTAGCAAAAAAAAAAGTGGTTGTGCATGTGAAACTTACTCATTATTATGATACTCATGCTTTTTGTGTGCATTTATAATATTAATATTTGCATAATCACCATATTCCATACATTTTCTAGGACTAGGTAATGGTTGTGAGCTTGCTACTGGTGTTGTACGTGGTGTCTTTGGTGTAGAACATGCACTCGAATTAGGCATTGTCATTTCCACGTACTCGTCTACGCAACGATAGAGTGTAGATTTGAGGGGAGCTTTACTTTGTACTATTTTAAAATGTTTTTTTAAATTAATTTTCCTTTCATCGCAACATTATTATTTTACCAAAATACCTACATTCATTAACGGTAGAAAATTTAGGAAATTGTTTGTCAATGCCGCCTAAGCGTCTATGTAGTAAATTAGATTTATAAACCGACTTATATTCCAACGTTTGTTCATGTTTTGTATTTAAATCGGTATTCGATTTTGTCCATTTTATAGGTTCCATAGGCGTATAACGCTCTGTGGAATTGTTATAACGGTCCAAAGAGCTTTAGAAAAGAGATTTTTTTAAAAGGAGAATAATATACGTATTTATCTTTGATGCTTTGGACCTGAATAAAATTACTAATACATTAAGACACATACATTTAAGCTCATGTAACGATAATGCAACGAAAGGAAGAGTTTTAAATTATTTGTGATAGAAGTATACGGTTAATGTAATAAAATAAATATTCAATGAAAGGTTGATAGTAAGAAAGCAAAAAGGTGAGAACAAAGACTATTTGAAGGGGGGGGAAATTATAAAGTAATAAATAAATAGGAACATTAGCAACACAGTTAATTAAACATGGATAAACTTTAACGGCCAGTTCTTTTCTTTTTTAGTCAAATTGGTCAAATAATGAAAGGTATAAATAAAAACTTAAATAGACAATCAACACTAAACAGAAATATACCAATCACCAAAAAACAGAGACAATTGGTTCCAGATTCAGATCAATTTCATATATTTAATTCATACATACATACATGTATTGACATGTACATAGTGTATGTGCACATATATATCGCCAGGCTTTTTAAACCTTTTACATTAAACAAGACTTATATAACAGATGTCAGAAACTGATATGCTATTGACATACATACAATGATTGAAAAAATAACTACAAAAACAGAGCACTTTAAAAAATATGAGGATCTGTATTAAAGTTTGTACAAAATTTAAAAACATATATATGTATACATATATGTAGCAGATTGTTTCGAAAACAATCTCTACTTACATATGTTGAAAATTATATTACTTATGGCATTAGGTTAGGTTAGGTTTGGGGACGTGTACTTGTCGTTGGAACATTGATTGTTTTTTCAGTTTTTCTACAAAGTATTAAAAATTAGAACAGTTTCCTATGTAGCCTAAATTTTTACTCTATACTGTGACTCTATACAAAATAACAGATCTACAGAATTTGTTTTTAAACCACAAAACAAAAACAAATGATTTTAATCTCAAAATAAATCAGGTCAATTGTTAATAAAATTAAACAAACATTACAACCCAACCTGCATGAATAATGCAATACAAAGACAAAAATTTATAGGCAAATACAAAAACAAATATAAAAGATTATTTTATGTATGACACAGACAATAAATAAAATGCAAAATGTTTTTTGATGTTGTGATAATAGAAATAAAATGCTTTGTATTTCAAGTAAATAATAAATGATATACAAATAAATGAAATTAAATAAATTAGGATTTAAAAAGTATATCAATATGCACGCATATATGTAAGTATATACTATAATAGATGTATAATAAAATAATTCGAAATTATTGTTAGTATTAAATGAGGCAATTCGATTATATCACAATGATTTTAAGGTCAAGTTTTTTAATTTGAAATATCACAGTTTTTAAAATTAATATATTGCATACGTACAATAATGTACAATATTAGTCCGAATTTAACTCTAGATGTTATGGCAAATGAGTTAAAATAGTTTAGGATACAAATACATAATAATGAAACCATAGTTTTACGATTGCAATTGTTTTTACATAAATATTGATGAAGTTTTTTTTCTTTCGTGCTTTATGTAGATGTTGGACATTGAGTGCATAACACAATTAGAACAAACAAAAAAAAAAACCTTAGGAACACATCTAAATAAAATGCTTACTTCATTGTTAACGACCTTTGGTGTTGTTGTTCACTATCGGAAGTTGAATTGTAGTCCCAAATTTGATTAAAAGAATTTGTAGGCATAATTGTTGTATGATTATCATTAACATCTTTTATAGGTCTAAAGTGATTCTTATTGATTATACTGTTGTTCGTTTGGCAAAAATCTAATAAAATTGTGTGATTAGACGGGTTTAGTTTATCTAAGTTTAATTTTTTAACATACCATTTATAATTGTAAGAATTTCATAAGTAACATTGGTGGGATAATCCTTTAATATATCCAAAGCCGTTCTACCATTACCATCAACCGCATATAGATCAATGCCAGCACTAAGTAACGTACATACCACATTCTTCTTTCCACACAAGGCAGCTTCATGCAACGCTGAACCGGTGTGAGTTAAAGTATTTACATTCACACCAGCCGCTAAAAGTGATTTCACTACTTCATTGTGACCATTTCGGGCAGCTAAATGTAAACATGATTGTGTAAAAATATGTTTGGTAGGTGTTATTTTATACGGTGGCGATCGACCATTTTCCATAGTTTCTTCCTCATCATATACACGATATGGCTCAATTAATTCAGGATGTTTACTTATTAAGTTCTGTACTACTTCTAAACGACCAAATTGTGCTGCTAAATCTAGGGGAGTTTGAAAGCTATTATTTCGTATGGTGGGATCTGCACCTCGTGCTAAAAGAGCCGTTACAACTGCATTGTGACCATGTTGTGCTGCACAATGTAAGGCAGTTTCATTTTCTGTTGTTTGAGCATCAAGACTATCATTTCCACGTATTATTAATAACAAATTGACAATATGTTCGTTGCCTGCCCATGCGGCCAAATATAACGGTGTAGAACCTCTGACATCGGGTATGTCATGGGCCGCTTGATGGGATAGTAATAATTTTGCCACTTCATAGTGACCATTGAGACAGGCATGATGCAGAGCGGTATAACCATTAACATCTTGGCAATTAATGCTGGGACTGCGTCTAAAACTACCAGGACGTACAAAGAGAAATATCATTAATGAAAATGCAAAAATGGAAAATAAAATTAAATTTCACGCAAATAATACTATGACATAAATATGTATTGGGTGATCTAAATGAAAAAAGAGCATTCCTAGAAGCAACAACAATAGATCGTTTTAAGAAAAACGTTTCGTTTAAACGCTTATATTTTATGTTTGTAAGTGAGAACAAATTAGAGGTTTTGGTAAATTTCAAAGCATTAATTACGAATAATCTTTCATTCTTATTAAAATTAATTAATTAAACGTCCTCTTTAACTATAATCGATTAAATGCTGGTTTTGGAAGTATTTTACAAATAGAAAGTATGTAACTAATACGTTGTTTTTCTTCTTAGATCTGTAATAATGAACGAAAATAAAGTTAAGAACATAAACCTACATTTTCTATTATAATATAAACAAACAACATAAGCCACTATAATGTGCCCTTTTTCAAGAATATTAATTTCATGACAGCATAATTCTATTTACTTCAAATGTATACAATGACTCAGTTACATTACATACAAGTACGTAGATATGTAATAGCAGTAAAAATGTATGCAATGTAATGCCCTAATAGGCAAAAATTAGGGTAATTAGCTTAACTATCTATGTACGTAATTCAGTAATTTATTTTGATTTCCTCAACACTTGTATATGTATATCTGGTGGGTTCCGAATTATAATATCGAAATCTAGGAAAACACATGCTTAATATGCACTTATTCTATGTACAAAGACTCTAAAAAAACCTTTTTTACTTACCTTGACAGTGGGCCTCCTTTATGCTGTAGTATTTTGCTTACTGTAGCTGTATTACCATTCCTTGCGGCCTCCAAAAGATCTTGACATTTACCCATTATTCTTTTTGTCCGGCGTTTTCTAATACTTTGAATCGTTTTCTCCTATACGATTTTATGCTGGTATGAATAGAAATTCTTATAAGTCAGCACAAAATTTAAATTGGATCATCCGCATTCTTTCTTTGAAGTAAAATAATACTGTATCAGCTGTTTTGGCGTCTTGAGCCCCCCTATGCTCTACAACTCCAACAAACATAGAAACTAAAACAACGAAACCATACCGTACAACATGAGTGGTAGAAAAGATAAATTTTTTTTTCTGTTTAAAGTAAACTTTACTGATTATCCAGATTTTTGTTTACACAACCTACACAAATTCAAGGTCTCCCTTTCCAGTATGTATGATGGCATCAATGTCAAACTTTTTATTTATTATTAAAGAATTAACGTCATTTGTTTAACAAATGGGAGCAATAGATTTACACTCACAAACAAATATTAAATCACTAGGATTTAAAGCACATTTCACACAACATTTTATAACTACTTAAAGCAAAATTTTCTTTTCAAGCACGTTGTATTTATTAGAATTTATTTTTTATTAATGTAATCCGACTAATGTTAATTAATTTCTGTTTTTACTTTATTGAATAAAGTGCTGCCACATTTAATTTACAAACCGTTTCACAACTATCAGCATTAATAGTTTTCCACCGAACACTTCCTGCAAGTACTGCCAAGTATTTGCTTTATGCTTGGTTTTATTTTCTCTACCATTTTGAACAATAACGGCATTTGAAAGTATACAACAAAAGAACAAGACGCGCTAATTAGAAATTTCATAGAAATATTTTTGTTTTGTATTTAAATTAAATATTTTGTGTTGTTCATTGTTTACAATAGTAACAAACAAGAAAAATGGCATCCTTGAATGATATAGGTAATGTTACAATAACTAAAACTATTTGTAAGATTAAAATGTTTTTTTCTTTAGAAACAAAAAACTCAACTAGGCGTTCAAAAAAGGTAAAAAATTTAGAAGAAGAAGTAGAATTTGTGCTATCCCAAGAGGAAAGTGATGAAGACATTAGCTCTGATGCTAATAAAAAGGATATAATCAGCAAAACTCCATCAAAAAACAATGAAATCATGGAAGCAGCAACACCCACAGCCTCACAGACGGTGCTACATGAATTACACCAAACTCCTAGACGTAGCTGTCGTAAAAGCATCAAACCTTGTCAAGACTACGAAGAGATAGTCAATAAATCAATGCGTTCATGTACGCGTTCGGCGAAGAAAGATATTTTAGTTGGTCAGAAGAAAATAGATGAGATTGAAGAGAATGAAGAAAATGAGATTGTACAACCCAGGTGGACCCCTGCTAAAGTGGGCAGGATTTCACAAAAGCGTCAGCGCAAATCGCGTCGTAATGGTAAAGACATACAGAAAGTAAATGAAGAAACAATGGTCAAAGAAGAAGGGAATGGTGATATTAAAGGCACTGAAGAGGAGACTAAAACTGTCGACCTTACGTTACCTGATACAATGCATCAACCTGAAATCACTTTAGAAAAAGCTGAAGCATCTGCAGGGCAACGGGAAGTGATTATAAAAGAGAAAGATGATCAACTGGTTGAAAAATCAATTGAATCAATTAAAAATGAAACAACAGAATTCAAGGAATTATACGTTAGCACTGAGAATTCTACTCTTAAACCAGAGAGCGAAGAGCCGAGAGAGATATTGACAGATTCTCTCCCAGAAACTCCTGTTGCTAAAATAGAAAATGATAATAATGAAGATGGCAAGAATTTTGAGTCAAAATCAACGGAGGAAAATATATGCATTGTGTTTGAAAATAATATAAGCAATGAAGACAATCAAACTGAGAATGAGGAAAGTTTAAAACAAAACAAATCTTTCAGCAAACAGGACACGGAAGACACATTTGGTTCATATTTAAAATCAAAAGTAATCAGTATTTCGGAATTGGGCTTAAACCCCATTAAAGATGAAGATTTTGATCAGGATAGTTTTGAATGCAAAGAACAAGAAGCAATTTCTCAAGTTGTGGAAGAAATGCCCTCACTTATTATCTATGATGATGATGAGGAGCAAGAAGATAACGCCGAAACTAACACGCTGAATGCTACATTCGAAAAAAGCAATTCTGTTGAATTGGTCGAAAATGTCGAGAATCTACTGACGCCATCAGAAGAACCAATGGAAACTTTGCAATTGTCTGATGACGAATTTGGAGAAACACCTAAAAAACATCCACGCATTGTCTTAACCGACACTGAAATGCAAAACCATACAGTTTTATCTACTCCTAAGGGATCGGCTGTTAAAATAAGTTCCACACCAAAAGCATGGGCTACACCCATATTACCTTCAACATCTAAGCAATCAGCTAAACCTTATAGATTTCCCACACCCTATAGAAACAAAAATAGCTTCAAATTTATTGAAAACGTTAAAGAAAAGAATGTTAACTCTACAGAGGAAACTTCGAATATCACAATATCTCTAACCACTTTGAAGCCGAAGGAAATTGTATTACGTGGCATCCGTAAACGTTCTTTATCGGTGTGTATAGATGGTAATGATGTTAATGGTGAGAAATATCTGGGAGGTAATTTGCAAAAGAGAAAACAAAATCGTATGGTTAGCTTTTGCAGTCCGGCTAATCAAACTACTATTATTGATGATATAGACAGTTTAATAGTTAAAAGTATAAAGAAGCAAAAGCTTAAGCAAACTAAAGATCCTTTAGATAAATGTAAGTATTGTTATTTCAAAGAGAAAAAGATGACATTTCTAATATTCAAAATTCCTTTAGATGTTACCACACGTCGCAAACGATCCCTGTCATTAGATGAAACAATGATGTCGACGTCTTATGTATCAAGATTACCCAGACCTCGTAAGTGTTCTATTTTTTCAATCGAAACTTTTTATATTTATTTTCAAGGTAAATATTGTTTTTTTTTTGGTCTTCAAGAAAATGTATCCAATAAATCTGTAAATTCAACAAATTCGTCCGGATCTAAACCTTTAACACGCACAAAATTACCAAATTTTGCTGCCATACATCAAAAACAGTTTCAAAAAATGGAAAATGTAGTGGATCACATTAATCGTAAGCAGGAACGCTCACATATTTTAATAAATTCAGCCACAAAATTCAAACCAGGTAATATATTCTTATTTTATAGTGAAAAGAACATTTTATTTTACGAACTAAAAATATTGACATAACGGTGTGTTTGGTAGTGAGACAGCGGATGATCTCGCTAGATTACATTCACTTTCTAAAGGCGATTTGATAGTTGGTCCTTATCCCCCAATCTGCCACTGCTGCGGCCTCATCACTGGGTGGGTCAGGGAGGAAGAGCAGAGGCGTTGGGGGGATGGATCGAAATGTTATGTGTCTAGGAGTCTATGGCCTCTTATATGAAGTGCTCTAACAGTTTTGCTGCTGGGCTTAGATAAGGTTAGCTATTAGTTTCATTACAGCTCGATGCGAGATTAGAACGCTGGAACAGATCCTAGCCGGACTATTGCAGGGTATATTGCGATGAGGATGAGTTGGATATTATCGAACACCTCCTCTGTCCAGTCCTTAGTACGTTGAGGCCCGAAGGTTTAGACTCCGTCGAGTGCCGACATTAGGGCTCTCCACAGCATCATAAATAGGTTGAGTTGGTTGAGAAGTGCTATGGCATCAATGTCGCGATCTCTTGTGTGTTTGTAGTCCATCTTTTTTCTCCATCTGTTATATCCGCCCTTTCCTACCTATTCTCCTTTATCAACTTCCCTACCTTCTTCACTATCCTCACCCTCTCTATTCTAGGACATGAGTCTTTTTGACCTCAAACCTAGCCTAAAAGTATTAACAGATTGACACTGGTGGCGCGGATTGCTGGTAGTCCACAAATGCTTATAATTTTATTTTAAAAACCATACTGGAAAGACAAAGTTTTAATATATGCTATACAAAGAACTTGGTATCTCGTGCGTAGGATTATCGAATAAATGCTCCGGTTAAGTGGAAAGTTTGAGATAGTTGCCTTGCAATAAAGTACCACCTCAGTGGTACTGACAATATTCAGTAGAGAAAACACTAACGTCAGACGAGCAAAAACGTCTTCAAACTATCAACATCCCACCGCATGTATTTTGCTTGCAATAGTGGTTATCGCTTTGTTCTTCCATTAAAAGTTTTAAAATAATTTGTTATTTATTTGTTACACGCTTAAAATTCTTCTTTAATACTTTTTTTCTTTGAAATTTCAGTGCAAAAGAATGTTTCCATTCAAAAAATTAGTAATCATGTAGCCTTAGAGAAACCAAAAGCTCTTAAAAAGATTGATTTAGCAACGACTGCCAATAAAGTCAAAGAAATTACAACAGACGAAAAAATAAGCGGTCTACCGGAACCTAAGAGAGGTTTAAATAAAACTATAAAGTTAGGCGCATTAGGGCAAAAGCAACCACAGCAGAAGCAACAGGATCACAAAGTTTTAAAGCCAGCGCAAACAACGAATATGGAAAAATCGAGAGCAGTCGCTAAAAAATTAACACAACAAAAGCCAACTTTTAATTTGTCAACAGCACTAATGGTTAAACCTTCCACAACGACTAGCTCCACGTCTAAAGCAGCCAATACATCTGTTATGAGTAGCGAAGATAAAATGGCATCACGTCTTCAACGACATATGGATTTGTTTAAAGGTCGTGGAGTATCGGCAAGAGAGGGTGGTGTAACTGGACGTAAAAATGATATACTGCGTGGTGTAAGATCAAACCGCCGTTTTGAACTACAAATGCAACACCGAAGAAATATGGAATTGTAAATATCTTGCTTTCTCTATGCCTACATTTGCGTTCGATGAATTAATAACAAAACTCGGTTCTTTTTTTGTAATGGTTAGCTTATAACATTTTTTTATATTATATTGCTTTTGGTCCATTTACTTTATTTATATATGTTTTACATGTTTGAACTCATATTTACATTTATTTTTATCTCTTATGGACACTTTGTTTCTATTATTTTTTTTTTTGCTTAAAGCATTGCATTTGTTTAAATCGTTAAACTTATAGTTAATGTTTTTCCTTTCATATAATATTGCATTTGCTGAATTCGACATACACTAACTGCTAAAGCAATATACATACATTTTTGTTTATTTATAAAACTATCGTAAATGTCCGTTGATTTTATTTATGTGTCGTATTTTATTTAATAAAAATTATCTTTTAAAACGTATAATTTTTTTTCTTTTAAAGGTCATGCAAATTTGCACCGCCATGGTATAATGTAGAAGAGATTTAGAAATCAATGAAAAGATATTACAGATAACAACTGACAATCAATATTTTAAAATCTAAAATATTATACGCATAATACATACTTTAATGTCCATTGGAACGTAGACCTTCAATTAATTTTCTTTATATTGAGTTTTACCAATTGACATCATTTTCAGTTAGTCTTCTACATGTACTTGCAGGTTCTTTCGCGTATAGTGGAGCCTAGGGTCTATACTCAACTGTTTATCCGTCTTATCCGGACTGTGTTGTAAACATCAATTTTTAGAGGTTTGCAGATTGTTTATGTGCTGTAACGTTTAAGAGCAGTGGTTTCACAGTTGCGAGTTTTTGTTCGTGTTTTCCATACAAACAGACGAACGTGTGAAACCATTTGTCTTGCACAAACATCACATTCACCCTTATCGTGAATATTATGGGAATAAATTATTTGGGAGTAAACTTTTTTTCCCATCCCAAAAAATCGGTATTGCGAATATATTGGGAATAAAAGTTTTTATTGTGAATTAGTTATAAATGCTGTATAAACAAAAAAAAATTATTGTGAATTACCTATCAACAATTTTTCAAAGAAAAATACAAATCTTAAAAAATTATTTGTGTATATCTTCGTTTTTTGGTGCAGGAAGAGGAGAAACAATCCATGGAAAGGTTGCAGCAAAGATCTAGGTATACTTTTGTAATAATTATTACATATACATATAATACAAATATAATTTAGGAGACGGCGGGTATGCCTCTGATCCATGGATGCTAGTACCCTATAGAAATGCCGCAGACGGATCAGCAGAAGCAAAATTTAACGAAGTGTGGAAAGGACCAACGGAGTTCTTAAAAACAGATGGCGTTGTTTGCGTGGAGCATGAGTTACAAAGAAAAGTGCTCAAATGGTTAATATTTGCAGTGCGTTACATAATTTATGCATATATTGTAAGTTGATGAAGTTATTCAAGGAACACGTCTGAATGAAGCTGAACGCATTCATACTAGCGTAACAAGTTTACTTTCATCACTTTTACATATATGTACATACATAAAAACAAAACAAAATAAATCCAGTCTTCTCTGGAATACTTTAACCTAAAAACCAGTCTTCTTTGAAAATATCACACTCCAACTTGTACTAGTATTACATTTGCATTCCTTAAATTAAACAATATACTTAGTTTTAAAAAACAACACCAAAACAATATATAACTTACATGTTTCCTTCTTGTTCCCATTGGCAAGTGTTGGGAATTAATTTCACAAAATAGTTCTTGGGAATAAACATTGGCGATACAATATTTTTTGTGTTTGTGAATTCGCTCCCAAAAAATTTTTTTGGGAATGATTTACAATAGGAAATGAGGAAATTTGGGAATTTTTTTATGGGAATAGTTATTTGCGATAGGGGCGATTAATTCCATGTTCCACAGACATAGAGAAACAGATTTAGCATTGCTTACAAAGCCCCGAGTTAAATTTTTTTGTATATTTCAAAACTGAAACGTCTTTCCATTAGCTTGCTTAGCATCTTTGCTGCTATAAAATCTTTTCCGAATATCTTCTTTGCTTCCGCCTCTTTTTTATGACACTTTCAACATCTTAAGCAAAAGCAATATCATGAAGTCCCCAGGAAATATTACGTTACGTTAACGTCAACATACATACATAATTGATCATTACAAATCTTTAGTTATGATTACGCCCTAGCTTCTCACATCACCCATGTTGTGTGTGTTCGTTTTATACATGAGTGGCGGGACCTACAGTTTAAAGTCAACTCGGAAAGATAGAGTTTTGAGAAACTTTTCTTGGCAATTTTATTTTACACTCAGAGTTTTTGCCAGTAATCTGTTGAGAGGAAGACGCCGAAGTAATATATTTTCACAACAACTCTAGAACACCAGATAGATGTTTAAAATTGTTCTATATATAGGGTGGGCCATCTATTGGTTTAAATTTGAATCATTGGCTATACTTATGTCGTTCTATTCTGTCACGAAATTCAATATATTCTCGATATATTCAATATATTTCGTTAGATTGGCCTTCGTTAGATGAAGTCGCCGTAGTCTAGTAGGTAGTGCGTTGGCTTATTAGACGTAAAGCCAGGGTTCGAGCCCCAGGCCAGACATCAAAATAAAATACAGAAAGTATTTCTTCGGCGACTTCCTCTCAGCAGATTTCTGGCAAAAACTCTGAGAGTAAATAAAATTACCATGAAGTTTCTCAAAATTCTGTCGTTTGGAGTCGACTTTAAACTGTAGGTCCCGCCACTCATGTATAAAATTAACACACACAACATGAGTGATGTGAGAAGCTAGGCCGTAATCCTGACTGAAGGGTTGTAATTGCCAATTACATATGTATGTATGTAGATTGGCCAAAGAGAAAATGCATGATGATGTCGATTTTGCCAAAAAAATCATCTTTCCGAATGAAGCCAATTTTCATCTTGGTGGGTACCTTAATATGCAAAATTGCCGTATTTGGGGCTCAGAAAACCCACACGGGGTCTTACAGAAGCCAGTGCACCCATTGAGAGATACGGTTTGGTGCGGCTTGCGGAGTAGAGGTATCATTGGCACATATTTCTTAGAAAATGAGGACGACGCAACCAATACGGTCAATGGAGACACCTATCGCACCATGATAACAGATTGTTTTGTACCCGCTCTTCATGACATTGATGTGAACGATATTTGGTTTCAACAAGATGATGCAACTTACCACACATTTCATGCCACAATCGATTTATTGCGTCAAACTTTGGATGGATAATAAAATTATAAAAATAAAATGTTATAAGGCAGGAGTGTCTTACAGGATTTCAGAATCAAAGTGAATGTGAATATGTGTGAAAATAAGGAAATGATTTGCAAGTTTATTCCCATTAGAGCGCTTTGGTAACAATTTTCATTTAAATTCAATAAAATTATTAAAAAAAATGGATTCACATAAATTATGGACGCGTTAATTAATATTTTATTATCCTAAAACTAATTATATTTGTTTATAATGACAATTGGGTGGGGGTATAAATTTAATTACAATTAACATTTTCTGCTTAAGTACATATGTATGTACATACATGCCTACATACATATATGTGAAGGTGCATGCTTTGGTACACAGGTAAGGAAATAATAATAATTAATGCATAGTACATAGCATGCATATTCTTTATTATTAATTCATATTCTATTTTAATGTTTTATAAACAAATCAAAAATTATATTTAAATAAACCCCGTATTGCGGTGCTGAGGAACAGTATATTTTTTAAAACTTACTTATACGGTAACGCCGAGATAGGCTGGTGATAAGTGGGAAGAAAATCGAAATGGCATTTTTCTACAGACCAAAAACTTTAACTGGCATAAGTGTAACTTATCCGCAAATTTTTGCCGAAGTCATGATGGCCAATGGTTTTTGGCCCACTGAAGATAATGACGATGACAATTGGTTGCCACTGAAAAGAGCATTGTATTGGATATACGGTTGGATGATGTTTTTTAACGAAGTATTTATTACATTCTGTGAAGTGGCATATTTTCTGAACAATATGACTGATGTTGTGAAGGCAGTTGAAAGTTTGTGTACTTCGATGATTGCCCTGTTCATTGTTTTTCGTAATTTTCATATACGTTTGGTAATGGATAAGTTGAAAAGAATGTTAAAATTATTTGGTGAAAAGGTGTGGATAAATAGGTATGGTATCTGTCTATGGTATAATTTTAAAAAATATTGTTATTGATACATATTTACATACATATGTAGTATAAATAAGGGAAAATCAATTTATTTTACTTTATATTCCTCAATTCTTTTTTTGGCTTTTTATAGAGACGATCATCCATTTATTGTTGAAAATTGTGATCGTGTTATGCGTCCAGTTTTTCTCATTTTCGTTTTGATGTTCATCGTTCTGGCTATTTATTGCATTCTGCCGGTCATTTACTTTTTTCAAAATAATCAAACACTACAGTCGCCAGATAAGCGTTTGCCATATTCTATGATATTCCCCTACAATGTACAGGATAAGTGGAACTATTTGGTCACTTATGTGTGTGCCATTATATTGGGCTACATAACCATATCGCATTTCTATGCACTCGATGCACTTCTCTTTATGTTTGTCGCCTATTTGTGTGGCCAGTTTCAAATCTTACACTCAGAGATTCTGCGCCTTATACCCGAGTGTCATGCCGATTGGTTGAAACGTTATGGTAGCAGTGTAGGTTTTGGCGCACATAGAACTTCTAATGGTTCGGGTTTCAAAAGTGTTGCTTATGGTAATAACCCGGATAATGGCAGGATCAAAATACTACAGGATATGTACACTAAGCGTTTACATGAATTAGCTGCACGTCACAATGAATTGATAAGGTAATTGAAGCATGTATTGCAACTTGGAATATTAATAAGGATTGGTTGTTGTGTATGGCCCTAATCACACGAGAACAATTTTGCTGGCTTAAAATGATAGTTTATTAGCAAGAGAGGTGAAGAGAATGGTTTTTTGAAAGCGTAAAGTTTCAACCAGCTACATTTCATTCCAAACTAATATTCATCCCGTGTGATTTAAAAAGAACAAAAATTGTGCGACTAAAAATTGTTCTCGTGTGATTAGAGCCTATAATTTGTTGTGTTTATATCTATTATGTTAATGCTTACAGAGGTCTATTCGTGGCATATAGAAGTGAGATTTAATTACAAAAATCGTTTTATTTTTAGCTTTTGCAATCAATTGAATGATCTGATTTCGCTACCTTTGCTGCTGAACATTCTGAATTCAACATTTTTAATATGCTTCTGTGGTTTTGAATTTGTTTTAGTAAGTATTCGAATGAAAGATGCATTTTTAGAGTCATTATTTCTTATTGGTTGTTGTTTATGTATTTATTATTATTTTCTCGAAAACAAATTATTTATTCAACAATGCCTACAGTTCTCCATCGGTCGTTATTGACAAAAAATTTTCTGCACTATCACTGCTGCAGACTTTATCTTCTTTATTATTAAAGATCTTCATGTTATTTGATTATCTTAAGATTCGGGAATAAAACAAGATGCAGGAGACTAAATAAACGACTTGGCAGGAATAGAAATACAGTTCGTTACAGCTCTGCAAATTTGATGGACAATGAATAAAACATTGGCATTGTTTGGAGTAACTTACGTTACTTGAGTAACGCGGTATTCTGGTCAGGGTACTTTTAAACGCTCTCAGCTTACGTCATAATCATATACCGTAGTCTAGTAGGTAGTGTGTTGGCTTATTAGACGTGGGGATACTGTTCAAACTCCGCGTCAGACAATTCCAACAAAACGAACTATGAAACAATATTTCTTAGGCGACTTCCTCTTAGCAAATTTCTAGCAAAAACGCTGAGAGTTAATAAAATTGCCATGAACATACCTAACATAATTGGTAATTACAATCCTTCAGTCTGGATTACGACCTAGTTTCTCACACAACTTATATTGTGTGTGTTAATTTTATACATGAGTGGCGGGACCTACAGTTTAAAGTCGACCCCGTACGACAGATTTTACTCTCAGAGTTTTTGCTAGAAATCTGCTGAGAGGAAGCCGCCGAAGAAATATTTTTTCAAATTTCGTTTTGATGTCTGTCCGGATTTTTGAGTCGTGGCTTCGCGTCTAATAAGCCAACACACTATCTACTAGGCTAATGCCATGAAACATTTCACAAAAATCCGTCATACGGAATTGACTTTAAACTGTAGGTCTCATGATTAATGGATAAAATTAAAGCACGCAACAGAAGTGGCGTGAGAAACTAGGTTGTAATCCTGCCTAAAAGGTTGTAATGACCTATTATATATGTATGTACATATCATATACCAACAATGTGTCAAAAACCAAGTAGAAGCACGTAAATACGAGATTATATGATACTTGAAGTCTTCTAAAAACTCCAATGCAACGTGTGAAATTCTTGGGCAGTCTATGTTCCCCTATGAATGCGAGACATGGTTGGTTACGGAAGAAATACAAAATAAACTAAGAATTCTTGTTAATCAATGTCGATAATAAATTCATCATGTACAGCACCTAATGGGCAACGGTGGATCATAACAGACATGGGAATTGAAGTTAGTAGACTTAAGCATCGTTGGTTTGAAGCAATACCAAAGTCGCTGATACGAACTGAAAGTGTAGATTTCGCATAACATGGAAGAAGACGCCATAGTCTAGTAGATAGTGATTCAATCCACGGCTCAGACATCTCGTACTAAACGAAATAAGAAAAAAAATATTTTTTCGGTGACTTCCCATGAAAAGTTTTTCTGTCGTTCGGAGTCGACTTTAAACTGTAGACCCCACCACTCATGTATAAGATTAACACACACAACCTGAGTAATGTAAGAAGCTAGGTTGTAATCCTGCAAAGACATGGAAATCGACAGACGGCCGTCTTATAGACAGCATTTGAAGGTACAATGGTTGAAAGTGTTCAACTATAAATTCGAGTAATCTAAGAAAGAGGTTTTAATGCTCTCCAAATAATTCATCTAAAAAGTATACGAATTAAAATTAAAAAAAAAAAAATAAAATCAGATCAAAACATAATAAATATAGACGGCTTCAGAAAGAATTTGTTAAGGTAATAATGTTCAAAGATACTATAATAAAATATGCTTATGAAGTGTCAAATAAGCTTAAGAGATTCCTAAAATAGAATCATTAAGTAAAACCTGCCTTATCTTGATATACAGAGAAGTCATTGAAAATCTGTGTAAAATTTCTTTTCAAATTTTTTAAATACCTTAAAGAAGTTTTATATTAGACAAGTTTGTATCAATTTTAATTAAAACTTGTTTTTTTACTATAATTTTCGTACTTTAGAGTGGCATGTCCTCATTTAGTGAGTTTATTCAGTTCTCATCATTTTTCCTGTCGGTGGTTTTGCAGCTGTATGTGGTCTGTTCTTGTGGTTCATTGCTCATAAAATATGTACGTAAACCTCTCTTAAAATTCTAAATAATTTTTTAATGCCAAATGTTTCATAAGGGTTCCGTTCCATATTTTCTTTTAATTTCATTGTTTTTCTTTTTTTTTACGTCTTGCAAAATGTTTTATTTCGCTTGCGTTTAGTCTCTGGAAACCGCCAATTATTTGTACATTTGTAATTGGGAGGGTGGTCAGATATCGAAAGACTCACCATTACTTTTGAAACCGGATGATATGCAAGTGCATTTGTTAAACGCCAAGTTGCCATTGTGGAAAAGGATTAACTATTATCCGGCTGATAAGAATTTTCGTAAAAAATTACTTTTCATGATACTGCGCAGCCAACGACCTGTTCAGTTAAGTGCCATGAAATTTACCACTCTGTCATTGGAAAGCTTTAGCAAGGTACATATCAATAAGACGTTATGGCAACATTTAATTTTTCATAACTTATTATCATATGTATATTCGTATTATTTTTATTTTTTTTATTGACAGATATTAAGCTCATCTATGTCCTATTTTGCCTTACTGAATACTTTTTTGGATAAACAAAAATAACGATAAACTTACTGGCATGTACTCTCTCCTCTCACTTGAGTAGGAGTTGTTTTTCCTGACCTGAAATAAAATTGAAAAATAGTTCAAAATTTTAATTTATCGGAAAATTTTCTTAGATCAACTTTTATAGGAATTAAAGGAAATAGAACGTAGCACTCTTACAGTCAGTCCACTACATGAGCACTTAGGTCCTGGGAGGTTTACTCGTATGAGATTGTCTAAATACAGTTAATTAGTTAAGTAGGAGAAATAGAGTCACCCTTTGCTGTATGCCAGGACATTTGGGAAATAAGAGCACTTAACAGGTAGCTGAGCTTGCAAGGAGCCGGGTTCCATGCTTCTCCTGGAATCTCATTAGTAAGTCAAAGTGGTCATTGAGAAATCAAGGCTATCAACAGGCAGGTAAGCTTGCAAGGAGGCGAGTTTCCATGCTTCTGCTGGAATCTCATTAGGAAGTGGAAAGAGCGGTTTGTGAATGTAAACCTTGCGAAAGAGAAGATATAAAAAGGCAGATATTCTAGTCAAGCCAAAACGACTTTAAAACAATCTCAACTTTTGTTTGGTAATTACATTGAGGAGATGTATGAACTTTCTATCAGATTATCAAGAAGTAGTTTAAGAAGAGTGAAGTAGCCGTAGTCTAGTAGGTAGTGTATTGGCTTATTAGACGTAAGGCTACGGTTCAAACCCCAGGTTAGACAACAAAAAGAAATATCAATACATATTTCTGCGGCGACTTCCTCTCTGCAGATTAATGGCAAAAACTCTGAGAGTAAATAAAATTGCCATGAAAAGTTTCTCAAAAATCTGTCATTTGGAGCCGACTTTAAACTGTAGGTCCTGCCACTCATGTATAAAATTAACACACACAACATGAGTGCTGTGAGAAGCTAGGCCGTAATTCTGACTGAAGGGTTGTAATGGCCAATTACTATATATGTATGTAGTTTAAGAATAGTGGTCGATCGTTGTAAGTTCAAAGAATTCTTGTTCAGAATGGTGGTTGTTTCATTTTTAATCCACACTTAATTAAAGTTAAGTTAGCGGAAGTGTTCTATGCCTCCTTCTAATGATCGTCACCCATGTCTAGTCTATAACAGTGTTTTCGTCTGCTGTTATTAAGACTCAAACATACATTATTCTCGTGGAGTCTGCTCCTACATGTATAGCTCCCAAAAGGCCCTGTAATTTCAAAATAACGTTCGATCATGCAGTCACTTGTAATGACTTCCAAATCACTTCCAAAATGGATAACAACGTTAATGTATAGATGAAAATCTTAATGAAGTATCCTAATATCAGCACTAGCAAAATTTTTGACGATTTCGTCAAAGCTTCATCTCGTATACCCCAAAAAAAATTTCGTTCTTTGGAAAGTTTCAGGAAGGAAAAAAACTCTTGATAGTAAATATAATCGCAATGAAAAGTTTCTCAAAAATTCTGTCGTTTGTAGTCGCCTTTAAAATATACGTCCCGTTCCTCATGTGTAATATTAACACACGTAAGTGGTGTGAAAAGCTGGGCTGTAATCCTGGAAGAAAGGTTTTGCTGGCCAATTACACAGCCCTGCATGGGTTTTGCAAATAAGATGACTCCAGGTTTTTCGGAAGGCATTTTGCGCGCTGAACACGAATCACATCAGGTTTTCGACAAAAAGGGGGTTGAAACCCCTAAAAATAGCGTTTTTGGCCATTTTTGAAAAATTGTAGAGGTAAACGCTGACGTGCTAGAACCATCGCTATTGTCAGAAATTTGAGAATTGATCTTTGCTCTTTAAAATGAGCCCAAAGCCAAATTGTTTGCATGCACCCTTAAAGTAGGGGGTTGGTTTATGTCAAGGGGTGCAATAAAAAATAAACACATTACGGAGGTCCTTAAAAATTAATCAGATTTACTTGAAAATTGTTACTCAGGGGTTTTTAGGATCGCTGATTACAGATCTTCATTCTGATTTAAAAATTCAAAATTACAGATCCAATATGGCGGTCGAGGTTTATAAAAATTACTCAGATTTACTTGACCGCCATTTTGAATTTTTTAAATCTGAATGAAGATCTGATTCGTGTTCAGCGCGCAAATTGCCTTCGGAAACACCTGGAGCCATCTTATTTACACAAAAAAGTTATGTATGTATGTACAGTGATGGTGAACTTTGCGCACTTAGTGCTACTTTTTCCCAGGGATCACGGGGTATGCAAACTGAAAGAATTATTTCAAGCGGTGTTGAAGGCTTTTCATTTTTAAAGAGTTGTAAGCCATGATGAAAATATGTTTTATAGAAATCAAAGTTGTAAGAACGATTTATGGACCTTATTAATTTGTAAAGTTTAAATTCACTTTTAAACATGTTTAAATAACCAAAAAGACTGAATATTTTTTCGTCATGGTTTTATTTTGTATTTAAATTGCATATTTACATTACAATACTTTTTCTATGTGTTAAAAAATTCAAATACGTTTTGTATTGATATCACAATGCCATCTTTGAATACAAGTTTACAAGAAAAAAAAATTAAAACTTAAAATTTTCAAAACAGCCTACCTATCGAACAAAAGCAACATTGTTCTTTACAAAGTTTTTGTTATTAAAATAATAAAAATTACAATAAAGTAACATTTTACAAGCAATAAAACAAACACGTCTGGCTGTCATTGTCAGCAGCGTTTAAATGTAGTTTGTGGTGATATTTCAAAATCAATCAATTTTAAATATTTATTCGATTATAATATTAATTAGCGCATTATGCGACAAAATTGAAGATTAGTATAAAAGTCTGAACATAATTTTATGACAGCAACAGTTCAAAAATATATTTCAATCAATCACCTGTCTTTGGAATACAATATTTCGCATCATGAATATATTTTTTGCAATTTGGGTAAGTGGATGTGGAATTGACCATCAAAAAGAATTAAAGTAATTAATTTGTTTTTATATTTATTTGCAGTGTTTTGCTTTGGTGGCCTGTACGGCAGCAAAGCCTGGCTATAAATATCAGCAACCACAACAAGCATTTCTAACTTCTGCACCTGTTAGCACCAACAGTGTTATTTCCTTGCAGCAATCACAGCCATTGGCTTCATTTAACATACAATCTCAACCACAATTCGTTTCTGCTCAACCTGTTCAATATGGCCCACAGGTACAATATGTTTCCACTGCAGTACCACAACAGTACAATACAGCGCCAGCATCAGCCCCTGTTGTACAACAGTTTGCTAGTGTAACTTCTCAACAGCTTCCTAACATTCAACAACAAACTGTTTATGCTGCGGCGGCTGCTAACCCTGTTGTTACATCAAACCAATTCCAATATCAACAATCTCAACAACAAACCATTGTCAACAAGGAAATCTTTATTCATTCTGCACCCGAGGAAACTGAAATAATTGGCCAACAACAAGATATTGAAGCGGCTCCCATTCGCAAGAACTATCGTATTGTATTCATTAAGGCGCCAGCCCAAAACTTGAAACTCAATGTGCAAGCCATCAGACAGGCCCAGGCTGCCAATGAGGAAAAGACTGCCATCTATGTCTTGTCGAAGAAACCCGATCTAGCCAAGATCCAAAACGAATTGGTCAATGTACAAAATGTTGAAAAGGTCAGCAAACCTGAAGTATTCTTCATCAAGTACAAGACCCAAGAAGAAGCTAATCGTGCTCAACAAGAAATCCAAGCTCAATACGATGCTTTGGGTGGTTCCACTCGTGTCACCGATGAAGGTGTGAAACCCATAACCTCTGTTATTGGTTCAGTATCTCAAAATGCTGCTTCATCTGCTGGATCTACTGCTTTTGGTGGTAATTTCGTCAATGTTGGCTCAGTGGCCCCCATATCTGTATCGTCTGGCAGCAATCAACAACATTTTATCAAAAAGTTTGTACACAACGGTTCATCCCAAGTCAGTTATGGTGTCAATGCCAAATTTTTAAGCTCTAAAAAGAAATAAATTATTTTATAAATCGTACCTTTAGTTTAGAGATAATAACTTTGTTTAGTGAAGTTTTTAGTTTATTTATTTGGAGTACAATAAAGAAAATAATTTTAAATCAAAAAACAAAAACGCATTTTTTTTATTATAATTTTCTTATCTTCTTTTATTATTTGTATTAAAATAAAGCCTTTTTTATTTGATTTATTTGATACGCCCATATATAATATTTTGAATTTAATTTTATTGTGACAGTCATTCATATAAAAGTTTTAAAAAGGTAAAGTTCATAGGAAAAAAACAAAAGACATCAAAAAGAGAATAAAAGAAATACCATTTAAGTCTTAACATCAAGGTTAAATTTTTTTATGTAATGCGCATAGGGTTTTACCTGAAGGAATCCATACAGTCAATGGAAAAAGTCTACATGCACCGCTGCATGTAGGCAGTTACAATTAAGAATGCTTGAAGACAAAAACGAATATAAAAAATATTACTTAGAAATTATTAGAAAACAACAAAAAAAAATAGCATTTTACGGTGTATGTAAAATTTTTTTCTGTGACTATATGTGTCCATGGACTACTGGTTTAAGTTTAAAGGAAAAAATAAACATACGGTTTGTACTAATTTTGAACCCAAGAGGATTTATTTTCCAAATGAAAAGTGTATCTTCACCAACAGTGTTATTTGTTTTATATAAAATTCTCTGTGTCCGATATTGCATTTGAAAAACAATCTGCGAATTTAGCTTCTATGCTTGAGGCTCAGAAAGGTCCTTAAAGATATAATATAACAAATATTTTTGTCTCAGCTACTTAGCAAGATACATACGTACATACATAATTGGTCATTACAACTCTTCAGTCAGGATTACTGCCTAGCTTCTCACATCACTCATGTTGTGTGTGTTCATTTTATACAAGTGTAGCGGGACCTACATTTTAACATTGACCCCGAATGACAGATTTTTGAGAAACTTTTCATCGCATTTTTATTTACTCTCAGAGTTCTTGCTAGAAGTCTACTGAGAGGAAGTCGCTGGAGAAATATTTGTTCATATTTTCGTTTTGATGTCTGACCTAGGGTTTGAACCGTGGCCTTACGTCTACTAAGCCAACACACTAGCTACTAGACTACGGCGACTTCGCCAGATAGTCTTTACAATAACGTATACAAATATGCCACGCGCTCAGGCCTCTAATTGTATTGCGAGAAGTAATTGTATGGCTTATTTGTTACCTCATCAGCCGTTTAGTAGTCCACTAGTAGTCCTGTTTATGAAATGATGACTACAATACAGGGCAAGTGATGAAGTGGTGAATATTCTAGATCTTCACACTGCGTCAAATCCTGGAGAAGACTCACGAAAAACAAGTCGGCACACATCATCTTTTTGTCGACTATAAGACAGTCTTCGATAGCCACATAAGGAATCGTGTTTTTGTAGTAATGTCTGAGCTTAGTATACTTGCAAAGCTGATAAGGCTATGTAGAATGACGTTAAGCAACTCCTGCAGCTCTGCCAAGGTAGGAAGAAAACTCTCAGAACCTTTTCATACAGTGCGAGATTTCAGACAAGGCAGTTCTTTATCATGTAATGACATTTGCGCTGACGACATTGACACCATAAGTCGAACCAAGCGAGATATTACTGCAGCCTTCAGTGCTATTGAACGGGAGTCTATTAAGATGGGCCAGGCGAAGTATATGTTGTCGACAAGTAGGGATATGCCAGACTACGGCCGATTCGTATACTTGAGATATAGTCAATCAATTTGTTTTTTTCGGCTCCGCCGTTACCACCATAAATGATGTCACTGCGGAGATCAAGCGTAAGATCGCAGGTGGTACTCTGGTCTCAATAGACAATTGAGTGACAAAACTAATACTCTATAAGACGCTCATCCTGCTCGTGCTTCTTTATAGCGCAGCGTATTAACACCCAGCGGCTACGAAAATTAGGCCATGTCGTTCGAATGGAGGAGGATGCACCAACGATGCGGGAATTTGCGGAAGTCGGCAAAAAGGCCTATCTACCTTGCGTTGGAAAGACCACGTCGAGGAAGCCCTGTCATTGATTGGTGTGACCAACTGACGAAGACGCGCAAGAAGCAGAGATGCCTAGAAGGATGTGTGTGGGGCAGTCCGAAATAGTTTTCCATGTTGTTAATGGCTAATTAAGTAAGTAAGCAAGTGATGAAGTCACCTAAACAAAGGAACACTTTTTATGTTAATTTTATACATGAGTGGCGGGACCTACAGTTTAAAGTCGATTCCAAAAGACAGATTTTTGAGAAACTTTTAAAGACAATTTTATTTGCTCTCTGAGTTCTTGCCAGAAATCTGCTGAGAGGAAGTGGCCGAAGAAATATTTTTTCATTTTTTCGTTTTGATGTCTGACCTGGGGTTTGAACCGCGGCCTTACGTCTAATAAGCCAACGCACTACCTACCAGACTACGGCGACTATGTAATTTAGTTAGTGTAAGTATTGCAGAGAGGATTCGTTTTTTAAGCGTATTATTCGCATTTTCGACATTCATCCAAACGTAAGGTCCTTAAATAATACCACTTCTTTCCTAGCTCTCGCAATCAATTCTTTATTTCTAAGATAGCTGGTCAGTAAAAAACAATATTTACTCATCGAATTAGAATTCAATTCGGTTCAAACTCCAGGTCAGGCATCTCCAACTAAACGAAATATGAAAAAAATTTCTTCGGCGACTTCAGCAGATTCCTTTCAAAATCTCTGAGTGTAAATAAAATTGCCATAAAAAGTTTCTTAAAAATCTATCGTTCGGATTCGACTTTAAACTGTAGGTCCCATCATTCATGTATAAAAAATTAACGCTCACAACATAAGTGACGTGAGTTCTAAGTTGAAAGTGTTTAGTACCTAAGAAAGTGTAAACTCATTAGCAAGCAGTTTTATCAAATCATAGACAAACGTTTTAATAATATTAATGCACTTATGAAGTAATTTATTCATAACATCGAATTAAAATATTTTTAAACAACCTCATGTTTAATAAGTCGATTAAAGTGTTAAAGTGCAATAAATTTTCTACAGGTTTTGATAAAAATAGTTCAATCGATGTGGTTGGTTGATCGTAAATTTTGTTATGATATATTCATTGCAATTTTTCTGCATAATTTGACAACATATTTGAGAGAAATTTAAATATTTTTTATATCATCTTATACAATTCAATATCTAAATTAGATCACACAATTACAAAACAAACAAAAATATTAACATTTTTTTTACCTGCTTACATCGTTATGATTGGCCAGTGTCATCAGTGGTGTTTATGATAAATTTATTCAGTTCAGTTCAATAAAAAACCATTTTTAGTGAATTCCATTTAATTTGTATGATTTAATAATAAATGAAATCGTATAAAAGTCTTCAATTTAGTTGTTGAAAGCATCAGTTTACCTTTAGATTTTATTCAAACAACAAGTTGAGGAATACCAAAAAACTTTTCAATATGAAATCGTTTGTAGCAATTATGGTAAGCATATACACATACAATTGGAAGCCTTTATTACCCATACTAATAGAACATTTTGAATTTATTTATAGTGCTTTGCCCTGGTAGCTAGTGCTGCTGCCAAACCTGTCTACACCTATCAGGAACCAAACCAAATTGTTACTTCAGTCAGTCAGCCTTTCACTTCATTCAATGTGCAAACTCAACCTCAGTTTGTGTCTGGCCAGTCCGCAGTTCAGTTTGTTCCTCAAGCACAATACGTGTCCAGTGGACCACAATACACTGCTTCCGTAGCTGCTGCAGGCCCTGTCCAACAATTTGTTAGTACAGCTCCTCAATATGTTGCCCCAGTACAACAAACAGCTCATTACCAACAACAACATCAACAACAAACCATTGTTAACAAGGAAATCTTCATCCACGCTGCTCCCGAAGAAACTGAAGTTATTGGCGAACAACAGGACGTAGAGGCTGGTCCCGTTCACAAGAACTATCGTATTGTATTCATTAAGGCTCCAGCCCAAAACATTCAACTGAACTTGGATTCCTTGAAACGTGCCCAGGCTGCCAACGAAGAAAAGACTGTCATCTATGTCTTGTCTAAGAAACCCGATCTTGCTAATATTCAAAACCAATTGGTCAATGTACAGACCGAACAAAAGGCCCACAAACCCGAAGTATACTTCATCAAGTATAAGACCCAAGAAGAAGCCAATCGTGCCCAACAAGAAATCCAAGCTCAATATGATGCTTTGGGTGGTTCTACTCGTGTCACTGATGAAGGTATTGCTCCCATTACCTCTGTAATTGGTGGCAGTTCTGCTATTGGTGGTGGTAGTTCCATTAATGTAGGTTCAGGAGCTCCCAGTTTTGTGTCATCTGGTTCCATTGGCGGTGGTAACTCCGTCAACATTGGTTCTGTGGCACCTTCTTATGTTTCATCTGGTTCCATTGGCGGTGGTTCCTTGGCTTCTTCCTTTACATCATCTGGCGCTGTGGGCGGTGGTGTTAACTACGTACAATCAATTGGCGGTGGTCAACAACAATATGTACAAACTGTACAAACCACTCAAACAACTGGCTCTGGCTCCAAGCTTAGCTTCCCCGGTGAGGTGCCCAGCAGTAAATACTTGCCCATTATTAAGAAGAAATAAACTGGTTTCCGTTTATTTCACTGAATAGTGCCATTAGGTTATGAAATCTATCTTCCTCAACTTGATGTTATTTTAACTTGTTGTTGTTGTTATTTTTCTTTTGTTTTTCTTGTAAATATAAATCTTTAGAAATCTTGTTAATTTATTCAATAAAATCCAACAATATAAACATTGTTAAACAAAATATTGCATTTGTCTTCTCTTTTTCTTTTTGGCGCCCCATAAATGTAGGAATAAATTTGATAAAACTGAAACCAAAATATTTCAAAATTCAAAATAATAAATTGTTGTATTTGTAATATTTAATCGCTATTGTGTTGGTGGTTTTATATCCGCTTTGATATTATTTAAATCAGTTCGACCTCTTTTAAACTGTTTTTTTTATTATAAATTTTCGTTAATTTATTCACATGCAAGTTTACGTCTAAACAATATAGGCTGATGACATTGATCTTTAAAGTTTGCATTAAGAAAACTTTTACTTTAAGGTCGTTTGAAGTTTGAAGCTTTGGATGACAGTGTTGATTGTGTTATATAACAGATTTTATGTTTAAATACTGTCATAACAAATTATTATTAAATTATAATTTAAGAAGTGTGCTCAAAAAGTTAACGGGCATTGAATACTTTCGAGAATACTGCAGCATTAAACAAATCAAGTTAAACCGAACAGTTCTCGAAATCAATTTTTATAGGATTATTTACATTCATTCTTATATAAGTTTACACGATTCATACATTATATAACATACCTTATATCCAATGTGCTAACAACGATACAAGGGGGTTAGCCCCAACTTTAATTTTTTACTGATGCCTTTTGGAAATACGTTAACTTATATATCCTTTGATAAAAGTGAATACAACAAGTTTCATCAGATTTTGAATTTTTGTTTGTTTGACAGAATAAGTACAAATATTTAGTTTCATATCAACTCGTTCTATTAGAACTTTTAATTTTTATTACGAGAAATATTCCCGAAAATGCCTGAAACTGATGAATAATGTCTTTAATATTTATGTAAAATAAGATTGTTATCGGGTGCCCTGGCAGTCTAGTGGGTAGTGTGCTAGACTATAAGCGTGAAGGTCGTGGGTTCGATCCCCACCAGAGACTCTGGTCTGTGACACTACACCCGAGCATATGGTCAAAGTTACTCAGCTCGTATATAATTAGAATATAATTTTTAATTGTATTGTAATTAATAAATAAAAAAATAAATAAATAAGATTGTTAACAAAGAAAATCTATTTACAAGGACAGCGTATTCAAATGAAGACCACAAATGCATATGCTTATATAAGCTTATGATTTCGAATGAGTTTTAAGAAGAAAAATAAAAAAAGGTTGGCAAACTCTTTAAAAAGCTAAAATTAAACAACAACGAGAGATATGAGAATAACTGTCAGTTGGTGCCAATATAAACATCATACACAAGATAATTGGTGATTACAATCCTTCAGTCAGGATTACAACCTAGCTTCTCACACCACTTGAGTAGTCGGACATACAGTTTAAAGTTGAGTCTGAACTTCAAATAAACTTTTTATTCACTTTTGCAAAATTCTGCACTAATGCCAACTTGAAGCTCGCGTAAACTTAAAAATAAATGTAATTCTTAAATAGAAATAAATTATTAAACAACCCCTTAAGTATACTCAACAACTTGTGTTAATGAAACCATTGTTTAGTTCTTTTTTTTGGATTTTGTTTATGAGTTAAAATTTTTTTTGTATTCATAGTCTGAGTTTAGGTGAACAAAAAACATAACATTGTTACTTATTTAGAGGTTTTTTTCATTAAATTGAGCGTTTTTTTTTGTTGGTTGAGAGTCAACGGTGTTGGGTGTAATCAATGTAATAATCGAGACATCAGAACGAGCGTGGTATTACTCTGCTCTGTAAGATAATAGTAGCTAAAGTGATATCCGAAATCGTGACAAGGGCAGAAAGAAACTGGATTTTGACCTCATAATCCGTAATCGATTACATTGACCAAACGGAGAATGAGATCCTCCACTGCATTTATGTTTTATAGACTTCGAGAAAGCTTTCGATAATCTAAACCACTACTAGTACTTTGTAAATCGTAGCCTTAGCAAGATTAAATGAAATTAGAAGACGTAAATGTCGTTGGATTGGTTATATTTAAAAAAAAAACAATCAAATTATATTATCAGAATCCACATGAGATTGAAGACCGTGTAGGACATTCCGGAGAAATCATTGTTTAGTGTGGATTTTAGGCCAGCAGAGTCACATTTCTTTAAAAACAACTTTGACCAGGTCGATGATTACCAATTTCTTTTGGCCTGAATTGGATTATCTCAATACGAATGACATGTGTTTTAACAGGAAGTTTAAAAAAGGTGAAAAAAAATCTAGAATACAATATTCTTCATAATATGAGAAACATTTTTAGCTTGAAATTGTTCATGTGTGGAAAAATATTAATGATGCAAATTTAGTCAAGAAGGAGATAGTTCGGGAAAAAAGTTTTGAATATTACGTGAATGTTTATAACAGGCACTATTTAATTTCTTTTTAACTTTTTTTTTCTATTTCCTCTTACATGCATTAACAAAGGCTACGCGGCTAAATTGTGTGATGGTTTAAATGTTCCTTAATAAGAATATGCACTTAGGCGATAATTTAATTTTCGTAATATTTTTTAACAGAAAACATACGAAAAAGTCGCTAGTATTAAAAATAATAAACATTTTTTATTAACATTTATATAACAAAATTATAGCATAACTAAAGGGCTTAAGTTTAATAATTTATTTAAAATTTTGTTTAACATTATGTTAACTAAAGCTCTTTAATTTATTTGGATGAAAAAATTTAATACGTTTTGCTCTTTAATTTATTTGGAAGAAAAAATTTGAGACGTTTTGTTTATAAAATTCATGTTTTATTCAAATGTATTGTGTCTTATGATAAATAGCAAGTTATTAATTTACGAAAATGGAAATAATAAAATTTAATTGCTATAATTTTCTATTTTACACCACACAGTGTGCGAAAAATTAAAATTATTATTTTACATTAAATATAAATTTAATAAAATGAAATTTTAATTAATTAAAAAAAATTATTTTTTAAATAAATATATAATTATAGTAAATAATTATAAATCATTAATCTCCTTGATATTCTACACCGCAACATTATTTTTTTTAATAAATTATTGTTTACATAATTTAATTACATATTTTATAGCATGCGAGAAATTTTTTTGATTTCAATCTTCAATGTCCTTTGGGAATTATTCACATACATACATACATAATTGGTCAAAACAACCCTTCAGTCAGGATTACGATCTAGTTTCTCACACCACTTATGTTATGTGCGTTTATTTTTATACATGAATAGCGGGACCTACAGTTTAAAGTCGACTTCGAACGACAGATTTGTGAGAAACTTTACATGGCAATTTTATTCACTTTCAGAGTTTTTGCCAGAAATCTGCTGAAAGGAAGTCGCCGAAGAAATACTTTTTCATATTTCATTAAGTTGGAGATGTCTGGCCTGGGGTTTGAACCGAAACCTCTCGTCTAATAAGCCAACATACTACCTACTAGACTACGGCGACTTCTTGATTTACCCATACCCATTGTTATTAGTTGTAATTTTTTAGTAATCCGGAAATCGTTGTACAAATAATTATGCATAATATTGATCTAGGAAAGTAACTCACAAGGAGAAAGAGCCTTAAAATGAAAATTATTTCATCGTTTCCATAAGTTTAAGGCCTATTTGCTCTCTTAACTATGTCTGATAGACACGATCATAAAAGTAAACTAAAGTAAAAATTAACATATTCTCTCATTTAAAAATAAACAGAGATGCTAAGAGCATATGTTTTATAAATAAAAACTTGAACTCTCTTTTTGTATGTATAGGTTTCTCTGTATCGTTAATCAATTAATGGAAAAAAGTCATAATTTCAGGAAGCCATTATGAAATACTTTTCAAAGTTGAATCATTATCTAAGAAACTTGCTTTAAAACCCTTTCGAATTTAGCCATCAAGGTCAGCAGCCATATGAATTAATCTGCAGGTTTTTAAAATGTTGTGTTCTAATTGACAGATTGACAAAACAATGTTTGTGTTAATTTGTTAAATAAACATAATAAATCAAATTATAATTTATTTTTGTTAAATTTTTTCAATACAATTAATAATAATAAACGTTTATAGTTAGTAAGTTAATGTATGTTTACTATTGAATGATGCGAACTCCATCTAATGTGAAATAAAACTCAAACTCAATATAAGGATGAATGTTATTATATATATTCTATGACAAGCGTTTAGATTAAAATATATTCAATTTAAAAGAACTACAAGTTTATAATGTTACTGTTCCAGGCCAGACATCAAAACAAAATACAAAAAATATTTTTCCAAGACTTCCTCTCAGCATATTTGTGGCAAAAGCTCTGTGAGTAAATATAATTGCCATGAAAAGTTTCTCAAAAATCATCGTTCGGAGTCGAATTTAAACTGTAGGTCCCGCCACTCATGTATAAAATTAACACACAACGTAAGTGGTGTGAAAAGCTAGGTCGTAATCCTGACTGAAGGGTTGTAATGATTATGAATATTATGTATATATCTTCTACTGTATTTGATAAAAATCGGTTTATATTTGTTATTCAAATATCAGTTAAAATTAACTAATTCTGGTAAGGTCTAGATGGAGGATTTAAGTCTTTCGACCATTCGAACAATTAAAACAACTAAACAGAGGTTAGGTAAGAGGTTTCAATGTGTACTGCTTAAATTGTTTGATTGCAAAACAATCCTGGTTCAAATCTTCTAGAAAAAGAAAAGTGAAAACTCTATACCCCTTTCAAATGAATAATTCAGAAAGCCGTTCTGAAGAAGTCGCCGTAGTCTAGTAGATAGTGTGTTGGCTTATTAGGTATAAGGCCACGGTTCAAACCATAGGTCAGACATGAAAATGAAAATATGAAAAAATATTTCTTCTGTGACTTTCTCTCAGCATATTCTGGCAAAAGGAGAGAAAATAAAATTGCCATGAAAAGTTTCTTTAAAATCTGTCGTTCGGAGTCGATTTTGAACTCTACGTCCCGCTACTCAGGCGTAAAATTAACACATACAACATAAGTGGTGTGTGAGAAGTTTGATAGTAATCCTGTCGGAAGGGTTGTAGTGATCAAATGTGTATGTATGTATTTATCAATACTATTTGTGTATGCATAAAACTACACTTATTCTCTCATGAAAGTACAGGGCTTTACTCCGAATTCAGATGTAAAGACTGAAATCGTGGTTGAAAGAACTCCTGTGCATTATTAATGGAAGAATGGCTAGCGGAAGTGTAGCATATCTGATTATGATTAAAATGAAAATTTTTTTGAAAAGTTTATTGCTCATATTGTATTAGGATTTTTGTTTACAGGTCTTAAATTATGGAATTTCTTTTCGGATTAATAAATATTTTCCTATTGCTCTTTTTTTCTTTAACGAACATATAGTATACGGCTGTTAGAATGTATCTTCCTTATTCTCGTATTATATGTTTGTTTTATGCCAGTTTTCTTAAACAAGCTAGCTAAGGAGATGGTTAGTCCATATATTGTTTGTAGGAATGTGTAGCAGATTCTAAGAATAAATGGTAAATACATATGTATATGGTGTCTGTTGTTATAATGAATGAAACCCATTGAAATTTATTTCGTATTTAAAGTTTTTCGAGTTGAAATTCATATTTTCAAGAAGCTATTTTTGTAAAATTTGTCCAATATTTTTAAAATTAAAAAAAAGCAAATGAATATTGCAACATAATTTCATTACGCGTAAATTTCTTTACCCCCAAAACAACTGCAGGTCAAATAAACAAAAAAAATTAAAGTCAAACGAAAACGAAATTAACAAAAAATACCAAATAAAACCTTTTATTTTAACGAGAAAAATTACTAGGCTTTTGTATTTCTTAGTTGTCTATGGTTAGTTAGTAATCATACAACTAAAAAGGTTAGATTTACGTTTGTTTTCATTGCTTTATTGAATGTCTTCTGCTCTGATGAAATGGTTTTTTCTTGTTTTTTGGTTTTTTTTTGTTAAAATTCCGCAATAGATTTTATGTTTAAAATTAATTACTTTTTTTTAATTTTTTGTTGTTTTCTTTTGTTTCTATTTTATAACCAATACAATATAAGTGTTGTTTTTATTATAAAATCTACGAATTTTAGTAGCATTTGAACACATACTTGGTATTTTAATCATTTCCCGTACAAAATAAAGAATTCATTTGAATTTTGGCATGACTCTTTTGTATGACATTGACCCAACGGCATTGATACAAGAGATCGTTTTGTATTGACACAAGATGTTTAATTTGTTTTCAAAGTTCATTGGTTTACACTCTACTTTGGGCAATAGTTGACATTTATTTATTAATTACAATACAATTACAAATTATGTTTGATTATATACGAGCTGAGTAACTTTGACCATATGCTCGGTGTAGTGTCGTAGAGAATCGAACCCATGACCCTCACTCTAATAGTCTAGCATACTACCCACGAAACTACAAGGGCATCCCAATAGTTGGCATTTTGGAGAAATATACTCGTATTCAAGTTGAAATGACTTGCATACATACATAATTAGTCAGTACAACTCTTAGTTAGTTAGGATTACAACCTAGTTTCTCACACCATTAATGTTGTGTTTGTTAATTTTATCCCTGATTCGCGTCACATACAGTTTAAAGTCGACTACAAATGACAGATTTTTGAGAAAATTTTAAGAGTTTTTGCCAGAAATCTGCTGAGAGGAAGCTGCCAACGGAATATTTTTTCATATTTAGTTTTGTTGGAGACCTGGGTTTCGTACATACATTCATTTCAAAAGGAATTTTTTTCTCTGCAATTTCCTTGATAATAAATTCATTATTTTTTATATTTTATTCGCTTTCCAGAGTCGCATATCTGTCCTATTTTCGTTCTTCATTAGGTTCAAAAGTGTTCCAATAGTTGAAATCCCAGAAACCACCCATACTGTAAAGTTCATATTACAAGTCATCACTTTCAGTAATCCCTATTGCTTTATAAGATATTTGAATTATCCGTAACCATTTAGCTAGTCTGCTAATAATAAATATTTTCATCTACTCAATCCTGCACTCATTCCGTACTAGTGTACAAAATGGGCGCTAATAATAGCTGTTCTAACTGCCGTGGAATCAGATCTCTACACAATAAATCTACGAATTAATCAGTTCCCATCAGAGTGTCTGTAGATATTGAAAATCTACCATCACGTTTTCGCAAATATTGGAAAACCCGCAAAAAGCAGATCGTTTCAGGCCATATTCCTTTACAGAGACCAACAAATCAAATTTTATAAAATAAAAACTCGTTCTGGAAAGTATATGTACTTATAGGTTCTTCCAAGAGAGACTTCCGAAGTTTATAGAAAGTTACATCAAATTAGTTGTCACTTATTGAGTCTGTTTTTCAATAACAGAGAACGATGTATTCGTTTAATAGTTGGCAGCTGACCATAATTTCCATCGAAAAATCGTCTGCAGCGATGAGGCCAATATCTAGATGAATAGATATATAAATAAACAAGAAATTTACAATTTAGAACTATATACTAATCCACATGAGTATCAAGATCGTACAATGCATCACGAAAATCCCATTGTTTGATGTGGATTTTGGACTGATGGCGTCATCGGTACATATTTCTTTGAGAATGAGTTTCACCAGGCTAACAGCAACATAGTGAGCACTATGGGTTGATAATTACCATTTGGCTTGAATTATTTTGGCTTGAATTAAATAATCTGGACTCAAACGACATTTAATTACAACAGGATGACGCAACGTGCCATGCAACTCATGTCACATTGGATATTATGCACGACCGATTTGAGAATATAGTCATGTCAGGTGGTGGTGATTTGTACTAGCTACCAAGATCGTGTATTCTGACCCCATTATATTCTTTTTTGTAGGATGTTCGTAAGTCACAGGTGTATACGAATGTGTCCAAATCACAGCGGCATCTAAAGTCAACATAACCCAACGCATTATGACAAAATATTTCTTCGGCGACTTTCTCTCAACAGATTTCTGGAAAAACTCTGAGAGTAAATAAAAAATTACCATGAAAAGTTACTCACAAAAATTAGTCGTTCGGAGTCGACTTGAAACTGGAGGTTCTGCCACTCATGTTTGAAATTAACACACAAAACATAAGTGGTGTGAGAAGCTATGATTGCAGAATTGTAAAGAATAATTATGTACGTATGTGTATTCAATACATAAAGGTATCAATAGGTCTTTCAAACGAATAGAAAATTTCGATGATCTCTCACACACACTTTGTTTTATTTAAATGTAAAGATAGAAAGCTCTTAAAAAGTACCCTGTACAAGTAGAAGGATTAAAAATGATTTTTGGTCAATATTACATTACAACCATTACAATCCTTCAGCCAGGATTACGACCTAGCTTCTCACACCACCCATGTTGTGTGTGCTAATTTTATACATGAGTGGCGGGTCCTACAATTTAAAGTCGACTCCGAACGACAAATTTTTAACAAACTTTTCATGGCAATCTTATTTACTCTCAGAGTTTTAGCCAGAAATCTACTGAGAGGGAGTCGCCGAAGAAATATTTTTTCATATTTCATTTTGTTCGATATGTTTGACCTGGGGTTGTCAATGTTGGTTACGTTTAATAATTAATTTTAAAAATTTGAAAATTTTGTACTCTACTGAATCTTTTATCGAGTTTATGTTAAGGTACTGAAATCAAGATGATATTGTTATCTAAGTTTTCACTTACTACCTATACTTAAGTTGTTATAGTTTTTTATAACCGCGATATTTGTCATGTTTAGAGCTTCATTTGTTCGATTAGTTCGTACAGTTTATAATGATCATAAGCAAATAGTGTTTTCGAGAATACTCGTTTTTAAATTTTTGTTATACATAGTGTGGAGGCTGTTAATGTTTAGTCAAAACATCTTCAAGTTTTATTTCCCATTTTAAAAACTAAAACTTTGAAACCAGTTCCCCAATACACATATGCATTTCGTGACGTAATAAACCTATATTTTATATTTGTATCGATTTATTTAAAAAAATATCATCGGTTGCTTTTACGTTCAGCTATTAGTCCACAGAAAATTTTTCGTTTCACATTGATTTTTTATTGTTTGTTTTTATTTATATTTAATTTATAAAATTTTATATAAAACTTGATTAAGACTTTGTGTTTGCATTGGTTGATCCCCCGCATAAAACCCAGTTGGTTTTGGATGAACGTTCATTATTTGATTATTTTTCTGTTGAATATTTTGTTTTCGTGATCGAAAGATTATGTTATAAAAAAAAAAACACACAAATAATGTTGCATAAAATATTCAATATTGAAAGAAATAAATAAAATATTTTTATTGTTTTATTTTAATTTATAAATATTTATCATTAATTATCCTCTTGTGAGTGTTTTTAATTATGAGTTATTGGAGATTTTGACACTTGTTGCAATCTTTAAAAAAAAGAAACGACATAAAAAATATGGTTTTTATCACCTTTTACGGCAAAATATCAAACTCATGATGGGAAATTTCAAAATTTTTTTTGTAAATTTTCTATGTTTTGTGTTGAAATTTGATGTAAAGACTGCGGAACACGTGCTTTCGCAAATCGTATGGTTAAGATGTCAGTTGGTATAACGAATTTGTAATATTGTATGTTATTATTATATAACTACGGTATTATATAAACTACATACTTATATTTGCAATACTGCAAGCAGAGAATGTCAGAGAAAATTATACAAATTAATATTATTATTAACCAGTATTGGTATTTTCAGTTTAAAGTGCAATTTATTCATCACAAAAATGTTCTTTGATACATTTGTTAAGGCAACATTCAATGGAATGATTTATTTGTATCGTAGAAAGTGGTAGTAGTAGGCTGTTAAAAAGATTTTAAGCTATTCTTTGTATAAAGTATACTAAATATTTAAAGTTATGCACAAAACCACAGCAGACAGTCTATAACGCTGCTTTATAGTGTGCATTAAACAAATATCGCTGTTTTTTGTGTGTACAAAAATACCGATATATACTGGAAACGAAATTGAATGTTTTCAGTTTTCTTGTGCTACCATTCAAACCCCCTAGCCCAGCACAAATCCGCCGTGAAATGTACCCGGACACAATGTTTAAATATTAAAATAGATTACGCCTTAACTGAATTTCAAACTGTATTTAACTTATTATAACCTCTTAGTTAGAATCATTACCTAGCTGTTTACACCACCCATGTTGGGTCTGATAATTTTTATCCAAGAAACATGCTGAAAAGAAGTAACCGAAGGAAGGTATACATATGCTTTTCATATTTTGTTTTGTTCAATATTTTTGAACCTGGGTTTGAACCACAGCTTTTCGTCTAATAAGCCAACACACTATTTACGAGACTACGTCGACTTCTACTTTATTCAACAGTATGAAGTAAATTTTTAGGATGAATCTTCATTATTTCAGAGGCTGGTTTACATACATATGTACGTATTGTCTGGCAAATTGCTATCGATTTTGATCATTATTAAGTGTCTTATTGCACTCTAGAATTTATTTTTATGTAAATATTATTCCTTATTAAATACAGTGATTATTCCAGAACTTCAAAAACTAATCTATATACAGTGGCTCAAAAATATAATTGGACATTAGATATGAGATTATGCAAATGCCGATTTATACACTTCAGTGGGAATATTTCTAAAAAATGTTGATGCGGATTCATAAATACTTAAAAAAGTTGTTCAACAATGTATAATACTTAGCATTTTTTTTTATAAATATTTTTAAAACAAAAAAGAAAAACAAATTTAACAAATTCCAATTTAAACCTGTAATTGGACAGCCAAATGTCAGGCATTGTTTTCACATTTGAAACCAAAACTTTTTGCTCTTATTACTGCTTCCAAACGTCTAGGCATCGACTGTACGAGATCCAAATTCCTTGTTTCAACTATTCCACTGTACTGATAGTGGATTTATAGAGCTTACGGGCGAGTTTGTGCCAAACATGCTCAGCAATGTTGAGATCTAGGACCTCGGCAGGTGTTTGGAGTATATTTGCACAATTATGGATAAGGCTCAGCTTCTCAACATATGAAGTGTGCTTCGGATTCTTGTATTGTTAGATACACATGTGCCCAATACATTTAACTTATCGGTACTTTGCTTCACATTTTGTTTGAAAATACTCAAATATGGATCCATTTTACCGCCTATATAGTCAATATACCCTACTTCTGTACTGGAAACACATCTCCACACCAGTACCGACTATCCCCCATGCTTGAAAATAGCCTCAGTATTGTTAGGAAAAAACTCAGTATTTGGCAAAATTATGCCAAACGTATAGCTTTTTATCTGACTCTTGTAGGTTACATTTACTCTCATAAGTAAAGAGTATCTATGTAGGAGGCATTATGTAGGCACTATGCAGGTGAATTTAAGAGTTAAATAAACCTGATTGAGAACCTGTAATGATCAATTATGTATGCTATGTACGCAATTTTATAATTCCAAAACCAAAACAAAAATGACACTTTCGGATTCGAACCGAGATTGTTGAGATTTGTAGCCAATACCATGCAGCCTTGTTTAAATCATAAAATTAATATATGATCAGAAATCCAAACATATAATAAAAATTTTTACGAAAAATTTTAAGTTTTACTTCATTAAAATGAAGATAGCGATTTCGCTATCTATTTATTTACACAAGGTAATAGCTAAATAGTTGCCGTAGTCTAGTAGGTAGTGTTGTCTTACTAGAACAGTTCAAACCTTAGGTAACAGAATTTCTTGCAAAAATTCTGAGAGTAAATAAAATTGACATGAAAAAGCCTCTCAAAAAATTAGTCTTTCGGAGTCGGCTTTAAACTGTAGGTCCCACTAGTAATGTATACGCACACAACATAAATGAGAAGCTAGGCCGTTATTCTGTCTGAAGGATTGTAATGACCAATTATGTATGTATGTAGCCAACAATTTGAAAAATATATTTTTTAATTATAATACCACTATTATAACAGCATCAGTCAGTAATCTACCAACGTGCATAGTTTGTTTTTCACTATTTTGATTGGTTATCTTGCAAAAAATTTAAGATTATTTTATGAAACAAACATAAAATCAACAAAATAAAAATTATAGCGGTTTTCATTGTCAGATCCAGTCAATAATATCCATTATAAAGGGGGCACACAACAGATTAAATAACAATATTTTACGATTTATATAAATATTTTACATTTATTTACAAAAAAAGAAACACAATTTTTATTTTTTGTAAATATGACTTAAAAAAAATATAAAACAATAATCAAATAATTATTTATGCATGTAAATAACTAAAGTCTGTAGACGAACAAATTAATTCAATAAAAGTTTAACAAAGAAAACATAAAAAGAAAAATAAAATAAATTTATTAACAACTAACGGTATTAAGAAATCCATTAATTAACGCAATTATATAAAATTATACACATACATATGCGTTATAATTAAATTATGAAATAATTTCTTTTTTATTTTTGGGCGTAGAAATTATGTTTTTTTTTCAACTTTTGGTTTCCTATTAAAACTTTATTAAAGAAATAGGGTCCAAAATAAAGGAATCATTGCAATGATGTGGTGTGATGCATTCATAAGTGGCATAATGGCTAATCAGTCATAAATTAAATTCATAGTTTTGCTATGGGCGGCAAGTAATTGCTGCCATTATTAACCGTTGCACCGGAGGAAATGCTACTTGCGGAACTTGAACTTGATGCAGCAGATGATCCAGACGAAGATGTAGATTGTGCAGAACCATGGCTGAATTGTAAACTAGTCTGCTGGGGATTTTCCAATGAACCAATAACTGAAGCTACGGGTGCAACGCCCTCATCCGATACTTGAGAAGTGCCACCAAGTTGATCATATTGAGCTGTGAATAAAATCAATTAAAATCGATTAATTTAGAGAAATATAAATCAGGTTTTCCTATTTCCTTATAAAAAATTCTATTTAACCAGATACATATAGGAAGAGAAAAAAAATCCAATAAATGACATTGAAAATCAATGAATAAATTATTTCAAGTTCTTTTGGTTTCTGAATTATTTAGAACGTAACTCAATTTTAATTTTATTTTGTGCTATTTTTTCCTCATAAAAAATGCTTTTATGATGAAAGCAAGCATCACTAACCTTGAATGGTGCGTTGAGCATGTTGTGCTTCCTCTTGGGTTTTGTACTTAATGAAATAGACTTCTGGTTTACTGGGCTGTTTGGGCTGAACATTTTCAATAGCGGCTTGCAAGTCCAAGGGATCAGTTTTCTTAGTCAATACATAAATGATGGTCTTCTCTTCGATAGGAGCCTGTTGTATGCGTAATGCAGCCTTATTGACTTTGGGTGATGGCGCCTTAATAAACACAATACGATAGTGTTTACGTGGTGGTAGTGGCGGTAAAGCTGGCTGTTGGAATTGTTGTTCACCCTCTTCTGGTGCTACGTGTACATAAATATCCTTAGTTACAGTATTGGGTGTTGGGAATTGCTGCTGTTGGAAACCACCAAACTGTTGTTGTCCTCCAAAGTTGCCTATGAATGGAACTTGTTGCTGTTGCTGTTGTACACTACCGAATCCAAAGTTTTGTAGTTGTACTGATTGATATTGTGGAAATTTAGGTGCTGTTGAGAACTGTTGTGTGTTCGACTGTGAGCCTGAAAGTGTTTGTTGCAAACCACCAGACTGAAGTGCTTGTTGTAAAAATCCATGATTTTGTTGTGCAGATGCGGTTTGTCCAACTGAAACACTATTCTGTTGTTGTTGGTAATTGTAGCCCTGAGGTGCAGCTAAAACAGTAGCGCAGAGTGAAAGCACCTAGAAATAATGACAAATTTAGATAGTTTTAATTTTAGCCGCCGTAATCTATTAGGTTGTGTGTTGGTTTATTAGACGTGTGACCAGGGTTCAAACCCATGTTTGACGTCTTCAACAAAACGAAATATTTCTCTGGCGACTGCCTCTTAGCAGCCATGAACATTTTTTTCAAAAATTAGTCGTTCGGAGACGACTTCAAACTGCAGGTCCTTAGACTCTTGTATAAAACTAACACACACAACATAGGAGGTGTGAGAAGCCAGGTCGTAATCATAACTTAAAAGTTGTAATGACTAATTATGTATGTATGTAAATTTGATTGCGAATTGTTTACAAACCATTTTCGATTGAAACGTAGCCCTTTTAATATTTTAAGTTTTGTTAGTTGGGCACATGTAAGGATAGTACACTTTGTGTCCATTTCTGGTATCTTAAAAAAATAATAACTGTTATGGAGTGGTATTAAAAGTTACAGAAGTGTTACAAATTATTACACAAAATGGCTACGGTCAGGGAAATTAAACACAATTTCCTCGATTATTTTTTCCAATCTTGTGAATTTAATGATGCGACGATGTAAAGAAGTGAACAAAATGAAAGGATTTCTACCAAATATTAAATACGTTCGCCAAAATCTGTCAATCCTCTGGAGATTCCCAATGACGATATTTTAATCGTTACTTTATTGCGAACTAACGGTATGGTAAGAACAAATTCTGGTGTAAACAATTTGCGTTGAATCTTTCAGTTGTCCAAAGGAATATCTTGTCAACAACATTGCTTTTAAATGGAAAAATCGAAAACAGTATCTGATTGATTGGTTCAAATTTCATCAAGATTTTGCACAAAATATATGACAAACACAGTCCATGGACATATTCAAAGATCCCAAGGTGTTTGAGGTCGACTTGATGAAAGCAAAGAAGCAACTGATGAAATTGAGTGTGGTTTGATGCGATTTTTTTTAAGACATATTTTGTGGTTTTTCTTTTTCTGAGTGAGTCATTTCGATGACCTTTTTTTACAGATACATGCGATATATAATTCCAAAATAATTTTGATCCTCAATTAGTTGTTTTTAAGGTTTTAGATTCAGTTTTCTGATTTTATTTAAAAATAAAATTTTCTGTTTCGTTTGAAAATAACATAGACACCGAGAAGACTATACGATGCATATACACTTTTTAAACACATAAATTTCCTGTGTTTTAAAATATTTAATCGTGTACTTCAAACAGGATTTTGAATTTTAATACTTAAATCGCTAATCACTTCAGTCAAGTATTCAATTCATCGTTGATATTTAAAACAAAGTACACTTTATTTACAATTATTTTAATTGTAAAAACATATTTATTTCTCCATCATTAAACCAGGATCATATTTTCCTTCTTAAATATGATGTAATTTTTATTAGAAATATTTTTTTATTAAATTATAATCACTATGCCGCAAAGATACTTTTTTTGGTTCAGTTCATGGAAATTTTTAAATTTTTATTCCTTTTTTTTGTTCAGTGTTATGTTTCTATTCATTATTTATGTAAATGCATCACTTTCATTTTCACTTACTATAAAACCACGCATATTTTAAATACAATTTTTATTTCTTTTCTAAATTGAATTTCGGTCTTTTGTATCTCGCTCTTAAAGAAAAAAACTTTAAATCGACCGCACCTGCGTTAAACTTTGTGTATCAATTGACAATCTAAAATGTACTAAAGGTTGATCCAAAATGATACAAACTTTTATAAACACGACGCAACGAACGCAGTTCATTGTTGGAAAGCATTTTTTTAAAGATCATATCATCTATTCAAATGACCACAAAAATAACGAACGAACAAAAGATGGTTTAAAGAAAAACAAAAAAAAAAAAAAATGAAGAAGCTGAATATACTGTTAAAAAAATAAAGTTAAAATGTTTTTGAAAATAAAGTACAATAAAATACCGACAACAACAAAAACAACAGCAATACTTGTACATATTTTTAAAAATATTAACATTTTTGATGATGCTGTCTGTAGATGAGTAGATGATACCTTTACGTCTCGATATTTGAGAGCATCATTTTAGCCAGTATTTTGGCAGCAAGTTAGCAGCAGCAACCTTGATTGCTATTAAAAGATAATGCACATGAAGTAAAACGGTATATTCATATTTAACTTTTGTCTTCAGTGTATTGTATTTATCGTTAAAAACAAATGTGGCCCTTTGTCGCTTTTTGTTTGGTTGAGAAAGGGCCTAGTGTTATCGTGTAAATAATATTCAATTAAAAAATTTAATTTTTATTTTCGATATTATCATAGGATTTAATTTGTTTCAATTAAATTCGTATTAACAATTCGTTTTATTTATGTAATCAATTACGTAATTGCACACTTTATTAGAAGGACACCCGATAAGCATTATTTATAGTGTGTATTTAAATATGAATTTGTATTATTAGAGTTGCGAAATCTTTTGGAGTCGTTTGCTTATAAATTTCAAGCACGTTCTGAACGACTTAAATCATGTTAGGTATTATGGCCTAGTAAGATATCCTTGTCTCCATTCCATTTCTTAATTAGTCATGGAGTCATATAACAGCTTTATTTGCTAAAATAAAATTTTATTTAATTTCCTTTAAACTATTGGCCTTTCAGTTGACAGTCTCAACATTTTAAAAACATAAAATACTGCATGCCATTGGATTGGTTGGATTTTAAAGTAAATGTTCCAGGAGAACGAATTTACCTTGAAGTGCCTACAATTCTGGAATCAAAACACTTTGAAGGGGTTTGATGCTCGCTTGATTGTTTCAAACAAATACATTTTATTTAAATTAATTCGAAGTAAAGTATTAAAACGTAGGTCGAATCATTACTTGGATATGATTTGTTTCAGCACAGTGATCTTGAAAGTAAAAAATGAATAAAAATACTAGATTTTCTGTGTTCAGTGAGTATGGTGGCCGATTCCATGATTTGGGTTACCTTTTACCGTCTAAATTTGGTTTAATGTTGTCGCGGATGGTGTGTGAAGGCAGTTGTTGGGCTAGAGCCATTACAACCCTTCAGTCAGGATTACGACTTAGCTTCTCACACCACTTATGTTATGTGCGTTAATTTTATACATAAGTGGCGGGACCTACAGTTTAAAGTCGACTCCGAACGACAGAATATTAAGAAACTTTTCATGGCAATTTTATTTGCTCTCAGAGTTTTTTCCAGAAATCTGCTGAGAGGAAGCCACCGAAGAAACATTTTTATGTTTTCGTTTTTGATGTTTGACCTGAGGTTTGAACCGAAACCTTACGTCTAATAAGCCAACACACTACATACTAGACTACGGTGACTTCAACGATGGGCCTTAATTAGCCAAAAATGAAACTGGTAACTATTGTACTGTTCAAACCCCAGGTCAGACATCTCAATCATAACGAAATATGAAAAAATATTTCTTCGGTGACTGCCACTGGAAAAAACTCTGATATTAAATAAATATTGCCATGAAAAAGATTCTCAAGAATCTGTCGTACTTAGTCGACTTTAAACTGCAGGTTCCCCACCTCTTATGTATAACAATAACACACACTATATAAGTGGGGTAAAAAACTAGGTCGTAGTCTTGACTGTACCAATTATGTATGTAAGTTCGTAACTATTATTCTTGCAGTACATATTGGTGTCCTTTCAGGGCAGGGGATTTCTGTAGGGCATTTGATGACAGACGAAGTGGTGATGGAGAGGAGTAAAAAGGAGTTAAAAATGATAGAGTACATGGTCTGCGGTTGCTCGACTTTTGGTAGAACAGTATTGAATACCCCAATAGGGGAGCTTAAACTCTTTGTCGGGAGCCAGCATTTGGAATTTCCTGGTGCTTATTGCATTACTGCACAGACAGGGACATGTGCATCTATTTTCAAGCAGATAATCTTATTGCTTCACACTACTCCCTTTTTACCTTCTTCTTTTTAAGTTTTTTCTAATTTATAATTTAAAATTCCTTCTTCTTATGGTTAAATACAATACTTTACTGTTTGTGGTAAAACATTGTTACGCACCTATTGTCTCTGCATTTGTTACGAATGGGGCGTGTAGAGTGGTGCAATAAAAGCCTCATCAAATATACAAATTTTACTTACTTTTAAAGATTATTTGTAAATTAGAGAAATTAAGTTGCAAATTAAAATCTCATGCGTAAATAATGGTAGAAAAGAAAGAAAGGTTAAAGTTACAAAATAAAAATAAAAAATTTAATTAAAAAAAAAAATTAAAAACTAAAAAGATGATTAAACGCCATATAATGTTTGGAAAAAACAAGATAATGAAACTTAAACATGATCTTGTAAAAACACAATTTTAGGTGTTTCCAAAAGTGATCCCAAAATGGGCATCTCGCCGGAAGTTGAGCGTAATTTTGTTTTCTTTAAAGACAACTTCATAAATGCCGATAATGGTCAATTTTTAACGCAATTTTTGTGGTTACATAATTTCTTTGTAATTTCGTTTTCAATTTCGTTAAGCACAAGGGAAGCATTTACGCTTGTTACTGTTCATGTTCCTAAAAATTAATTGTTCGATTATGTAAATGAAGATGCCGGCTCAAATAACAGACAAAGCGACAGACACAAAAACCTTAAAACTGAGTTGCAAGCTTTATTGTCTGGCGGTTTCGGTTTGAGTGTCATGTACTTTGAGATTAATTGCCATATTTAATACGGATATTTGAAGTGTTTAAACATTTTCTTGAATTTATTTGTACTGCTTGCTGTGTTATTGCTGACATGCTGTACATTTTTATTGGCTGTCATGGCACAGTATGTGGTCAGCACCATTTAGACTATAGCAGTTGAGAGTTGAACTTGAGATTTATGTGGACATTGCAAGCTGTTTGTGTTTTTGGCCACAAGAATAATAAGTTAAAAGAAACTACAATAAAGCAAAGATAGTTTAATTTAAGGGGTATTTTTTTTTGTTTGTTTTTGATTTATTATCGAAATTGTTTAAAATTTGTCTGGATGCACTGTTACATAATTTCTAAACGGTACAAGATACTTGGAGACGGCTGTTGCAATCGAAAGATAAAAAGCTAAAAATATTAACATCAACTTTTGTGGAAATAAATAATAATTGTTGAACATGCTTGAAGTTGAGATTACTTCACTTGTATTGTATTCAAAGTGCGTGAAAAATCCTTTATTTTCGTCGGTGTAAAGTTAATATTCCAGTGATTACCTAGCTATCATAAATTACATTTGAGATGCATTCGAGAGATGTTTTAAAATTTCAAAAAACGTTATGTATACATATTTATATGCGAACAAGTACGAATCAAATCATTTATATGTACCCTTTACTTACCGGAAAACAGTCAAACACTGTCTGAACTTGAGAGTATATTGCTTTGAACGCATTTAGCTTAAACACTTTTTATGGATCTTAACGTAAGCAAATATTCAGAGACGCATGGTATATCTGCACTATTGTTACAGAGCTCTTCAATGGTTGTTGGTTCTTTGTTTAATATTGCTTCAGGAAAAGAGTGTGGCCGCTCCTCCCAAGGCTATGGTTTTGATCACTCTATTACTGGACTGGAATATGCTTACCCGACAATTTCGTGGGAGCTAGGTTTAGTATTTAAATGAACACGTTGCGTTTTTGATCTGGAATTTCTGAAGCAAAAGCATCACACACATCTGATCTGGATAGACAATACAAAGATTATTCAAATGACGACGTGAATACTCGCAAGGATTCCATGCCAGATTTTTTGAACTGTGAAGGGAGCATTAGTGATTGTAATTATTTTGGTATTAGAAGCTCTGTAAAGTCACCGTAGTCTACTAGGTAGTGTGTTGGCTTGTTAGACGTGAGGCCACGGTACAAAGCCCAGGTCAGACATCTCCAAAACGAAATACAAAAATATATTCATTCAGATTTCTGGCAAAAATACTGAAAGTAAAATAAAATTGCCATGAAAAGTTTCTCAAAACATCACTTGGGCAGCTTCGGGCATGGACAAGATAGTACATCCAGTCTAGCCAAGGTACGATAAAAGCACACGGGAAATGTACATAAACCCCAAACTAACTGGTTTAACCCGCAATGTTTGTGCCATTACTGGACGTTGCGAAACATAGTTTTGGTAATACGAACTGGAACTTCTGCAAAGACCTATTGGGTATATGTTTACTGTGATATGGTAGAAGTATAAAGCAGTTAAAATTAAAAGAAAATGAAAAATATTTAATAAACATTTTCAATTTGTAATAAAATTTCTCTAACAAATTGACAATATTATCTATGTATGTATATGAGAAGTGTGCCATTAATGTGGTCTTAAAAACATACATAGTTTTCAAATGTTTTCCGGTGAACAGAAAAATTTTACAATTTAACAATTTTACAATTTGTTACATAACTAAATACACCAACAACATACTAACACAAAATGGGACAGTATATGACCATTAAAATTTTGTTATGACATTTATAGGTAAAGAGGCATTTCTTTAGTTGCATTACAACTTGTGTTACCGTTGAGCGACTAAAGTCGCAATTTGACATTTTTTCAGCGACCCCGCCACTTTTTGTGCCCCCTTACTAAAATGAACTAAATCTGACACTTTTCAAGATTTTTGACCCTTTTTCCCCCTTTTTAGAAAAAGTAAACCCGATATATTTATATAAGAATTAAAAATATTAGAAACCAAAATGAATGTTACATCATATGAAAATATCTTTAAAATTACAAATCCAGAAGAATTTGGGCATAAAATTGGTAATTTAAAAAATTGGTTTAATAATTATTTCTATCCTAATTTATATGAATTTGTTACTTACGTATTTACTCTGCCATATAGTAGTGCGTCGGCAGAAAGAATTTTTTCGAAACTAACATTAATGAAAAATAAGTTATCGAATAGGTTAAAAGTGAACAAATGTACCTGGAAAATTGGGTGCCTGACGATGAACTTATAAAAAAGTACAGAATTAATTTATCAAAAAAATAATTTAAATTTACTAATAATTTATAATTTAAAATAATATATAATTTATAATTTAAATATACTAATATAACTGTGAAATATATATAAAAACTCATTTTGTAAAATATATAAACCAAAACAATCATGGAAAATTAAGTAATATAGTCCTTTTTGACATTGAGAAATATCGCTGCATCCTAATTTCTAAGTATTTCATAGAACTACAAATAAATTACACAGACTAGTTTATAGACTTGTTAATAGATTAGTCAATATTGAGTAGATTGTTAGGTTATTTAATACACCAGTTCAAAGACTAGTAGACTAGTTCATAGACTATTTAAAAAACTAGTTCAAAGGCTATTTAATAGACCAGTCCACATATATGTATAGTAGTCTATAGAGTAGCAAATAAATTATACTAGTATATGATATAATATATTGACCAGTCTATTGACTTCTGTGGTCTTTTAAATAACATTTGAACAAGTTTTTTAAATAGACCATGAATTAATCAACTGTATTAGTCAATGGTTTATTCGATCGACTATTTTATAGACTACTACTAGTCTATGGACTGGTGTATTAAATAACTTATAAACTATTCTATTGATTAGTCTATTGAATAATCTATAAACTAGTTTGTGTAATTAAATTATTTTTGTTGTTTTGTTTTGAAAAAATCTAAATCTAAATCTGAAATCTAAATTTCAGAATTTTTATTTTCCATACCTGAACAATAAAGTTATAAAAAATGTGCCTTCCATTATGATATATTTTTTCATAAAATTGTGATATATTATGACATATAAATTAATATCATAATATAAAATGTAAAACTATATATTTAACTTATTGCAAAATGTTTCTATTTACTTCTAAAATGAACCGTTGCAACAAAATTAGTATTCATGTTTAACTTTTTGATCTCAGTTTGTTTAATACAAAAATTCCAAATACTATGTACTCCAAGTCTTATCATATTAATTATTTGGAATGTAATTAGGAATTTTGTATAATTTTGAATTGTATTTTTATTTTAAAATATATATTATATTTTTTGTTATTTTTTTTAATTCGTTACAAAATACGCAATTTTGTATAATTTTTTATTTATCTTTAATGAACTGTTTTTTATTTATAATAATAGTTTTGTTTTGTGTTTTGTATTATTATATAGTGGGTTAGCAAAAAAAGTTTTATTTAATGGAATTTTTATAAATTTAAAAATGCATTTTTTATTTTTGAAGTTTAAATGTTCTAACGTGCATAAATTTGAATGAAATTCAATCAAGAAAAAAAAACAGAACAAATAATTTTAAAAAAATTAGAATTTTTGTTTAGGCTTATTAATTTTTGGTTAAAAATTTGTTTCTATTATAAAAATTGGGAAAATTATTAAATAATAAACTTATTATATGTTTGCTAATGTACATTACAAAATCCAATAAAAATTAATTTTTTTATCTGTATTAGTTCATTTTCTTTTCTTTTAAAAATGTTGCCCCTTTTTACTGCCAAAATACCCTTTATGTGCGACTTTTTTTTCAAAAATCCCCTTTTTGTGCGACTTCTTCAAAATTTCCAACGGTAACGCTGATTACAAGTATTAAAAAGAGATGAAAAGTATTCAACTGCACTTTTATTTTTACTGTGTATTTAATTTACTATCCAAAACAATAAACCTTTTACTGAAGTGCAAAAACTCTATTTGAAGCGAATGGGCTTTAGACATTGTTTTTATATTTTTGTCAGTTAAAGTTACAACTTTTGTAATTTCGTTTTTCCAATATTTATTTTCATTATTTTATTTTGTAATATAATACCTTATATTATATACGCCTATATGTATATACATTATTTAGTACCATATGTGTTTATATGCAGTGAACAGCAAAAGTCTAGGTACGCACCCCCCATATTTTAGCAATTTCATGAATTTTAAGTAATAATTTGTTTTTTATATTCTTTTTATTAATTCATTTCTATTTTTTTATAAAACAAATAAAATTTTAATGTTATTCACAAACCAAGGGAAAAATAAGGAAAAGTTTCTGCGGACATCATAATTTTGCACCAAAAAAGAGTAGGTACCCCCAAGGAAAATCTCAGAGTATATTTAAGCTCCAAGCCTCAATGTATTAAAATGTTATAAAATACTTGAAGTCGCCGTGGTCTAATAGGTAATGTTTTGGCTTATTAGACGTGAGGCCATGGTTCAAACTCCAGGTCCGTAATCTCGAACAAAACGATACATTAAAAAATATTTCTTTGGCGACTTCCTCTCACCAAATTTCTGGCAAAAATTCTGCGAGTAAATAAAATTGTTATGAAAATTTTCTCAAAAAAATCTTTCATTCGTAGTCGACTTTAAACTGGAGGTCTCATCCCGTCACTTATGTATACAAATTATCACACACAACATAAGTGGAGTGAGAAACTACGCCGTAAGCCTAGCTAAAAGGTTGTAATGACCAATTATGTTATGTTTGAATACAATACTTACTGGAAAAGCCCTTCAGGTGGTGGAAATCAAAATTAAATAAAATAATAATGTTAAGTTTGCACTACATTTCTTCATAATTTTAAAGAAATATACATACATAATTAGGTAATTACAACCCTTCAGTCAAGATTACGACTTATACAGCTTCTCACATCACTTATGTTGTGTATGTTAATTTTATACATGAGTGACGGGACCTACAGTTTAAAGTCAACTCCGAACGACGGATTTTAGAGAAAGTTTTTGCCTGAAATCTACTGAGAGGAAGTCGTGGAAGAAATATTTTTTCATATTTCGTTATGTTGTCTGACATGGGGTTTGATCCGTGGCCTCACGTCTAATAAGCCGACACACTACCTACTAGACTACGGTGACTTCTATAATATTTGGCGACAAATATATTTGGCTCCAATAAAAAGATTTGCTTTATAAATTAAATGTGTTAATTTATTTACTATTCACGAATTCGTGTCAAATGTTTCATTAAATCCACAGATCTGTCCACGGTGCTCATAAAATCAAATATTTTATTGCCGACAAAAGCATTCCATTAATATTGGGCATTTCATGTTAAAACAATTTGAAAACAATTTGAATAAAAACAATTTGAATGCAAAATGACATTGGATGGTATTTATTATACCCGTGTTTATAAAACATTTCTTAAAAAGAACATAAAAAAATATTTTACCTTAAAAAGAAGATAAGAATTTGCCAAGCGATTTATTTAAACGTTTATAAAACGTTTGTCCTTGATAAGCTTATTCTGATTGATTACTTTTCAATCGAATTAGGTAATCCGCTATGGTTTATTTTTAAATTTGCTAATCGTTATCGTTTATTCGATTATTTTTAAGTCGTAAAACAAAAATGCCGAAACTTCAGCTGAAGCAGAAGATGTAAAACAACGATGAAGTAAAAAAATGAAATGAATTCACGTAATTAATATTATTAAGACGGTCAGGAGAAAAGAAACAAAATAATTTTTAGAGCAATAATATTAAAGGCCAAAAACCACCTACTGATTACCGACTGTTATGTTGTAATTTTTATTCACTACAAACATGGTTATTGAGAGATGGCATCATATGGAAGCTGTGTTTAAGACTAAATTTTTTTTTGGCAAAATGCTTACAGAAATGATGAGTTAATCAGTTTGAAAGGTGACCAGGTTGAATAATTTTACAGACACTTTTTAAAATTATTAACATGATTTCAGTTGTTTTATACTTAATAATGTCCTAATTTAGTCAGAAAAACCAATACACAGATTATTGAACTCAAAACTTTAATATTTCGTCTTCAATATCTGAGTGTCTAAAGTTCTATTTACCGAGATTTTGATATTTATTAAAAAATTATCCATCAGCCACATATATAAAATTTAATTGAATGGATTGAAAATACTTTTTGAACCTGGTATAGGAGGCTATAATATTGCGTATCTTAATACTATGCAAACTGATGAGATGTGCTTCTTATTTAATGTGCCTTCAATGTGTTTGCAATATGGGGTGAGCCATCTATCGGTTTAAAGTTGAACCATCGGTTATTTCGAATCTGGCAATATTTATGCCATTGTATTCTGTCACAAAATTCAGTAAATTATCTCCACTGAACGTAATGAATCGATTTACACTTCAGCAACGTTGGGATTTGCTGGGCCAATACGAAACTGCACGATAATGTCGATTTTGCTAAAAAAGTCATCTTTTCGGATGAAGCTCATTTTCATCTTGGTGGGTACGTTAATAAGCAAAATTGTCGTATTAGGGACTCAGAAAACCAACACGTGGTCTTACAGAAGCCAATGCATCCATTACGAGTGACTGTTTGGTGCGGCTTGTGAAGCGGAGGCATCATTGGCCCATATGAGAACGTCGCAACAATTACGATCAATGGAGATACCTATCACACTATGATGTGATGTGAACCATGCTTGGTTTCAACAGGATGATGCAACTTACCACACATCTCATGCCACAATCAATTTATTGCGTCAAACGTTTAATAGGCACTTAATTAGCTGAAATGGTGATGTCAATCAGCCGCCAAGAAGCTGCGATTGGACTATTTTCTATGGGACGCCGTTAATGAAAAATTTTATGCTGACGAACCAGAGACAATTGAGCATTTGATGCCATTGCCGAGATATGACTACATACACTCGAAAAAGTGTATTAAAATTTGTCCGATCGAATGAGGTACGAAATAATATACCATTTCTAACCAGAACAATTGTACTTCACAACGAAAGAACAAATTTGGCAAAATTATAAAACTGTTTTTGTTTTATTGCACTTATATAAACTTTTAAATTTCGCACCCTATTTATAGCCCTGTAAATATTATGATTCGTTCATGTCGATCAACAGTAAATTACCCATCTGGCCACCTTAGCTCTAAATAGTAATTTTATATGTATTTTGTTTTCAAAAGTATTTCAATGTTTTCCAAAAATAGGAAAAAAAAATTCATATTAATAAAACTAAAAGACAATATAATTATACCATATATTGTATTACAATACCAAAAATTGATTAATGACTTGGCAAACAAGAAAAAATTCATTGACAGTAATGCAGAAATGTCAAAACTTTATGAAATATTCGAAAATGTTAAAAATCCTAAAAGGTTTTATTTTTATTTTTTATCTTTTTTCAATTAACATGCAGGTGTGTTAGCAATCTTTAATCTTTCAATCATCTGTCGTTCTTCATTAAGAGATGTCTATCTGCATATAAAACGATTAAAATCAATTTTGTTAACAAATTGTTATGTTTTGCAAACAGTATTTTGAAATGTGAACTCATATTTCCGAATGTGAAACATACGACAAGCTTTTCTTATTATTCCCAGAAGTCGCTGTAGTCTAGTAGGTAGTGTGTTGACTCACTAGATGTGAGGCCATGGTTCAAACTTTAGCTCAGACGTCAACAAAACGAAATATGAAAAATATTTCTTTAGCAACTTTCTTTAAACAGATTTCTGGCAAAAAAATCTGTTCTCCGGAATCGACTTTAAACTTTAGGTCCCGCCACTTATAGATGAAATTAACACACACAATTAAGTGGTGTGAGAAGCTAGGTTGTAATCCTGACTGAAAGGTTATAATGAACAATTATGTATGTATGTATGTACGTATATATTATGTAATTAAGTATGGGGACTTCTATATATTTCTTAAAAAATTTAAATTGATTTTTAATTAATGCAAATGGCCGAAAATGTTTGCCAATTAAAGATTTAATCATTATTATTTCGTTTAATAAAATCATATTTTACAAAATTATAAATATGTTTTTTTTTATTAAATACAAACAAATTAACGCCAACACTACATAAATTACAAACAATTTTTCATAGAAAGCTAAAAAGCAAAGAAATCAAAAGCAAAACGAAAATGAAGAATATCCATGAAATAATGGCTTATCATGAAATTAAATCAAATATTAATTATCTTTAAAAATCTATTACATAATCAAAACTGTTTCTGTAATATTTCATATCTTGCGGTTATTTTTGATTAATTTAACCATTACGGTGGCCCATTGTCAGACACCTTTTTTCCATATTTTTTCTTTTGTGATTTTTATCTCTCTTTTCCGATCAGAAGAAACAAATTTTTATTATAGCGTTGTATATAAATCAAAACATTTTTAGTTTTCTTTGCATTTGTGATGATAATTTATTGCCACTCATCAACTGTATAATGGTCTCCAGCCAGTAATTGTACAAACTTTGCTAACCCGTTGCGTTGATTGTTACACCCTCGCATTTAAGTGTGAGAATATTTAATTTCTTTGCTTTTCTTTTATTTTTTAAATGTAAATTATGTTTACTATTCATAAAACGTTGTTTAGATAAATAATTAAAAAGACGATATATTTCTCTTCTCTTGCAATTTTATTTTTGTTTAAAATAACAAAACATTACTGTTTCGTTCAACAAACGCCCGTGTATAGTTAAATGTTAATCACCAGTTTCAAAAGACTTTTTTAACTTTGTCTTGAAGATTTTTGGTAACTCAAAACAGTAAATGATTTTTAAATTATGACCATTTTGAGTACCCTACTTTATGTATTAGGTATAGAAATATATTTTTGTGTGGGATGAAAACCACAATATGCTATGCACATCTTTTTGCTCTTCTAAAATATGTTGGCTTTAAAACCGCTATTCCCTCAAGGCTTTTTTTTCAATATACATATTTTCATCTGAAGTGTCATTTACATATTTAACGATAGGATTTCCAATTACGAATATGGATAGCTTAACAACCTAAGAATTCGTAAAAATAGTGAAATTTTCGAACATTACGTCTGACGCCAATTATCACAGCGCCATAACAGTAGATAGTTCGAAGCGTTGTTGTGTTCTATAGGCATGCCTTATAAATTTACAAGCCTTCAGTTTTAACCTACAAAAAGATAAAAAATAACGGTAATATTAGAAAACAGAAAAGTGTTGACGTTGGTTGTTCATATTTAAGCCACCCTGAATTTAAAATAATTTTTTTTTAAACCGTGTATAGTTAAATGTTAATCACCAGTTTCAAAAGACTTTTTTAACTTTGTCTTGAAGATTTTTGGTAACTCAAAACAGTAAATGATTTTTAAATTATGACCATTTTGAGTACCCTACTTTATGTATTAGGTATAGAAATATATTTTTGTGTGGGATGAAAACCACAATATGCTATGCACATCTTTTTGCTCTTCTAAAATATGTTGGCTTTAAAACCGCTATTCTCTCAAGGCTTTTTTTTCAATATACATATTTTCATCTGAAGAGTCATTTACATATTTAACTATAGGATTTCCAATTACGAATATGGATAGCTTAACAACCTAAGAATTCGTAAAATTTTCGAACATTACGTCCGACGCCAATAATCACAGCGCCATAACAATAGATAGTTCGAAGCGTTGTTGTGTTCTATAGGCATGCATTTTAAATTTACAAACCTTCAGTTTTAACCTGAAAAAGATAAAAAATAACGGTAATATTAGAAAACAAAAAAGTGTTGGCGTTGGTTGTTCATATTTAAGCCACACTGAATTTAAAATAAAATTTTTTAAAACATCAAATACACAATACAGAACCACTACGGCGATACATGCATACATACACACATATGTAATTGGCCATCACAGTCAGGATAACGATCTAGCTTCTCACAACACTTATGTTGTGTGTGTTAATTTTATACATGAGTGGCGGTACCTACAGTTTAAAGTCGATTCGGAATAACAGATTTGTGAGAAACTTTTTTCATGGCAATTTTATTTATTCTCCGAGTGTTTGCCAGAACTCTGCTGAGAATAAGTCGCCGAAGAAATATTTTTCATTTTTTGTTTTATTGGAGACGTCTGATCTGCGGTGTGAACCGTGACCTCATGTCTAATCAGCCGACACATTACCCACTACGTCGACTAAATGCGGTAACTGTTTTTTATTGTTGTAAGACAGTAATAGCTAGAAAAAGAGGTATTAACCTTAAAAAGGTATACTGGCAATACGACTTTGTAATCAGACCAACTTCATTCTACGATGACGCGGTTTGGTGGTTGAATGCTGCATTCATACGTGAGATTATCATTCCTCTACAAGCAAATAAATGGTTTCACGCAAACTCACAACCAGAAATCATTAAACCTGGTTTGAGGGGTAGTGGTAATCATGATACAAGGTATTCGTAGAACTACATCATCCATGGCAGTGTCCATTACACTGAATTGGCTAACACCAGATACGTTGGCGAAATAAATGCTGGGAACGAGGTAATGAGACTGAGCGCCACAAGACTATGGTAGTAGAGGAACTATGGACATGCTGAAATATTGAGTATAATTGATCTGAATATATATCACGAATACACAATACTTGAACCTGCCGGAGTATATCGTATGGTGCTATATTTACAGACAGTAAAGAGGCCATTATATCACTAGGGATATGCGACGGTTACCTTCATATGGGTTCATGGGCACGTAGGACATTGAAAGTAAAAAAAGCTGGAATATCGGTTCCTTTACAGGCAAAAAATGGCTTCACAAATTTTTTTATTTACAAAAACTTTTAGACTTTAAAAAACCGATGGTCGCCCCAAACCTAAATAAGTAATATATTTTTTATTTAATAAATTGATAAGTATTCCATTGTGATTATTTACCGGTGCTCAATTCAATATTTTCGAATATTTAATTTATTGTTTGCAGATCATTGTTATTTAAATTAAATATCATCTCTGTAGCATACAATTCAAATTTAAATTGTGTTGAGGACGCATTATTGGCTCTTGAAGTTTTAAGAGTTTCTGCAAATCAATGATTGACTTTCAATTTCAAATTTATCAATATGATGGCAATAATAAACATAACGATGCATATAAATTCTTCTCACATATATGTATGTATGTATGTATGTGATACAGTTAATTTAATTGTTTCTTTTGTATTGAAACATTTGTATGACAAAATTTATTATTAAAACGGCATGTGTTTGAACAAATGCTAAATTTTTTTCAGTAATTTTATTAAATTAGAATAAAATTAAATTTTATTAATAAATGCTAGGAATTATGTTTTGATGTTTACTTATAAAGATGAGAAAATTTTGTATTCGATCTGATAAACACAAATCAGGTTTTTCTTCGTATACAAATTACAGGGCTTAAAAAATCTTGGATGCACTGCTCTTAATTTTTTGTTATGTTAGAAACTTGCCGTAAAAGATTAAGAAGCTACAGTTAAATTTGTTTCATACAAGATAAGGACTAATTAGGGAACTTCAGTACAGGCAATCTACGAATTATCTCGTAGTTTAATGGCAAAGAAAAGAAGCAAAGAGTTTCTCAACTCTTTGTAATTTCATTATTCTGTTTCAATATCATTAATGCAGTTATACCAGGATGAATGGTATACTATACTATACCCCAGGATTATAGTGTTGCCATTAGTTATTGCTTAGATATAATGCCCTCTGTGAAATTGGATTGGCTTGTCATATTGGTTTAAGTGGTGAGGCGCTTTGTATTATGTTCGTTACACATACCAATATCTTGGATAAATTATTTGGAGTAATTTTGAACATTCTTAATTTTTTAAAGTCCCAAACACTGAGGAACAGTTTTATAGATCTAGCACAAATCATAGCTGTTTTAAGAGTATTAATGTTGGGGTGTGTTTTTTTTTTGCCAAAAATATCCTCTAAACCTGTCCACAAATTGTAGTCCAGCAAGCTTAAGTCAGAACTTCCAAAGGGTCATTCTTCAGAGTAGATATGTGCTAGTAAATTGTTTCGGAGTCAGACTAGGATTACTTCGGCTCTTCTCTTATCATCATATTCATCCTTATATACTGTATTATCCACTTGTTAATTTTTTTTTATTGATAAGCAACCTCTTTCTTAGCAAGTCATTTGCATGCTTTACTAAGAGACGTTTGAATATTGCCACACTATTCTTTTCAAAGCTGTAGTCAACAAATATGCGTTACGTCATTTGAAAGCACTAAGTGCTCAGATTGTACTGTGTTCTTGATTTGACAGTTTTGATTACTTGTGTCGTTCGAACTGTTCCAACAAGGTCGTATTACACATCGCACGGTACACGATTCTTTGAGAGGGTACGTAGGTAGATTGGAGTGGTAGCTTTGATACCAAAACCTCGCTTGAGCACGCATAGCGGCCCGTTGTGACGTCACAGGTAAACGCAGTCTCTGTACTGACCGAGTTCTACCAAACTCGGAAAGAAGTTGGTCAGCACAAGGACAGCATATTAAAAATCATAACCACCCTACGCTGGAAAACCGGCCCGAAAGTTTGATAAACAAAGCTATATCCTTGACATCAATGGATGATAGCTTTGTCAAGCTGACAAGACTTGGAGAGCGAAATAACCTATATCTGCACATGGCAAGAGATGGGCATTGACAAAGAAAGTGGATAACAGTCTCCTCTTCCTTAGCACATCTGCACCCAAGACAGAATTCGGTAGATGGGAGCTACATTCTTTCCGCGTGTCTTCACATAATACAATGATTTGTAAGCATGGCCACTGTGACCGAGATGGCATTACATTCAAGTCCGAAAATTTGGTAATTTGGCGAGCAATTAATCTCATGGTTTGAAGTAGTTTTTTAAGTCTTAAAGTTTTACTTTTTTATTTAGTCTTTAAAGTGGAAAATTTTAAAAATTTTACAATAACGCTTTGTTTGTTTTTTAATAAAAGTTACAAAGAGAAATTTTTTAAGGAAACATTTTTTAATAGTATGTTGTTGTATGAAGTTGTGTGTGCCACTCTGTAAAAATTTCAAATATGGCAATACCTTTCAAGCTTTCGTTATATTAATTTAAAGAAGTCATGTATAACAAGTTTCCACTTAAAAAGCTCTAGAAATACGTAATACAATCCACAACCGATGAGAAAAAGAATTTAAAAATCTTAGTCTTCAACCATCTTTAAATTAACGGAATTGGAAATTGTTTAAAAAATATTGTTTAACTTTATTTGAAGCTTTTTCAGAAACAAAAAACACAATTATATTTAACAGTAAATTTTGACTGTTAAAAACTATAATAAAAATGTCAACATTTATTTAATTTGAACGATAATATCTGGATTGTAATAAATGATGTCAGGTTTTTTTTATTTAAATTTAAATTAAAGGTTATATTATGATGGTTATTTTACGATGCTTACAGGTAGTTATAAAGCTATTATCAACGTATGCCACACAAATAAATTTATTATAAATTGATATTTTGTATTGTAATAAAATATTTTGAAATTGTTAATTGCTTCAATTCCATTTTCGTTTTTATAACAACTTTTGGTTAAAAACTGTTAAATATTTTAGAAATAATTTTCGAAAGCAAAACATATTAGAATGGGGACATTATATCGATTTTTCTATGAGTAGGCATCACTTTTTACTACTAGACGTGAGACCACGGTTCAAACTCCAGACCAGACATCTCCAACTAAAACGAAACATTAAAAAATATTCTTCCGTAATGCCCTTTTAGCAGTTAAAAACTCCGAGAGTAGATAATATTGCTATGAATTATTTCTCAAAAATCAGTCGTTATGAACTTTCCTAATTAGTTTAGGCACAAGGATACGATTGGGATCATTGAATGCAAGGACTTAACAACCGAAATCACCCCTGGCTCATGCATGCAATGAGAAGGAGCTTAGGGGAACCCAGAATAATGATACAAATGTCTACTAAAAAAAATTAGAAGTGCTGGGTGCCATGGTAGTGGGTAGTGTGCTAGACTATTAGAGTTTCTAGGCGAGTTAAAACGGAGTTTATCGTGGCTAAATTCGACCTCCAAGCCTGGCAAATCAGAAAATATTGAACCGACACTGAAGAACAAATTAAAAAATGTCTTTCTCTTATCGCCGATTACATTTTAAGGAAATTTGTAAAAGTGGACGAAAATGAAGTAAAAAATTGAGTGGCACTGTACAGATCTGTAAAAAAATAAAAGTAAAATAATTCTTACCGTCAGTTCTTGCAGCAACAGGAGAGTTTACCTAATTTCCTGGATAAAGCGAGAGAAATCTAAGAAAAGTTATAAGTAAACCCTTCCTTAGATGTTAGAGTTGGCATCTATAGTGGTCTGGGAAAAAAACGTCTGTGAAATTGATTTGTAGCGCAGCGTTGCATTGTTAAATACCTTTCTTTTATAAGAGCTTATATTGCCTGATCTTGCTATGATTTAAGCTATTGATGCTAACCTGGCTGGGTAGTCAAGGATATTTGGAGGGAATTAGAATTAAAAATTTTGATGGGTATTTTTGTGTGGCTTCATTCCTAATTACAGCACCAATAAACTAATTTTCCTCACGCTTGCCTTAAAAAATTTTAAAACAATTTTTGAACAACACAGTTGTCAGTGAAACTCTATCGGAGCTTTCCTGTAATTTATAAATATTTTCTACTCTGGTTTATTAAACAAAACTTAGAGGATATACTCGTATATGAGTTAAAATGAAGTTTGCTGCAAAATCACTCGAGGCGTTAGTGTACATGAGTAATATAATAAGATTTTTTAATACTTGGATTTCTAGCAATCTTTTTTGGTATTTTTGTTTTAGAAGTTGCCATAGTCTAGTAGGTAGTGTGTTGGCTTATTGGACGTAAGGCCCAGGTTCAAACCCCAGGTCAGACATCAAAACAAAAATATGGAAAAAATATTTCTTCGCCGAGTTCCTCTCAGCAGATTTCTGGTAAAAACTCTGAGAATAAATAAAATTGTCATGAAAAGTTTCTCAAAAATATATCGTTCGGAGTCGACGTTAAACTGTAGGTTCCGCTACTCCTGTATAAAATTAACACACACAACATAAGTGGTGTGAGAAAGTAATCCTTCAGTCGTAATCCTGACTGAAGGGTTGTAATGGCCAATTATGTATGTAATATTTGGTTTTATTTCTATATTCGTTTTTAGTCTGTATATATTTTAATTTGTTTGAATATATAACATATTCAGTAGCAACAGACTATACTATATCATAATTATACCATATTATCCATGGGTTTCCTGTACCGCTTTTTTACTGCCAAAAGTGATTGAATTTCATTTGCCACGGATTATGTTATGCGTACCCGTTTTTATGATTAATTATTATTATTTTCTTTGCGTTTTTTTAATTAAATATGTATGTATGTATATCGATTATAATTTAGAATTGGCAAATTAAATATTGTTTTAAGACACGAATAAACGTGCTTTAAAATACTAAAAACCTTTTGTGGTTAAATTGTTACTTGTGGAATAAATGCTATTTAAATAGTATTGACCCAATTTTTGGCCATTGATTTAAAAACAAGGTTATTTAATGAATTTGCAAAAATATTGTTTAAAATATTTAACAAATCGAATAAGAAAAGATGAAATTAAAAAAATGATTTCTTATATAAAAATTATAAAGCTTTTGCGTGGGTGAATAATTATTTGTTTTCTTTAGATTTTGCCGTTAAATTATTAAAAATTTTTTTTTATATTTCCCAACATATTACGTAGATTAACATATGTTTATTAAATAATAGGCCTTCTGTTAATGATCCCACGGCTATAAAATTATAGTCTGTTTTATTCAATGATTTGTTAATTATAAGTTTTCACTTATTGTCGGCATATTAACAGGTTTTAAATGATTTACAATAGGCGATGACATGAAAATTAGTTTAATTAAAAATTAAAAAAAAATTTAAATAAAATATTTAACGGTATTAAAATATTGAGTATCAAATTAAACGGTGTCTTCAAGAAAAGCAGAAGGCTGGTCACCTCTACAGGCAAAGCAAAAATCATCTGACAGAGTACCCACTAAATTTTTCAGTGAATTGGTTGGTCCAATAACTGTTGTAGAACGTTAGATCTGTATGGAGGAGAATAGGGTTAACTATGTGGATTTGTTTTACGTATGAGATAGTCTATTATACATTGACGTTAGGCAGATCCATCTATATGTCGTTAATAGACACGGATTATTACAAAGTGACTAAAGGTTATTGACATATCTTGAATTGGAGAGGGTGAGGTTAGGTTGTTAAATTATTTCTACTGAGAGTTGTCACAGTTTTATAGGGACACAATTCAACAGATTTTTTCAAGACCACGGTAGATAGTGTACTGGTGTATTACCTAACCGGAATTCGCCAAATTGATATATACTGTCTTGATATATTCATATTTATTTACGTTATCAGGTCTTTCATTAAACGCTTTGAATCTTTAAATTTATATAAAAAATTGTGTGTATCATCGTAAGCTGCTATTCGTTTGAAAGATCTAATACAGCCATCATGTGTGGAATATTATATCGTTCAAGTATCCACCAAGGCTTCTCTGGGTGAAATACATTCTTAATGAACAATTTTTCATGTCCTTGAAGCATAAATTAGACTGTATTTGACCGCCGGTATTATTTATATTGGATTGAAGAATCGATGATGTGTGTGGCTTATTCGCATTCACCTGTGACTTAAGAAAAGCCCACAAGAAAAAGTTTAATTGATTAAAATCGCACGACCTCAGTCGACAGTTCACATCACATCCGGTTGAGATGGTCATGCCATCAAATGGTTTTTGTAAAATATCCAATGTGGCATAAGCCTTTGAAAGCACATGTTGTTGGTGTCCAGATTATCCAATTCAGGTCAAAACAAGTTGACAATCATCAACCATAAGCGCCCGCAATTGCCAGTGATAGCCTTCCCAAGGTTGTCCTCAAAAATCTATGGACTAATAATGCCGTCAGTCAAAAATCCCTGCCAAACAAGGACTTTTTCGGCATGCATTGAATGCTCTTGGGTTTCATGTGGATTGGTATCAACCAAAATTTGACAAATTTGGTTGTTCACCTACCGTATTATCCAGAAATGTGACTCATTGCTGATGATGATTTATCAATGAGATTTACAGCCAAATTGCCAACTGTTCCAGAGCACATTTAGCAAATAAATATCATTGTCTGTGGTCGTTTACGTGCAGTTTCTGGGTTAATTGAATTTTGTACGAATGTAAGATCAAATCACGGTATAGAATTCACCAAGTTGTGGTCTGTGAAAGGTCACGTTCTTGTGAGCAATACCAAATAAACTACCTCGGATTCTTCTGCATAATCTCACTGATAGTGGTGATGTTTTCGGCAGATCTTGCGTTTCGTCGACGTACGGGTATTGGTCGATCGTTTACTGTAACAGTGCACTTATGTATCAGTTTAATAACTGAGTTCATCACGGATTAGAACTTATACATTTTAATTAAGTCTCTATAAATAATTTTATAAAATTGAATATTAAATTATTGAATATTAAGAGCATTACTTTTACCACATCAAAGATGACTTTACACTGCTAACCTCAATCTATTTAACAACAACATCCGTTTATTGAATTATTTGTACAAGTTTACATACATAGGTCAACACCTGTTGGATGCTTCATTTCATATATTGTAAATTAAATTCATAAAATAATTAAAACCGGCATTCGTTATGGTGGATTAGCACTTGATTAATATGCACTTATGTTAGAGCGTAAAAAGAAAATTAACCTGGATTTACCATGTATGTATGCCTAACATCAAACATCAGAAAACAATATACAGGCTGATCCATAACCGACCTTTAACATGCAAAGCAACATAACAATAGCAACAACAAAAGCAAACTAGAAAATTAACAATAATTAACAATTAACTATATTGTTAACTATAACAACAACAATAATAAAAACATTTTTTTTAACAAAAACATACATGGTCTCAGGTAAAAATTTAACAACTTTACGCCAGGGCTTATAACATAAAGTGGGCAAGAGATAATAATACTTAATGGATTTAAATAGAAATAACATTGAGCCTAATCATTAGACCCTTAGCAATAACAACAATAATAGTTGATAAATTAAAAAGCAAAGAAAGAAGGGTCATATGTAATGATCTTTGAATACATACGTGCACACATGTCATCACTACAAATTCTTTTTGAAAAATAACAACAACAAGAAAATGTAAGTAAATAAATAATAGATATACTCGTTGAAATGCACAATAGAAGAAAATATTTAATAAAAACTATCTAATGTTTCTTTAAAAGCGACTAAATGTAGGTATCATAAGCAAACTTTATTATTTGACATGCATTTGACAGTCATTGATAGCAGACTAACGTTTTACTTGTGTTGAAAATAAAAGAAATTGAATTTCGAATTTTCTTATGAAAATTATTTAGCTGGAACAATTATAGAGAATCTCTACAAGCATTCCAATATTATTCTAATAGAAATAGTCCTTTTTACGACGCGTCGAAATTAGTACTTAGTTTTTAGGAGAGGTGAAGAGTCAATTAAATTAAATAAATATGTATTGGCTCTAACAAGTTGAAATCTAATATGAAAATACGGTGCTCACTCGGTATTCCCGACTACCCCGTTATTGCAATAGATATATGTACAAAACCATTTCCAATTATAATAATAACAAGGAATTTTTCGATAAAATTTTGACTCCAGTTAATGTGAAAATTCAGTTTTCACAACAAATCTTTTTTAATTAGTTGCGAATATCGAGGGCATACTGTACTTTCTTTCTGCGAAAGAAAAGTGCTTAAAACAGAGAGAGAGAGAGAGAGAGAGTATCTTAATTGTTATAGATTATTGTCGAATTAATGAATTCTTTCACACCTTTTATGTTTCCAAAATTATAGAGAAGATAAGCAAAATTGTATTTTCTAAACTATTAGTGACTATTAGTAACAGAGAAACCTTAACAGTTCGATATTTTGCAATAAAATATTTTGTTAAGAAATAATATTCAGATTTGTTTCTGTATTAAGAAAGTAATTAAAATATAAAATAACACAGAAGGCGGATATGAAATGTTTAAATATTTAAAAATCCATGAAGGCAGACATATTATAGTTTAAATATTGATTACATAGGAATGGGGACACTAGGACTTATTATATGCCTGTCAATAATTCTGTTATTTACTAATACTAATTCGACAATGATGTATAGCTATACTTCCCTTTTAATATTGCACTTCAAGCATTTCTTCCCACTGAGCTGGAAAATAATGTAATAATATTTGAATACCATTAACATGCATCTTAGGGGCCTGTTACCATGAAGTAGGAATGAAGAAACAAATAATTTGTATCACTTGAAGGTCCCTGCGGTATATTGAAGAATTACAAACCAAAAATAACTTCAGATAATGGAAATTAAAATTGGAACTTTAAACACAAACAAAATATCAACATCACGTCCGAAATGTATTTTTTTTATTAAATTTTGTAGAAAGAAAAAAATTAAAAATTTAAAAAAATTGCAACAGAGCATCACACTGGCAAACATTAAGCAGTTAAAATAATTAAAAACATAAAAATGTGTACAAACTTGAAAAAAAGAAGGAAAAACAAAATAAGAAAAAAAATTAAAATAACCGAGATAAACTGTGGTCTCCAAACAATTTAACATTAATGATGATGGTTTGTTAACAATTGTAAAACGATCGTTTAAATAATGATCGTCTAATAAATTTCTAGAGCAACTATAAATACCTTAAACGTTTAACTAACGAAACATATTCAAAGCACAGCTGTTCAACGAGCATCAACTCATTTAAATAAAAACAACTTCTACTCAAACCCTTTAGTAAAAACTTAAGCAAGAACATGCGTGGTTTAATAGTAAGTGAAATTACAAAATACTTCCCGTTTTTGTCATGGAAACAAAAGGACTAATTTTGTATATCTTTTTGTTTTTCTACATAGATTTTGTGTTTTGCTGCTTTGGCCGTAGCTGCTCCCCAAGGATACAATTATCCCAGCCAGCCTAGCAACCAGTATTTGGCCCCATCTACTGGTGCTGGTGGTTATGATGGCCATGCCGGTTACCAGCAACAACCTTTGGTTTCCAAACGCTTTTTCATTCACTCGGCTCCCGAAGAGGAGGAAGTGGAGATACAACACAAAGACATTTTAGTCGGTCAAGCCCGTAAAAATTTCAATGTCGTATTTGTTAAGGCACCAGCCGCTGCTGCTCAAAAGACCAAAATCCGTGTCATTCCCGCCGTTAACGAAGATAAGACTGTCATTTATGTTTTGGCCAAGAAGGGCGCTGAAAATGAAATCATTACCCATGTTGAAGAACCTCATACCACCACTGCCAAACCTGAAGTATTCTTCATTAAATACAAGACCAACGAGGAAGCTGAACATGCTCAACGCTCTATCCAGTCTGAATACGATCGTTTGGGTGGCTCTACTGTTATCTCCAATGAAGGAATTTCTTCAGTCTCATCGGTTATCGGTTCCTTAGATGGTCATGGTAGCGATTTCGGTACTGGTGCTGGTTTTGGTGCTGGTGCTGGTGCTGGTTTTGGTGCTGGTGCTGGTACTGGTTTTGGTGCTAGTGCTGGTGCTGGTGTAGGTGTTGGTGCTGGTTCCGGTTCTGGTTCTGGTGCTGCTAACACTGCTTATTTGCCACCTGTGAAGAAACACTAAAAAGGCGTTTTGTTTAGAAGTAGTTTGACCTTCGGTCATTTGAACTGATGTGTGATAGACTTGATAGTTACTACAGAATTGTTGTTATTTTTATAGAATTTTAAAGGATTGTTTTGAATTCATTTTTAAATGTTTTCTATTTTGCTAAATATAATTAAATTTTAAAGACAAAAACATATTTTTTTGATTTTTATTATGCCATTAAAGCATTTAAGGACATAGCTTATCATAAACAGACTACAATCATATAGAATAGGCCTAAACTTTTCAGAAATATACAACAAAACTGGAATCATATACTAGTATGAGATGAAACATATTTATCAGCTCGTAGCCTTGTCAGAAGTCGGAATGCTTTGGAATCAAGGGTGCTCTGAAGTCGTCGCCACAGGCTGGCCTCGAGGTAATCTTGTATCTGCAACCATTGGATATCTTTCTCCAAAACATGGCTGCTAGAACTGCACTTAGGCTTAAGTTTTATGTACGGTAGAACAGGCTTTAATACAGCACGTGGTGCAACTGATTACCCGGGTATTAGATGAGATTACATGGTACCGAGAGCTATTTTAGGACGGACATACGAAGCTCACACTTTTACACGGGAAGAATTGCTTGCTGAAGCTCTCATTGATGGATGGTAATGTAACGATCTTCATCGATGGCTCAAAAATGGATTGTGGAACTGGGATCATACTGATTACCTAACTAGGCCAGCGTGCCTAAGGCGAAAGAAATTGCCTTTTAGACCTTTTTCATCGTGTACGTTGACATGACACCCGCCAATACTGGGATCCGCCCCATTGTGGCAGAGAAGGAAACGAAAAGGCGGACGAACTGGCGCGGATGAGATCTAAGATATTTGAGAAAAAGACAATTGAGGGGATATGATATGCGTCTTTACAATAAAACTTTTTCAAATTAGTAAAAGTAGCATGGAATTCCACAAATCATAGGTGGTCCAACATACCTGGTTGCCGAATTTCAAGACTGTTTAGCAGTGTACGGCAGGAAAATCAAGGAACTACTTAAGTTCGATAAGAGACAGTTCCCACTCTAATAAGTATTCTAAAGGGGCACCTCGCTTTTGGCAGTTTGGCTGACTAGCTTGGTCTGCAAAAGGAGGAAACGGAATCGGTACAACATCTTTTATGTGAGTAGTCTGTACTTTAAAACAGACGTCATCGGTTTTTGGGTGAAAGAAGAGAATTTGAAGACCTAGGCGTGGTGGCAAACGTGCTACTGAGGGAACTGGCCGGTTTTATCATAAACTCGCGGTGGTTCAACGCCACTAACTAAAGCCACCACTAACGTATTTTGACAAGTGGGCTTTCCCTACACTGGATAACACAAGGGCTGCGAACGACAAACTATTCGCCAGCCTACTCTAGCTTTGCCAGATCAGAAGTTTTGAAACCATTAAATAGATAACCCCTTAGATAATTCCCTTCCACTCTCAAAAAAGTTTAAATCTGGATTTATTTGCCAATATTCTAGGCTTGGAAGGCGTTAGGTATGACGTATGTAAATGCGTATAAGAATTTACCATTCCTTAATGTGTTCTTCTAAAATAGGTTGGAAAAATAAAGACGAACTTGAAATACTCTGTATTTAATTTTATAATCAATATAAACGTAGTCTCTTTTCTTTTATTTAATTTCCTATTTGATTATCAAATTCATTTACAGTTTAATTAGCAGAACGAAAGTAATTAAAAAGTATCGATATCACTGAAGAAAGAAAGCAAAAATAAACTTCCTATTGTGTATCCATTGTAATCTAATCTGTTAGTATTTCTTTTTTATAACTTAATACACCATAACTAAATTGAGAATTGAACAATTTACCATGACCGGTATTGGTGTCAAAGTTATTAAAAAAAATTGATTTCCTAAGGGATTTCTTTCTCGTTTTATCTTGAAATTTTTTGTTTTGTCTGAAACATACCGCCTCAAATTAATCACATTGACTAAGTTTGAAATTAAAAGAAATTGAAGTTTTAATATCAGATAATTTGTATATGATAGTGTGTTATTAAACACCTATTAAATAGTATTTCATATAAAAATGCTTAACCATGTATGAACTATTATACAGTAGCTAAGCAATTTAATGTCAAAATTATGTAAATTAATGCCGTGCTTTCAGATGTTGTCTTGTGTTGGCATAGAGATTTCTTTTTATCTGATTGTCACTGTTAATAGGGAAAAAAACGATGAAACTTTACACTTGAACACAGAAATCCGTATTCTGTTAATCACTGATTTTGGCAATTTTTTTTGCTTTTGTTTTTAGCAAAATTTTCAAAGAGATTTTAGTTAAACACGATTTCCCATGCCATCTGTCTAGACCATATAATCCATTTCCTTTGAGAACTTCAACTTTGGAATGATATGTTTCCTATTATAGTAAGTATTTGACTAGGCTGGATCTTATAATTAACACTTTTTAAAATACAACTGACGAATAACGTAATGAAAAATTGAACAGTCAAATGCTGAAGCATAACGTGGGGACTCGGCGATCATATCTTTAATCCCGATTATACTTACCATTGTGCCCACTAGCGCTTAGTTATATCAATTGTGTTGTATTCAAATATTTCAAAGCGTTATAATAAAAGCTGAAAAGACAGGACTAGACAGAATAATTACCTCCAATACGAAGGTAACAAGAATAAAGTTCATATGCAAAAGACCATTTAGTAATTTAAACACTTAAATGCAGGATGAAAACCTCAAGAAATTCCCATCGTCCTTAGTCAACTGAGTCTGTTGTACTTTGTTTTACTATTTCGCTGATACTACTGTTCTAGTACCCGCAAATTTTTAGTTAGAAGGCGCATTTTTCGTAGTAGAATATCAAACTTGTTTGATTTTTGGCCTGTGTTTCACTGTTTTATGGATGTATGATATGCAATGGAATACTTACATGAACACCTTCACGATATTAGCGTAGTGAAAAATGATGAATGCTTCAAAACACATGGCAAATACTGTAGTCATCGAAACGAAAGCAAACTATTTTTTGACATTGCTTATCTTCTGTGATTTTAAAACCCCAATATTTTAAAGTGACACTATACTTGACATAACTGTCATAGAGGAATAGATTGGAAAAAGTTAAGAATATACACTATACTATACAATACAATATACACTATACAATATACATATATACAGTATACACTCTTATAATAGGAAGTAAGGTTGATATCGCTTAATGCTGAGCGCATAATACATACATAATTGGCCATTACAATCCTTCAGTCAGGATTATGGCCTAGCTTCTCACACCATTCATGTTGTGTGTATTAATTTTATACATGAGTGATTTTTTCACAACTTTTTTTTCAGAAACTTTACATAACAATTTTATTTGCTCTCAAGGTTTTTGCCAGAAATCTGCTGAGAGGAAGTCGGCGAAGAAATATTTTTTTCTATTTCGTTTTGATGTCTGACCTGAGCCTTGAACCGTGGCCTCAAGTCTAATAATCCAACACATTTCCTACTAGACTACGGCGACTTTTAGCTCATAGTAAGACAAGAGAACTTTGGTTGGTCTCATCGCCTTCAGCCTACCTAACTTCAATGGTATGTATGGACATGCAACAAAGAGGAGTATTTCTGAATTCGTTTAATTTTACATTATGTTCCATTTTTATTTTGTAGTCATCGCAGTCTAGTAGGTGAAGTCGCCGTTGTCTAGTAGGTAGTGTGGTGGTTTATTAGACGTAAAGCCAGGGTTCGAGCCCCAGGCCAGACATCAAGACAAAATACAAAAAGTATTTCTTCGGCGACTTCATCTCAGCGGATTTCTGGCAAAAACTCTGAGAGCAAATAAAATTGCCATGAAAAAAGTTTCTCAAAAATCTGTCGTTCGGAGTCGACTTTAAACTGTAGGTCCCACCACTCATGTGTAAAAATTAATACACACAACATAAGTGGTGTGAGAAACTACGACGTTGTAAAATGGGTCAATTCGACCTCCGGGTACTGTACTTGTCAATTAAGACAAGGATTACGAACTAGTTTCTCCCATCACTTACGTTGTGTGTGTTAATTTTATACATGAGTGTCGTGACCTACAGTAGGAAAAACAAAATACGAAAAAAAAATTAAAATAACCGAGATAAACTGTGGTCTCTAAACAATTTAACGTTAATGATGATGGTTTGTTGGCAATTGTAAAACGATCGTTTAAATAATGATCGTCTAATAAATTTCTAGAGCAACTATAAATACCTTAAACGTTTAACTAACGAAACATATTCAAAGCACAGCTGTTCAACGAGCATCAACTCATTTAAATAAAAACTCCTTCTACTCAAACCCTTTAGTAAAAACTTAAGCAAGAACATGCGTGGTTTAATAGTAAGTGAAATTACAAAATACTTCCCGTTTTTGCCTTGGAAACAAAAGGACTAATTTTGTGTATCTTTTTGTTTTTCTACATAGATTTTGTGTTTTGCTGCTTTGGCCGTAGCTGCTCCCCAAGGATACAATTATCCCAGCCAGCCTAGCAACCAGTATTTGGCCCCAGCTACTGGTGCTCATGGTTATGATGGCCATGCCGGTTACCAGCAACAACCTTTGGTTTCCAAACGCTTTTTCATCCATTCGGCTCCCGAAGAGGAAGAAGTGGAGGTACACCACAAGGACATTGTAGTCGGTCAACCCCGTAAAAATTTCAATGTCGTATTTGTTAAGGCACCAGCCGCTGCTGCTCAAAAGACCAAAATCCGTGTCATTCCCGCCCTTAACGAAGATAAGACTGTCATTTATGTTTTGGCCAAGAAGGGTGCTGAAAATGAAATCATTACCCATGTTGAAGAACCTCATACCACCAATGCCAAACCTGAAGTATTCTTCATTAAATACAAGACCAACGAGGAAGCTGAGTATGCTCAACACTCTATCCAGTCTGAATACGATCGTTTGGGTGGCTCTACTGTTATCTCCAATGAAGGAATTTCTTCAGTCTCATCGGTTATCGGTTCCTTAGATGGTCATGGTAGCGATTTCGGTACTGGTGCTGGTTTTGGTGCTGGTGCTGGTGCTGGTTTTGGTGCTGGTGCTGGTGTAGGTGTTGGTGCTGGTTCCGGTTCTGGTGCTGCTAACACTGCTTATTTGCCACCCGTGAAGAAACACTAAAAAGGCGTTTTGTTTAGAAGTAGTTTGACCTTCGGTCATTTGAACTGATGTGTGATAGACTTGATAGTTACTACAGAATTGTTGTTATTTTTATAGAATTTTAAAGGATTGTTTTGAATTAATTTTTAAATGTTTTCTATTTTGCTAAATATAATTAAATGTTAAACACAAAAAACATATTTTTTTAATACTCTTAACAGGACTACAATCATATATAATAGGTCTAAACTTTTCAGAAATATACAACAAAACTGGAATCATATACTAGTATCAGATGAAACATATTTAACAGCTCGTAGCCTTATCAGAAGTCGGCATGCAGAAGTTGGAAGTCGACTACAGTTTAAAGTCGACTGCGAACAATAGATTTTTTGAGAGACATTACATATCAATTTTATTTATTCTCAGAGTTTTTGCCAGAAATCTGCCGAAGAATTACTTTTTTTCATATTTCGTTTAGTTGAAGATGTCTGACCTGCAGTTTTAACGGTGGCATCACGTCTAATAAGCCAACATACGACCTACTATACTACGGCGTTTTTATGCAAACCAAATATTCTAGACAGATTGGCATAGTTTTCATTCAATTATTGCAGAATAGGGAAAGTTAACATCCTTAGTTTGAATGACAATTATCTGCAATGATGTTTTAGAATTTCTATCATTATTTTAATGATGCTACATTACTTTCTGAAAATTTTTTATAAGATTTAATTCATAATAAATTTGTAGACAACAACTGAAGTATTTGGCTACCTTGCCGCAGGTGTTTGACAGACATGTTGGTCACGCAACAATGACGTATCTTACCAAATAGCCACTGCTTTTTCTTCTAATTTTTTGTTTTATTTTAAATTACTTATAAATATACATACAAATGTGTATATACTTTATTTTATATATTTTTTACGAAACTTTCTTGCCTATAATTATTAGAAATACTCAAAAAATTTATTACAACGTATTTATTTTTTTGATTTTTTTTTCATTTCTTATATGACTTTGAATATTCAACAACAATTTCAAGTCTATAGTTTTATTTCCGTTAACAACATTATAAAGTTTAATAATAAAGTAATTTGTTTGGAAATAAAGAAGAAGAAGAAAAAAATTGTGTGAGTCAGTCTATTAAATATATTCCAACAGCATTATTAATTACAAGGTTGGCTAAGAAAACGCCCAATAAAAAAACTTAATTTTAAAAAAATATTTCAAAGGAATAAAGGAATGAAACAGAGAATTTGCAATTATTTTTGTATTGTCGTTAGCATTTTACTAAGCTTACATGTAATTATAGTATTTTAAAATTATATTTTTTATTTTAAACTTTTTTTTGCTTAAATTTCTTATTAATTATACGACATGTTATATATACCTCTGTACATACATACATTTGTGTATTCCTTGCATACGTTTGTAGTCTAAGAGATATTTTGTTTTCTCGATGACATTGTCGACAAATTCATTCATATTTTGTATTTTAATGTCAAAATGTCAATTTATTTACCAAAAAATAAACGTAATTAAAAATATATTAAGATGTCACTTTAACCAACATATTATTACTGAAGCAACATAATATTAAATTTTTTTTCTTTGTTGCTTTCAGGCACAAAAGAAATATTTTAGGGTGTCCCTTATTAAATTTCTAAAATGTATTTGTGCTACTATTACATTCAATATTTGTGATACTAATGAATTTGATGATTGTAAATAGCATATACAGTGTTGTATTTTCGATGACGTCTGTCAAATGCTAAGCCAATTTACTATATATATACCATCCATGTTAATTCTATTCGATCGTATAAGTACCATTGAAGCTCAACAAACGATGTCTTTATTGATTTATCGATTGTCCTTGTTCTTGAACAACCTCAAGCAAATATGTTTATTTCAGATCACCTAGTCTAGTAGGCAGTTCGTTGTCTTGTCATGATTGAAACCCCAGGTCAGACATGTCCAAAAATAAAAAATATATTTCTTCATCAACTTCCCTTCATCAGATTTCTGGCAAAAACTCTGAGAGTAAATAAAATTGCCATAAAAAGTTTGTCAAAAAGATCTGTCGTTCGGAGTGGACATTAAACTGTAATGTTTTAATGGTTTAAGATAGAAAGATGTCTTCTTCGAATTTCTTTGCTGTATTTTGTGAAATATTTTGTCAAAAGACTTACAGAATGTATGGCTGATCGTATTGTACTTTCGCCGTTTAAGCGTTAAGCGTTTAAGGCGTTAATTGCCTCGCATTGATCCATTTGTAAAAGTGACTCCTTTGTTATTATACTTGGTTATTTATCGGCAGTCTTGTGGTAAAAACTCTTTTTCACAAAAGAAAAAAAATCTGTCGTTCGGAGTCGACTTTAAACTGTATGTCTACTGTATGCCACTCATGTATAAAATTAACACACACAACATAAGTGGTGTGAGAAACAAGGTCCATAATACTGACTGAAGGGTTGTAAAGACCAATTATGTATGTGCAGTTTTGTATTGTTGTGCGCTTTTGTAGAAGACACTTTTAAGAGTCTACATTCAATGTACCACATGAATCGACTTGAATGGGATATGTTAGAGATTGCATTCCACTAATAAGAGTTTCTAATAAAATATTCCTTATGTAACTGTCTTTCAGAAATTTCACGAAATAGAATTGACGTCGCCGTAGCATAGTAGCCTAGTAGGTAGTGTATAGACGTGAGGCCACAGATCAAGCCCCAGGTCAAATATCTTCAATAAAATGAAATATTTCTTCAGTGACTGCTTCTCAGCAGATTTCTGGCAAAAACTCTGACAGTAAATGAAAATTGCCATGAAAAGTTCCTCAAAAATCTGTCATTTGGAGTCGATTTTAACCGTATGTCCTGCCACTCATGTATATAATTAACACAAGCTACGTGTGAGCAGTTATGTAGTAATCCTGACTGAAGGGTTGTAAAAGGAAAGGTTTCATGTACAGCTGTAAGATCCGTAAGGAAACTGAAGTTGAAATTCTTTCTGAAAACTTGCAGATTTTAAAATCATTCGTGCTATTGTCAGCCTATTAAGCTATTTTCTAAAGCTGGTGGCAAATTTGATGTACGATCTTATCTTGGATTAAATCTTAAAATTTTAGGAGTTAAGAGCGGCTTTTAATGGCAAAGTGATTGCACTTTCGAATGTAGTTTATGAATGAGATTAGAGAGAATGGAATCAGAGAAAGTTGACCTTTATAATTTGCAGAATCATAAAATTCTTAAGGCGGAACAAGGTATACCGCTATTCGGTGTAATTACCGCAGCTCACATTTTGATTTGACTTATATTCTATTTGAGAAGGAAGTCTAGACTGTAAGCAAATGTTCACTGTACTTGAATCGAACTTAAATCGTGAACGAGAATTTGTGGCACTTGAACAGATATCGAAAGCAAAAATACCTTTCATGTGGATTCATTATTAATACTTTTAATTTCCTTTAATTAAAACCACTTGTTTAAATATGATGTTTGGTTATTAACTTTTCTAAATTTATATATTTTTTTTAACAAATTTTCAATAAACAAAATTGTAACTCTAAATAAATCATCTTTCATTTCTTTTTTTGTAACGTATGTTGTGTTATAATAATTTATTATTTAAATTAACTTTTAATGGCAAAACCATAGCAGCAACCTTTTAGTAGTTTTTTAAAATTAATTTCTTTTAAATTCCATTTTTAATTTTGATTATTTATTATGTATGTATGTGTGTACGCTTTATAATCGGGATTCAGCAAAATTTTGTAAAAAAAACTTCTTTCTTCTTTCTCTTGTTAATAATCTTCAATAGAATGCAGCAAAAAAAATTATGTTTGTGTTGCTTTGATCAGCATTACAGACAAATACAAATAATTTCGTATTCGTGTGATGATTATGGTCAGAGGAAACATAATTTGGTAGCCGGTATATAAATAGTTGGTAAAATGTTAAAGAAGTCAGTACAACTTCAATAGCTACAGAAAGCAAAACAAAACTTCAATAACAAACAAAAAAACTTCAATTCAACTATTTTAGTTAAAACTCAAGCTTAGAAATGCGTGGATTCATTGTAAGGATATTAGAATATTAAAAACAAAACATAAAAATCGTTATTTAATACATAAATTCTTTGATTTTTTTTAAGGTTATGTGTTTGTGTGCCGTTAGCTTAGCCGCCCCACAGGGTTACAATTATAATCCTCAGGCTGGTGCTGGTGTTGGCGTTGGCGTACAACAAACAGCAACTGGCGGTTTTTCAGGCGGCTTTTCTGGTATTTCAGCTTCTTCCAGTGGCGGTGCTTTCTTCCAGGGTGGCCACAGTTTGCAACAGTCTGGCTTTGGTGGCCATCAACAGGTGCATCAACAACAACAGCAGCAACAAGCTATTGTATCGAAACGTTTCTTTATCCATTCGGCTCCTGAAGATGTAGAAGAGGATTACAAAGAGAAACACATCACTGTCGGTGTGCCCAAAAAGAACTACAATGTTGTGTTCATTAAATCGCCTGCCAAGTCCAACAAGAAGACCTCCATCAAAATTAGCCCTGCTCCCAATGAGGAGAAGACTGTCATTTATGTCCTTAGCAAGAAGACCGATGCCTCCGATATCCAAGCTGAAGTTGTTGAACATGCCACCACAACTGCCAAACCTGAAGTCTTCTTCATTAAATACAAGACAAACGAAGAAGCCAACCATGCCCAAGAACAAATCCAAGCTCAATATGATGCTTTGGGTGGCAGCAGCCAAGTTACCGATGAAGGTATTGCTCCTGTCACCTCAGTTATTGGCTCTTTGGGCGGCGTTGATGCTGGTTCAGCTGCAGCTGCTGGTGGTGCTATTACCGGTGCTGGCTCTGCTGTTGGTTCTGGTCATTTCGGTGGAGTTCAAAGTGCCGGCGGCAACTTCGGTGGTGTACAAACCGGTGGTGTCATATCCGGTGCATCCAATAACAATGCTTACTTGCCACCAAATTTCTATTAAAAAAAAACTTTTCTAGTGAATTGAACTGTTGTAGTCTTGCTTTCGTTTGCTGACAAACGAAGGCAAAACTATAATTATTGTTATTGTTGTTTGTTATTATAATTATCGTTGTTGTATATTTACTTTAAAATTTTTTTTTTAATTTTTCCTTTAGTTAATACCTTTTGTACAATTTTAATAAATAAAAAAAATTATTTTGAAAAAAAAAATTGTTACGATAACCTCTTCATTAAAAACTTTTTCCCAATGCTCTTGACCTGTTCATGTTTCATATCTTCTTTGAATCTTAAAAAAAAAAAACAAGAAAACGAACTTCTTTTTAATTTAATTTTCTTACCTTTTGTACTCTTATCATTCATTCATTCATTCCTTCAATGTATCTATCAATCATAATTTGTAATGGTTTAGTTTCATATACTCGTATATTTTCTTCTTCTCCTTCGCTTGATTTCTTGTGTAGTTTAATTAAACTTGATGATGGTTTTTTTGGGGTTATAATATTATCCCCGGGTTGTTCGACTGTAAGTCAGTAGGTTACGTGTTTCAATAATTATAAATCAACATGATTTGGTTTTTTCTGTTTTTATTTCTTCATGCTTTAAAATCAAACAGCATAAGGTGCATGTGTTTATTTGTTATGTTATACTTTCACTTAAAAAAAAATTATTTAAATTATGTTTTTATAAATAATTTCATTCAAAACATGCAATTGAAGGCGATGCCCTTGCCGGTGGAAGGGTATGTGATTTAAATAACTACAGCCTCGGTTATAAAAATAAAGTAAACAGTCCGACTCAATTAGTATGAGGCTATCAAAGCAAACTGAATCAGTAAGACATAGGGTATTTGGTCACCTTTTGCTGGAACCCAGCCCATATGAAGATTCATGGCAAAGAGCAGGCAGACGAGTTTTCCAGAATCTTCTACAGATCAGAATCTTTCTGTGCAATACAGAATAAAGGAGTTTGGAGGCAACGAGCCATGTCAAGCTACACGAGCTCCTAAACCATATATTTTTGTCTTGGTGTGATGGAGATTTGCATTTTATTAATCGGAAATGGCATACAATAGCAACCGCTTTGAAAATTTATTTCAAAGTGGAATTCAGGCACAATATTTTAATTCTGTGATGAGAAAAACGATTCATTACAACACATACCTGCAGCTTTAAGGTGTTAATGTCTTTCAAAAAATAAAAACACGTGGACGCTTATCCTTACTCGCACCCAACAGTCCCTAAGATCCTTTAGGTAAAAACTTTATAGTGTAAGTAGATCGCCTGTTAACAATACTTTAGTACGTCTACAAAACTATGCAATACAGTACGAAGGAATACATTTTTAATTTGGATTACAATGATTAATCAAACATAATTGGTCATAACAACCCTTCAGTCAGGATTACGACCTAGCTACTGACACCACTTATGTTGTGTGTGTTAATTTTACTCATGAGTGGTGGAACCTACAGTTTAAAGTCGATTGTGAACGACAGATTTTTTGAGAAACTTTTCATGGCAATTTTATTTACTCCCACAGTTTTTTCCAGAAATCAGCTGAGAGGAAATCGCCGAAGAAATATTTTTTTTGTATTTCGTTTTGATGTCTGACCTGGGGTTTGAACCCAGGCTTTACATCTAAACACACTACCTACTAGACCACGGTGACTTCAAAAAAACTTAACAAAAAGTTAATTATTTCTGAATAATAAAAAGAAACTTACACACGATGAGTTTGCTATAAAAATAAGCAACAGTCTCGGGAGTATATAACAGTCTAGAGTTTCCTTTAACAGTCTGAAGGCTTAAATCTCTTTATAATCATTTACTATTGGCCGCTGATATCTTTACCATCTTCGGGACTATGAAATTAAAAGTTCAGGTAGCCTTGGTAGCTCGGAAATAATAGAGCTATTAGTATTCGAAAATGATCATGTAAAGGATTTAATCTGCAAGTTACAAATACCAATTACACTGCAGTATAATAACTCAATAGTGTGGAATCCTTGAAATCAAAAACTATCATCTTGTGCACTATAACTACCACCGAATATTGCGTAAGCGAGATTATGCAAGTTATGGGGGAAAATTGCCCCATTTGGCGAATAAGAAAAGACTTATCACTACTGTGATCAATGAATTTAAGTCCGATTTGTTTGTTTACGCACCTAATTTGCTGGAATTAATTTTTATTTCCAACCTTAATAATCTACAGTTCATGGGCATTTTATAAAACGAAGCTGCCCAGATAAACTATTGAATTTTGCTGCACAACTTATATAGAGCTAAAGATATTATGTTAAGAACTAAAAAGAAAACAACACTTTCAATATTTGTTGTTTTTTTGGTAGTTTTTTTATTGGTCATTACAACCTTTCAGTCAGGATTACGACCTGTGGGACCTACAGTTTAAAATCGACTCCGAACGACAGATTTTTGAGAAACTTTTCATGGCAATTTTATTTACTCTCAGAGTTTTTGCCAGAAATCTGTTGAGAGGAAGTCACGGAAGAAATATTTTGTCATATTTTAGGTGGAGATGTCTAACATGGGGTTAGGTTTGTAAATTTTAGAATTTCTCTCGATTGGATTCTTGTCTTTAAAAAACTCAATGTGTGACTCAAAAAACATTTTTATATTCGGTATATATGTATGTAGTCTTGTAGTCTTATAGACTGAGACTTAAAGACTACCAGACCACTGCAGTGTCTTTCAGGCGGAGGTGGTGGCCATACAGGCTGCGGCGAGTATTATTGGGGATGGAAGGGTCTCCAAGAGGAACGTTACCATACTTTCTGATAGCCAGGCGGCTATCAGGGCTTTGAGTTCTAACGTGATGAACTCCAAGACGGTGTACGGCTGTCGCAGATATCTCGACGAGATAGCGAAACGATATGACATCCATATCGTATGGGTACCGGGACACAGTGGTATTCCGGGCAACTGTAGAGCTGATGAACTTGCCAGGCGGGGCACGACCATCGAGCTCACCGCTGAGTTCTCGAATCTGGGCATACCAATGAGGACCTGCAAGCTCATAATTGATAATGCGATCGTCGATTCCGTCAACGACAGGTGGGCGGCCTCGGACACGGGTAGAACGGCTCGTAAAATCTGGCCAAGGCTGGATGAGGGGCGCACAATGAGTCTACTTAAACTCCAAAGTGGCGCGCTCAGTGTAGTTGTCGGTGTCATTACGGGGCATTGCATTATGGGTACGCATGCGAGGCGCATTGGACTTGGACACCTTGCTAACGACTTCTGTAGAAGCTGCAGAGATGAGGAAGATGAGGAGACTGTCTCTCACCTGCTGGGTACATGCCCGGCTCTATGCCAAAGGAGAAGGAAGTACTTGGGTACTTACTACATGGATGATCTGGAGGAACTGTCAGAGATTGACATTGGCAGCCTAAATCGCTTCATCAGGAGCTCCGAATGGTTTCGAGACTAGGGGACAACGGATTACTGTGGTAGCACAATGGGCCCAATGCGGCCTAAGTGTGTCCATCACCAAGAAAATTTTTCTTGGATGGGCAGCCACCTCTACCTACCTACCTACCTATATATGTATGTACGAATGTTCATTACTTATTTAAATACTTTGTTTTTGAATTTATTTATTATTTACGGGTATAACAAAATATTTATCAAAGCAATAAAATGATATTCTTTCTAAAAATGTTACATTTTGCAGAATGTGCGTACATCTCTCAAAAAACGAAAGAAACTTGTCCAAGGAGTTAGTAAATTAAATAAAAAACAATCTTCAAAATATGTATTATAATATGCGAAATTTTGTTAAAATAAATTGTTGTTGTTATTACAGAATTTGTGGACTAAAAAATAATTACACGCAGTCGAACAGTCGAACATATTGTTAAGTCTTCTTTAAAATGCAAACGCCCGCTGTATTACAAAGAATACGCTAGTTTATGGCACACTTAACTTCACCCCGTTATAAGCTGTCAGGAGAAGAGAAAGAAAAAAACACCAAAATAATCTCACCAAAGATGAGATTTTAACTCATCATCATCAAACACCAGTTAAATGACAAAAAGATGGATGTTTTTGTCAATTCAAAAAAAAAAGTAAAAAAAGAATCTCCCAAGCAGCGAATTGTAAAAGTAGTGAAAACCTATTAAAAGAAAGCCATTTGGCTTACGACAGATTTGTGAGCTCACCAGCATTCAAGCCAACTGAGCAAAAAATTACAGAAAAACATTCAAACAAATCGTCAGTAAAAGATGTGGTATTAGACTCACACAGCATCTGTCTATTCATCTGCTGTACCTGTAAGCCGTGAAAGATATTTTTGTTTGTTTGTTTGTTTGTGAAATAAAGACAACAGAAACAAAAAGGTGTTAAATATTGCAGATCTATTGTCATGATGTATAAAATAAAAGCTCTTGAAGGCTATTGCCAATGATTAATTGTTTCGATAATTTTATATTGTTAAGTGTACTTTGAAATTTGATATTTGAATGTGGTATACAATTCAAATCAAATAAAATTTATTTCTTTTAATTTAAATTTATTTTTGAAATTCCTTTTAATTGCCGAGGATATCCTGTGGATGATTGCTCTGTTGGTACTTAATAATTATAGTGTTGTGCTGTAAAGTAGTCATAATATATTGTAAATTGAATAAACATGTAATTATTATGGTAGGAATTCTATTGATTGCTTTTCAATTGCCTTTTGTCAATAAAAGGCAAAGCAATATGAAATTTACTTATTACTGGCATGTGGTGGGTGAAGTGATAATTTTAAAAACAAAATTAATACCACCAATATAACAATTTTATTTTTGTAAACAAACAATTTAGAGATATTGCATTCATTGAAAAAGGTTTTCAAAAGTTCCAAAAGCTTTCAAATTATGCTATCAAACTGTTTTCCCCATATGAAAGCACCCGGTTACTGTGAAAATTATTCTCGTAATGTCTGCAGGGGCGATGTTAGCCTACGTTTGTGAAGGCCAAGTATTGGTACAGTCTGGTAGGTAGTGTGTCGGCTTATTAGACGTAAGGCCACGATTCAAACCACAAGTCAGACATCTCCAACAAAACGAAGTATGAAAAAATACTTCCCCGGTAACTTCCTCTCTGAGAGTAAATACAATTGCCATGAAAAGTTTCTCAAAAAATCTGTCTTTTATAAACAACATTAAACTGTAGGCCCCGACACTCATGTATAAAATTTACACACACAAGTGCTGTGAGAACCGAGGTTGTAATCCTGATTGAAGGGTCGTAGGTACTAATTATATGTGCGTGTATGTATGTGCTTCGACTTCAAATAAGGAGCGTATACAAAGCCAACTTTAACTCCAAACGAGCATGTTTAGCTCCGTTCTGATAGTCACTATTTTTGATATTTATCTGGGTACGAACTTCTGTAAAAGTTGTAGATACCAGATTTCCATATGCGCAGATTTATGTTGTACAAGAAATAGTACCTGGGCTTTTACCATGTTATTGAATACTGCTCTCTTAGAGATAGACGGTGGGTAACTAAATTTCTTTACATATACACTGTACAACTGGAATTGGATCTATTCCGATAAACATGCACTGAATGGGTCAAACTGGCACTAAAACAAGTTGAACGTATGATTGAAATCGGTGACCTACTTTCTTCGAATTCGATCATATGTATGCAGAGTCAAACAGCAATCAAAGCGCTGGCAGCCATCTCGTCAAATCAAAGGACATCAGGAGATGCGTAGACTCTCTACAGAGTATACGTCGGCACAAAACCCGCCTGTACTGGGTTCTGGAACAGTGTGTCATAGAGGGAAATGAAAAGGCGGACGAACTAGCACAGAAGGGATCGATAGAAAGGATATACCATGGGTGGTCTAACACACCTGGTTGCCGAACTTCAAAACAGCGGACAGCGGTAGAACCAGTGAACTACTTGAGCTCAACAAGAAAACGATTGACATTAAGCCATGTGCAGTTTCGCTGACAGTTTCCTCCTGCCCCACCAGGATTACGGTAGAAGCTGCCATGATGTGGAGAGATCCGAAACGGTTCAACACCTTTTATGCGAGTGCTCTGCAGTTCATCATCGTTCATTGGTTTTTTGTCGGTTTCATCTGGAGCTCGGGATGCTTCAAGACCATCGCTAAAGGATCATTCCAAGCGGGCTTACCTCATACTGGGTAACTTTCTTACGATTTAATGACTTCTAGTGGTTATAATTCCAGAGACAGTGTGTATAACATGGTAAGAATTCTTGCTAGGCAAAGGGTAGGTCTCAACATTGTACACATGAATGCTCAGAGCTTGAATAATAAGATTGATGAATTTAGGTATTTATTTATGTCCGCGGGAATTGATGTCATTTGTGTCTCCGAAACTTGGTTTCCCCTAGATATTCCAGATTCAGTTTTTAATTTACAGGGCTTTAAGCTTTTCAGGTCGGATAGGAGAATCTTAGTTAATGGGATAGAGACTAGAGCTAGAGGTGGTGGAGTTGCGATTTATGTTCGTAACGGTGTACTATGCAGGGAAAAATTGTTAACCCACATTGGGAGTGAAATTGAATATTTATTTCTGGATATTTCAATTGGCGATGGACAGAAGCTTCTTCTAGGTAGTGTATATAGACCGAATTGTAGTTTGAATTTTGAACCTTTTATTTCCATTCTTGAGGATATTACCATTCAATATGATGACATAGTTATCGTAGGTGATTTCAATAACAACCTTTTATTTGATAATCCGCTAATTGGACCAATGCTATCGCTTCATCTGAATCCTGTTAATGTTTCGACACCTACACACTTCCATTCAACGTCCAGTAGCCTAATTGACCTGGTATTTGTGAATCATAATGAAAGGGTTCTGTTATATGACCAAATTTCTGCTTCTGGTTTCTCTAACCATGATCTTCTCTTTCTGAGTTATAATATGCCTGTAACTTGTGCTGTTGATAGATATATCACTTATCGTGACATTAAGAATATTGATTATGTAACGTTGGATACTGAGTTGGATAATATATATTGGGACCAGGTCTATACACTGGTTAATGCTAATGACCAATTGGCATTTATTCAGGAGAATGTTCGTCAGCTTTATGACAGATGCGTTCCTGTCAAAACCAAGCTTATCAAACCCAAGCAGAATCCATGGTTTACTACTGAGTTAAAAGCACTAATTGAGAAGAGGGATAGTGCCTACAGGCGGTGGAAGAAATACAGAACTGATGACTTGAAAGCTCTTCATAAATCCGCACGGTCAGAGGTTACTAGGCAAATAAGAATTGCGAAAACGTTGTATTATGGTAGAAGGTTTTGTAATGCGATGGACAATAAATCCAAATGGAATGTGATTCGTGAAATAGGAATTGGTGGAAAATGTCCTAGAACTGATTTTGATGTAGATGTGAATAAACTTAATGACCAGTTTGTACATTCAAGTGTTCCAACGGCAATTGGTGATATGTATGATGACCTTTGTTGTGTCCCTCCACAATACTCGTTTAGTTTTCGTTGCGTGGATCAGTTCGAAGTTTTGGAATGTATTTCAGCGGTAAAATCGAACGCAATTGGTTCTGATGATATAGATCCTGTGTTTTTGAAAGTTTTGACACCTAGACTTTTGCCATATTATACCCACTTATTTAATACAGTGCTGACTAAGTCTACTTTTCCTAATGAATGGAAACTTGCCAAGATCCTTCCCATTCCTAAGTCAAACAATGAGTTTAGGCCAATTGCCATTCTTCCTTTTTTGTCGAAGGTAATGGAAAACATTATAGCCAGACAGATCAATGGTTATCTGGAAGGTCATAATTATTTAACAATCAGTCAGTCAGGTTTCATGAAAGGTAGGAGTTGTACTACCGCTCTATTAAATGTAGTTGAGGATCTCAGGTTGGAGCTGGATGTAAATAATGTAGCGTTTTTAGTTCTTCTCGATCACACAAAGGCTTTTGATACAGTCAATCATAAAATTTTATTGAATAAGCTCCGGAAGCTGTTTAATTTTTCTAATTCTGCCGCTAGTCTAATTTTTTCTTATTTGTTAGACAGATGTCAGAGGGTTCACTTAAATGGGAAGATTTCTGATTCGCTTAATATTTGTAGAGGTGTTCCCCAGGGATCAATACTGGGGCCACTGTTGTTCTGTATGTATATTAAAGATCTACCGGATGTTTTGGTTGACTGCCGTGTTCATATGTATGCTGATGATGTGCAGATTTATGCCAGTACTCGTAAGGAGAATATTGATTCTTGTTTACATTCTGTTAACCGTGATTTGGATAGGATTGACCGTTGGGCTTCGGCGAATGGACTGTGTATTAATCCCTCAAAGTCCAAATGTTTAATGCTTTCGAAGACCAATGTTTCGTTTCCCATACCTGGATTGAGTATCAGGGGAAATAAAATTGACTATGTCAAGTCTGCTACTAATCTGGGTATTGTATTTAATGACAAATTATCGTGGTCTGGCCATATAAGTGTCGTTGTTGGCAGAATTTACAGCATGCTACGGAATTTATGGGCTGTCATTGATTCAACTCCTTTTGCAATTCGTATGCAACTTGCTAAAACTTATTTGATTCCTGTGCTATTGTATGGGTGCGAAATTTTTGCAAACTGCGATAGTAATGACAACCGGAAATTAAACTTGGCATACAACAATATAGCAAGATACGTATTTCTTAAAGGTCGCCGGGATCATATTTCTCATTTAGCGTATCAGATATTTAGTGTGAAATTTGATAATCTTCTGAAAATTAAATGCCTCATTCTATTCCATAAAATTATTAATACGGGACTGCCGGAATATTTATTAGGCCGAATTAAGTTTGCTAGGTCATGCCGAGGCATGAAGATTATTCAACAACGTTACAGGACTCTTCTGTCACAGCGACAGTTCTTTATACACACCACTAGTCTCTGGAATTCCCTACCAAACTACATCCAAAAGTTGGGCAATGCAAACGCGTTCAAAAAGGAGTTATTTAAATTGTTCTCTTAATGAAAAGTTTGTTACGTTCTTAGCATGTTTATTATATCGGTTAAATATTTATCCTTACTTTTCTATAACAATTTTTGTAAATATATCTTTTTTATATCTTTAGAATTCTTTATCTTTTTTAACTTTTTTATTTTCTTTTTATTTCTGTAGTATTGTTAGTTTTCCTAAAATAATTAAATCAATTAAATTATATTTCTACTCAATTTTAATATTTTAATATTTTAATTAATTTGTTTTTTATATTAATTTGTTAGTCTTACTTAATTTCTTATATTTCATAATTTTTATTATTTTTTTAAGTATTATATCTTATTGATCCTAAGCATAGCACTATAACTTATAAGATTAAAATCTTGTTGTGTTATGTTAATTATAATAAATAAATAAATAAATAAATAAATAAATAAATAATGTACCACACAACCAATGGACCATATGGGCCAGAGTGTGAACTTGCCTTTGAACTGCAAATAGTTGCAGGTTTGTATTTTGTAAATGAATCCTGTTGTAACACATGTTCTTTCAATATTGTTATGACTTATCATATCTCTAATTGGATATGAGAAAGTTTTCGCAAATCATAGCGCGATAATATTGAATACGTCAGGAAATTTGAAGTGATTGTACACTTTCTAAAACACCAACGGGCATAAATGGTTTGTACCCTTTGGAGTACTTCTTTTCTGAAGCATATGAATATGTGAACACTACAACATTCTCTTTATCTCGTTGCATTATCGGATTAATTGGATGAAATTGCCGCTGAGGTTGCTTAAAATAGTTTGCTTCAAAAAAAAAAATTATGTTGGCGTCTTTTGAAATGTTGCAATAACTACAAATCATCCTGAATTAATAGTTGATCTTGGCTTTGTATAACTTGTAAATAACAAAGTTTTTAAAATAAAACAAAATTTATTGGCGTAATTGTACAAAGTTACTCTTTTTTGAACAATTGACAATGCAACCGGATACCAATTGAAATTGATGGCTACAATTTCTTTCTGGTCTTATACATGATTTATAAATTTTTAAACTTTACAAACAACCCACGTTGCTAAAAGTACTTCAAATGTCAATGTAAGTAATTAATACAAAACAATAACCCATTATTATCGAGTCATTCAAAGTAAATCAAAAGGATTGACAATTCTTGCCTATGGAATGCAAAACAATACCCAGCCATTCATGTTGACAACAATCATTCACGAATCTTACATAGCCGAACAGTTAACAGTGAACGGTTATAGACAAGTTAAGCAAATAAGTTTAAATATCTTCAAGCTCTTAGGAATTTCAGGCATTTATCTTTTGTCTTTTGAATATTGTCAACTAATGAGAAACGCCTAAACTGGTACAAGAAGAAGAAGAATAGTTTTGGGGCATTTACTTACATTACTGGCTTTAAGTGTTAAACTCACTGAAAACGAAAATTAAAAGAAATCTTTTGTTTTGTTTTGATTTTATTTTGTTTGCTGAAGAGGCCTTATTCAAAATGATTGACTTATTTGGCAGACAAAGACAATGCCTGCGCTTAATGGGTCATCATTTTGTACGTGATAAATCGCAGTTTTTACAAAAATGGCGCAACTTTGTTTATATTGCCGTACTAATGTTGGTCGCCTCGGCCCAATGGCCCATGATGAATTATGCCATTTATTATATTGACAACTTGGAATTGGCAACAGCCAGTTTGAGCATAAGTTTCACTAACATTTTAACCGTTATAAAGATTACAACATTCCTTTGCTACAAATGGCGTTTTGTAGCCTTGATGTCAAAGTTGGAAACCATGTATCATGAACGTAAGTACAGTACAGTATTTCAGCTAGAAATGTTCGACTAAGTATTTACATTTCCTTTTTTATGTTTGTAATAAAAATACAAACATTTAATGGCGTTACTTCATTCCTACACATAAGTTTTATTAGAATAGGAAGTACTTTAGCAAATGCTCTGACATGGTGTCTTTAATGTGGCCAAATATTAATCAAATATTTCGTTTTCCTTTGGTTTTTTTCTTTTGGTTGACAGTAAATGAACCAAATTCTAAGAAAATATTGCAAACGGCCAATCGTAATGCCATGATCGTAGTCAAACTCTATTGGGTGTCAGTGTGCTGTACTAGTATATATTTTATGGTGGCTCCTTTTATCAAAATAATTTGGTCACAAATTCTCAATACAAAATTTGTGCTGGAACTGCCCATGCCTATGAGGTAAGAGGCATGTTTAATTAATTTTAATGAAAGAATTTTAATTTTCATTTTAGATTTTCCTTCGATGCTGAATCGTCACCGGGCTATGAGTTTGGTTATGTTTATACTGGCATCGTAACATTAGCAGTTGTAATGTATGCCGTTGCCACTGATGGTCTGTTTGTTTCATTCACCATCAATTTAGTGGCACATTTGCAAATATTGCAAAACTCCATAAAGGATAATAAATTTCTAAAACCCGATGAAGAACAACAAAAAGAGTTGAATTGGTTTATTGAGTATCATAATTTAATATTGAGCTTGTATAACGAAGTACGTGATATTTATAGTCCCATCGTGTTTGGACAATTCCTTATGACTTCATTGCAAGTCTGTGTGATTGTCTATCAAATGGTTAAGGTAAGTGATAAAGTTCTATTTGCATAAAAAACATGTCAGACTCTGTATTAATGAAACTAAAACTTTGCCTATCGTAACCTAAGCCCAAATTTATAGAATTACTTTTGCCACACATAATTGGTTATTACAACCCTTCAGTCAGGTTTACGATCTAACTTCTCACACCACTTATGTTGTGTGTGTTAATTTTATACATGAATGGCGAGACCTATAGCTTGAAGTCAACTCCGAACGACAGATTTTTGAATAACTTTTCATGGCAATTTTTTTACTCTCAGAGTTTCTGCCAGAAATCTGCTGTCAGAAAGTCGAAGAAGAAATATTTTTTCATATTTCGTTCTGTTCGAGATGTCTGAACTGGGGTTTGTTAATCGCGTAAGCTAGACACCTAACCAGAAGATGTCCAGATTTGTTGAGGCCATGTACGGTAGGACACGTTTCAAAACTGCATGAAGTAGAACCGAATTACCCAGGTTTTAGATGCGACTACATGGTACCGGAAACTGTTATCGGTCGAATATATAAAACACACACGGAGACTGGATTCTTGAAGTTGTTTTCGTTGACGGTGACATAACGATCTTCACCGACGCCTCAAAAATGGAATGTGAAACTGGATCTGAACTGGATCTAAGGTCCATAAGGCCGATAAGCTGGCACTAAACGGGTCATACAAATTACCTAATCAGGCTAGTGTATTTCGGATGGAGATTTTTGCTATTGAACAAGCTGCACGAATGATTGAAACCAGGAACATACCTCTTTCGAACTTGATCATATGTGTGGACAATCAAGTAGCAACTAAAGTTTTTGGATCCCACCTCGTCAAATCAAAGGGCGTCAGGAGTTGCATGAACTCTCTGCACCGCATACGTCGACACAGAGTTTCGGGCTTATAAGGAAACGAAAAGGCGGGCGGACTGGCAAATAAGGAATGGGAGATGTCTAACGAAGAGACGATAGAGGGGATATACATATCCGCACCTGCAAGAATACTTTTTCAAATTGGAAAAAGCGGTATGGAATTCAACAAACCGTAGGTGGTCCAATATACCTAGTTGACGAATTTTAAAACTGCTTTGTCCAGCAGTGGAGAGCAAGAAATTCAAAGATGTATTTTGCAGGAATTCTAAAGAGACATTGCGCTATTGGGAGGTTCGCTGATAAGCTCAGTCCGCTTCACCAGGATTACTGCAGAGGCTGCCAGAATGTGAAAGAAACAGAATCAGTACAACGCCTTTTATGTAAGAGCCAAGCACTTTAAAACTGACGTTAACGGTCTTTGGGTAGCAGAACGTTTGAAGATATGGGTATGAAAGCGAATGTGCCACTAAGGGAACTGGCCCGTTTCATCTTAACCTCGGGATATTGCTAACAGATCGTGATAAGGGGGTCTACCTTATATATACTCTGTGACATACTGGACCATATGGGCCACCGAGTGAACTTGTCTGTGAACGGCAAACGTTAACGGTTAACGGGTAGCCAACCTAACCTAACCTACCTAAATAAAATTGGATTTCAATAAAGAAAATTTATTATCAATTTACCAAGAAATAAATCAATAAATTTTTAGAAATATAAAATCAAGAAGAACAAACTAAATTTAGTGCATCCGTTTGATCTACAATTATTCTAAGTTATTTTCTGGAGTCTCTTTCACTGTTATAGTTAGAATTTTGGTAATAAAAAGGAAAACTTAATTTAAGATACGACAATTTTATTAATATTGGCTTGGGTTCTAATATTTAAAGTTGCTCAAAGTTTGTGGGTTAATTTTTTATAATTTTCTTATTTATAGCATATCGATACGTTTCTGGTGTTCATAGTGAATTGTGCATTTCTAACCTCAATTCTATTACAACTTTTCATTTATTGCTATGGTGGTGAAATATTAAAACTGGAGGTAATTTAATGTGTAAACAATAGAATAAAAGTTTTTTTAAAAACTACCTTTACGTTCCTCACGTTTCCCCACACCCCCTACCTTCCGCTGTAACTTTCTTTTAATGACAATAAATTTATTTCATTTTTTTTTTTATTATTTCAATAAACATTTAGAGCCTCATGGTTGGCGTTTCAGTTCAACTGTCAAATTGGTATAATTTGAAGCCATCACATCGTCGCATGTTGGTTCTGTTGATGTTGCGTTCACAACGTGAAGCAATTATTAAGGCCGGTTTTTATGAGGCATCTTTGGCTAATTTTATGGCGGTAATTAGTTTGAATTTTATTCTTTTATTTGTTCTGTGCTTTTCATTTGTGTTCAGCTTGCGTTCACTGTTTAGTGTTCATTGTTCTTTGTCTTTTAATTTTTATGATTCTGTTTTTATGAGCATATTTTCATTTCGTTTTCTCTTTTTATTGCATTCTACTTATCTATTATAATTTTGTTTTGCTTTTATATTCTTTCCAGATTTTAAAAGCTGCTGTCTCTTATATAACGCTTATACAGTCCATTGAGTAATCAAAAAATAATTTATATATGTATTATGGCACTTATGCCCGCTGCTTGTTTAGATGAAGTCGCTGTTGAAGTTTAAGTAGTGTTTTTAGACATAAAAAAAGCTTTTTAAGCTCTTTTCATAAAAGTTTATTAAAATTAACAAAAGATGTCGTTAATTTTTTTATAGAATATGCACAGAAGCATGTTTGAAACGATTGCATTATATTTGAATAAAAATAATTATTTGCATCCCACAAAAACAAATTCGCGAAGTTTGTTCAAGGAACAAAACAAAACTAAACCACTCCAGATATAATATAATTCCAGATATAATATGATTCCAATTTGCAGTAGCCGTAGTCTAAAACCTGTCGTGTGTTGGCTTGTTAGACGTGAGACTGTAGTTTAAAGATCAGACTAGACATCTGGTCTTTTTGTTGTAAGCATCTAACATTTCTTCCTTACCGATGTCGAGTTTACCCTAAACTCGTCTAGCGAACAGCTAGCTAGCGTGCAATCGTAATTAAATTTTCAATATTTTGACAGCACCCATCGAACGTTACGTGGTCCGCTGCTATGAGTTCATTCGGGGGTTTTTGTTTATCTTACTTAAAACAGTATACCATGACCGGACAGCATCTTTTTTAAGAAATAATTAAATTCACTGTGCGTTCTTGAAATTTACATTTTAACACAGAGCCATTGCGATGTCCTTGTGATGCATCTGCCACCTTTGTTGTCACTCTATAAGAGAACGTGAGCCGTGAGGCCATGGTTCAAACTCCAGGTCAGTAGCTCGAGCAATACGAAATATGAAAAATTATTTTTTTTTTATGATTTCTTCTCACCAGATTTCTGGGAAAAACTTTGAAAATAATTCAAATTGCCATGAAATTTTTTTCAAAAATCTTTAAACTGTAGGCCCCCCATTCAAGTCTAAAATTAACGCAGACAACATAAGTAATCTGAGAAGCTAGGTTGTAATCCCGATTAAAGTGTTATGATGACCAATTGTATATGTATGCATGTGAAGCTTTTTTAGGGATTTTCCAAGTAGTCTCATCGAACTCTGTTCTGAATGTGGTCTTAACGCCGAGCTTTTATGGATCTGTATTATATGCAGCATATACTCATAATCGTGCTGATAGAATGCGACAGAATCTATAACTTTTTTACAAAGAGGAGCACAAATGACAGCTATTGCCAAGTAATACGTACTCACTCGAGCTTCAATTAAGACACCAAGGGGTTTTATTGCCTCTGGTGAATTATTAACGCGGTCACAAATACGCTGTTCCAGTTTCTGCCTACGTCTATGTGCACTTATCTTTATGGCATGTTTTTTGAACCTCTAATCCTACGTCAACGTTGTTCAGTCATCCTTTACTGTACTTTACTTTCAAAGTTTCAAGTCGTATAAACGGCAAACAGGATTTCGTCCATTAAATTATTATTATTATAATTAATTAAACTATTTTGGTCAAATACATACATGATAACCCTCTTCTGTAGTCCTTTTGAATTTGTTTTACCATACTTACTGAGAGATTTTTAAAAGCACAAGACTTCATTTGAATTAATTTTGAGTCCAATAATAACGTTTTTTTTTTTGACAAATGAAATCCGATACTGCAGTTCATAAGTAAGGAAAAACTAATTATAAAAAGGGACTACTTGAGTTCTACAAGGGAACGCACTATGTAGCATTTTGCCTGAAAACCTGGCCAAAATTAATAGAAGTGTTTTATGAGTTAATGGCTGGAATATTAGTGATTATTATATATGTTAGTGATAATTAGGGCCAAGGATGAAGCCAACTGATTTTGGTTCAAATCGGTCGGTGATTTCGCCTAGGCCCCATACAAATTCCCCTCGAAATTGCACTTATTTACACATAATTATAGTAATTATGCAACAATCATAATAAAATTTAGCATGGATCAGTTCTGTGTACTAAGAAATCATGGTGTAATGTTTGGTGAAAATCGGATCACATTTGACCCTAGTCCCCATATAAAGTCCCCTTTAGAAATTCACGTTTGCGCTTATAAATGGCTTAAAAACATCGGTATCGTGGTGAAATTCAGTACGAAAATGTATTTTGTAAATCTAAATCATATTACCAAATTTTGTTATGGTCGGTCCATAATTGCCGATGAAATTCGACATGAACATATTTAATATGAATGTGAATCATTTATGATCACATTTTATTATGATCGGATCATAAGTGCCAATAGGTACCACATACGGTCAAACATACATCTCATATTGTTATAATAGTCGACATACATATGTAATTAAGTTTTTAAAGTTCTATGATAATTAATATTTATTCATAATATTAATTTTACATTTTTTAATAGTTAACTTAAAAGTACTTAAAAAGTGAAACCAACTACAATCGTTAAAATCGTTATCATTTTCATCATCAATGTCAGGAAGGAGTAATTTAATAATATCTGAATTCCTTCGCAATTTTTGTGTACTGCAGCTTATAAAAGGGTCACTGCTTAAAAGTAACCTATTCAGGACATCTCGATTGGTATCGCTTCTACTGAATTTCCTCGCATAATTCGTTCGCCATATGGCTTTATTGCCTGTGGCTTTATTACACTGCGTCTAAAATTTTTAATTTTTCAAAAAAGAAACATTTTCAAAAAATCGCCAAAAATAATTGCGCAAATTTGCGCAAACTTTTCTCTTTGTGCCTGAATCTAGAAAGGTCATATTTTCTTATGGTATATAACATTAAACTACTAAAAACTACTTTCACCTTTAAAATCCTTATCTTTTTTAGGAAGGGTAAAAAAATGTGAATTTTTATTATTTTTAAATTTTGAACGAATAATTATAATAATATATATAATTATATATATAAAATATATAAAACTGAAAGTAGCAGTTGCTCCTACCTTTCAAATAAAAGAAAAATCAATATAAAACCTCTATTCGTTTAGCCACAAAAAAATATCATATAAACCTATTAAAATTTCGATAAAACTCCAAAAACGCATTTAATTTTCTTCACTTTCCTGACTTTAACATCGTCTCAAGTCTACAAATCTCAACTTACAGTCGTGGAAATTCACTATATAATGCTGAATTTTGTTGTCTATCGAACTGCATACTCAATTTCTTAAATTTCTTTAAATTCATTTTTGCCTTTTTGGCCAGCTTTTCAAGGTAAATGCCACATAGTGGAACGATTCGTATTATAACAGGAATTCTAAGTGGACACTGCTCTATTCGCAGTTTGGTAGATAAACCCGGTCTGTTCCATCAAGACTACTGCAGAAGCTGCCATGATGTGGAGGAATCGAAATCGGTGCAACACCTATTATGCGAGTGCCCTGCATAGACATTATTGGTTTTGGCGTGACAGAACATTTGAAGATCTAAGCAGGGTGGCGAACGTGCCACTAAGGGAACTGGCCGATTTCACACAGTGTTTGGGTTGATTCTAAATCCACTACTAACGGACCATGACAAAGGAGCTTACCTAGCATTGGGTGTCACAATGGGCCCAATAGGCCACCGAGTGAACTTGGGTGCGAACGGCAAGTTACGCGCTAACCTAACCGAACCTAAAGGACTACATAACCTCTCTCGGAGTATAAATACTAACTAACGATAGAATGCAGAGTAACTAGTAAACTGCATATTTATGTATGTATGTATTATAAACGAAACAAGCTTTCGATTTTGATTTTTCGAATGCTTACACTATTATGCTAGTGGAGGTAATAAATATGGCCGAATATATTCAAGCATGCTTCAAATTTCGGTACATTTGTCCAAAAGGATTTTTGTGATAAAATTCTAAATTAAAAAATAATCTATGACAGTAAACTTGTGCTAATAAATTCAAATTATTCAACAAATGACATGCCTTTGAATGAAATACAAAAGAACTGTGGCATTATTTAAGGGTTGAATGTCATTCAAACATCTTCATGCAATCATTCATTCAATCATTATTCACCTTTAAATTATTTTCTAATGTAATGAAAATAAGAAAAAAAAACAATTTTTTTTGGTTCATCCTTACTTATAATGGGCAAATGGTAGCCGTAAGTTAGTCAGATTGTATAACTGCTCAGGTGTTATCCGTATAATTTGGAAATATTTTCAGTGAAAGGAAAACCTTACCTTCAAATACAAATACTTTCATATACAATACAGGGACTACATTTGTCATAAAGTGTGTATAGAAACTAAAAAAAGGATTCTGTACGGTATACATTGCTTCATATGAAGATATTTGTGTGAAAAATAAAATCATGTCCAAAAAAAAACTGTTGAAATAAGTACGTAAGTCTACTTATAGGCCTTCATGTGTAAAGAAAGTTTTTTAAGGTTTTTTTCTTTTATTTCTTCCTTTTTGTGCCTGATTATCGTTTTAATGAGGTGCTTAACTTGGATTTTAGTACGATAAGTTTCTTGGAGCACACATATGAAACCTTTTATTTTATTGACAGACTAAGAATGGAAGAAGAAGAAAAAAAAGATTTGTCAGCATTGAATGGAAGTTATTAAGATAACAAGGGGACCAAGAATAATGTCAAGTATTTGTGTTTAGATTTCAAGTAATAAACAAATTTTCTAAAGTCAAATAACATTGTTTGTTGTATCATAATAAAGGGTTTCAAAAGGTGGCCATTTAAAATATAAGATTTATTTTTTTTTTATTTTTATCTCAAATAACAATCTTTATTTCGTAACACTTACTGGTATTCACAAATGCCAACAAAGAATTGTTGCTGTTGAGAATGATAAAGACGCTTAAAATACCTCAGCTGATGTTATTATTTAATATTGCATTTGCCATACTGATTGTAACATTTATGATTGAATTTTCAGATTGTATTTTTATTACATCAATTTAGCTTCATTTAGATTCTTAGTCTTATTAAATTTAATGAAAAGAGAAATGAACATTCGAAAAAGCGTTTAGTTTTTTAAAATACTTTATATAACCCATCCTCAATCTTTGGGAATTATTGAATTTTTCCCTTAAATATTGCATAGAACAATAGGCGTTGCTAAGAGTATATCCAATGCAAAGACAAAATCTTTCTTCGCGGCATGGGTAAACACTATTAACAAAAATGAATTATTTTGAAATGAATTATAAAGTGAGTGTCAAAAGAAACTGTACACTTAGGATAAAATTCTAACAAACTCAACTTTTACCATTTAAGGAGGAGAGTGCTCTAAAAAATTTGACAATATTTCGAAAGTTTTTGTAATTTTTTTTTTTTGGTTTTAATTTTAAAAACTGACTATGAAACAATTTTAAAATAAAAATAACGATAATTTATTAATGCATATTTTTAAAATGTACATTTTATTTTAACGCTCACTGTATATTGGCGATTACAGGATTCATATAAGGATATAGGGTTTCATATAGGGATAGTCATACGTAGAATATTAAAAAGAGCATCGTTTGTTCCCGTATGACTCTTATATCCATGGACTAAGGGGTCCTTTTTCCTCTCTGGTATAGGTAAAATAATTCAATTTAGTGGCTATAAGGTACTGGACATCTCCAACGCAACGAATAATTTAAAAGAAAATATTTCTTCGGTGACTTCTTCTCAGCAGATTTCTGGCAAAAACTCTGAGAGTAAATGAAATTGCCGTGGAAATAAAATATGTATGTCGTTCGTAGTCGACTTTAAACTGTAGGTTACGCCACTCATGTATAAAATAACACACACATCATAAGTGGTGCGAGAAGCTAGGTCGTAATCCTAACTGAAGGGTTGTAACGACCAATTATGTATGTGTGTATGCAAGGTACTGAAAAAGTTCTAATCATTGAATGCCTCTAAATAAGACAATGTTAACAGGAACGAATTACGTGATATCAGTCCTTAAAGGAGGTTGCCATAAAAGGCAGACAAGTCCATCAGCTAGAAGGCCTCTTAAGTGATTTCTACGGACCAATCTACAGAGGATAGTAGTGTATTTAAACGACTGAAATCCGTGCGATGGAAATTAAAACACCCCTCATCACAAAATGAGCGATTAATTATAGGAGGTAAACAAAGATCAACTTCAATAGAAAGTAACAACGTAGGATGATAACTATCCTCAGGAATAGATATAGGATCATTGCGAAATAAAGAAGAAATACTTGGATCCTCTAAAAATACAAGATCCAAAATTCTACCCATTGAATTCAATACAACATTAACCTGGAAAAGACCTAGATCACACATAGCGGACAGAATTTCATCATAGAATGGAACTAAAGAACATGGCACCAATGAGCCAGTCTCAGGTGAAAAATTTCCAAGATGTATGCGGAAGATTAAAATCACTAAGGACTACTATAATCCCCTCTTGCTTAATATATCACTCCTTAGCACTGGTTCGTAGGCAGGCGAGGGCATTGGGTATCCCTTTTTCTTACACCTCAGACGTAATTATCTAAAGTGAGATTAAATGACATTGCACTGCATACTATATAGAGGCTTCTAGTTTGCCTGACCCAGATAACTATTTCTAAGGGTGTATTAGTGTCTTCCTCTGTAATCGAAATGTGGCAGAATAATAGACGGAATTATGAGCGGTGACGGCACCTAACCTAACAGTAAAGCGTATCCCATTAAACCTTAAATGTAAGAACAGAGTTATTGTGTTGGATTCTTAGGCAGGGAGTCTATGTTTGCAGTGAATAAACTGATGATTTAGTTAACGGCTCAGAAGGATTTAGCTCTTTTGGTCTTTTGTTGCCATTTTGGAATTTTCTCCGGTTAAATTTCTCTTGTTTTCATGATATTACGGGCAAATATCTTAAAAAACCCCAGGATTATGAATTGCTGAGAGTCGTTGAGAGAATCTTGGTAAATATTTTGTGAGGCCCATTTCGAAACCGAAAGGTAAGTTCGACGATTGTTGTGTTGCGAATGTTGCCAGAAAAGTGGTGGAGAGAAAATGCAATGCTTGGATCATCTTATCACGGGTCCAATAAACAAACGACACACAGCCAGACGTCGCCTAAACGCAAAATCCCCGCTGTCCATGAGAATATGCAGGACAATCCAGGCGAGACCATTTCGTGTCGTCTAGAAGAACTCTGTTTATCGCAGACCATAACTTAAATAAATTTTACTTTGTGACTTTGGCATGCACCCGTATGAAATTTAAATCACCTTGAAACTGAATGTACACGATGCTGAATAGGCTCTGGTGCATTCATTCTTCAGCAATGAAAAACATTTCTGGATGAATGGATACTTGAACAAACAAAATTATAGAATTGAGAAAGATGCACACAATCCATATGAGATCAAAGTGCGTCATATGCATCTCGAAAAGGTGGTGTGGTGTGAATTTGGTTTGGCGGCGTCACCGAGCCATATTTCTATGAACACAACATTGGCCAGGCCATCACTGTTCACTAATGGTCGAAGTTAACCAACTTCTCTTAGCCTGAATTGGTTGATCTAGCTATCAACGACATTTTGTTTCAAGAGTACGCTACGTGTCACACAGCTCATGCCTCATGAATGTTCTACACAAGCAATTTTAGGGCATGGATATCCCACGAGGATCTGATCTGAATCCGATCGCTATAGAATTTTTCTTATGGGGTTTCTTTAAGTCACAGATGTATGCCACACCAAACAATCGGTCAAATACAATCTGTTTTATTCACCAGAGCCATTGCTAATTGGACATTTCGGATGCGCTCAAACCAGAGAAGCGGCGGTCATTTGAACGATGTTGAACCGATAGGTCTTTCAAACGAATAAAAAATTTCGATAATATCGTATACTTTATTTTATTTAAATTTAAAAATGGGAAGAACGTATTGAAAGACCCAATTTATTTCGAATAAGACAGGAGTAATGAATCATATGTTATTACCATAGATTGTTTGTGAATAGTAGAGTATGGAAGATATTGAAATAGTTGTGTAATAATGTTGAAAAGATTCGAGTTGATGAGGTCGATATAAATTACTGTTTCTATATGTTTATTATTTATTTTATTATTGTTCTTAAAATTAATACGATTTTTTTTACTTGCTGACATAAAAAGTTTTAATTTTAACAATTTTCTTTGAACAAAACTTCCATCAATTTATGAAAATCAATTTCCAGTGTTTCTGTTGTTCCTGTTGTTATAAAATTGGGTTTCTATCGTGATTGTTTTCTGAGCGTTAAAACAATTTTTATTAAATTTTTCGTTCACTTGCAAAATTTTCTTTTAACGTTTATTCGCCAAAAATTGTTTTTTCTTGAATAAAAAACAAAAAAAAAAGTTGCAAATATTCCTACAGTGCAAGTGAGTGTTTGTTTCGCTCATTTATGCTGGCGTTTGCTTTCAACCCACCACTTTATGAATAATTTTTTTCTCATGTTTTCTTTTTTAATTTTTACATAAAAAATTTTTATATCAACAAACAAATATATTTACATATACACATACATACATAGTAATGTATAGACACAGAGCTTTCATAGAAATGGGTTTTCTTACTCTAATAGACTTGTACTGGTGTGCTGTTGAGCTGAACTGAGCTGAGCTAAGTTGTATTGTGTATGTTCAACATAAAGTGCATTGAGCCGCATTGTAAGTAAATGGGTACACAACACTTTACATTTGGGAAAATTATAGAATTTTTTCGGCACTTTATGGTTCCGCATAGAAAACGGAATACATACATACGTCTGTATATAAGCATATAAAAATATATTTTAAAAATGTGTAAAACAGAATTTTAAGAAATTTTCGAATAGAGTTTGGCGAGTGAGGTTTATTCTTTGTAGACTTTATTGCATAAAGCACAGTATTTTGGGCGAACATTAAGGTTCAATTGATATTTTTCTGATTTTATTGCACAGAACCTGGAATTTTTTCATATATTTTCATTTAGAAGTACTTGAATTCCAATGAGAGGAGAGTTTCGGTAGACGTCAATCTGCAGATGAAGCGCAGGAACACCCTTGCCAACAGGTGCTACTATGATTTCAATGGGCAATTGAGCTGCAGAGACCTCTTTCGATGCTCATCCTATCAGTCCTCTTTATGGAGCAGAGGCGTGGACCCTATTAAGCACTGATGCAGCAGCCTTGAGAGTATTCGAGAGAAAAGTTGATTACCGCATCTGATCCAACAGTGAGCTGTATGAGCTCCTTAACGACATCGACGTTGTGCAGCGTATTAACATCCAGTGGCTGCGCTGGCACGGCTATGTCATTCGAATGGAAGATGATGCTCCGGCGAGACGACTATTTAATGCGGGAATCTGTGGAAGTCGGCGAAGAGGACAACCTTGTTTGTGTTGGAAGGACCAAATTGAGGAAGCCTTGTCATCGATTGGTGTGATCAACTGTCAAAGGCGCGCAAGAAGCAGAGGCGCCTGGAAAGATGTGTTGCATTAATCGGGTTGTTAATGGCCAATTACGTTAGTAAGAGTTACTGAAGGATTTTAGAAACCATGTTTTAACCGAATTTGATTATGGTCAAATTGGTAACGGTCAGAACGTTTTAAGGTTCTGAAGAAGCCGTGTAATCTGCCATGAAAGAAACTATTTAGGAAATGTGTGATATCCTCATCCTTTTCTACTTCCTTACAGTCCATATACATAAATAAACAAAGTTTTCTTGCATGAGCATCGAAGTCAACCATATAGAGGCCACACTTACCATGGTCAGAATGAATGTTGCCATTTAAGGCTTTGATTATCACAAGAAATTTTCTTCACCAATCTGTCTTCTTTAGAGGCCTGAAGGTATCAGATTGGTGTGTCTCTCTCGACAAAGATATGTTGTAACATCTGGTCCACACTGGCTTAGTGATCATTGGCATATGGAGTCTACAGGCAGTATTCCACAGCACTCGATCTTAGTTGAGAAAGTGAATCCAGAAAGAAGATCGTGACGTACTTCCGAATGCATCGTGGAGAAGGATGTGTTTATTAGGGTGCTGAGGAGAAAAACCTGCCAGTAACAATTAATTTGTACGCATCACTTTATATAACCTCAATGCACAACTGTTATTTACACTGCAAACAGATCTACGCTGCAGAACGTAAGTATTCTATACTGCGGAATATCATACATAATTGGTAGTTACAACCCTTTAGTCAGGATTACGACCTAGTTTATAGCACCACTTATGTTGTGTGCGTTCATTTTTATACATGAGTGGAGAGACCTACAGTTTAAAGTCGACTCCGAACGATAGATTTTTGGGAAACTTTTCATGGCAATGAAATCTGATGAGAGGAAGTCGCCGAAGATATTTCGTTTTGATGTCTAGCCTGGGGTTCGAACCGTGGCCTTACGTCTAATAAGCCAGCACACTACTTACTCGACTACGGCGACTTCCGCTCTCTTCTGCACTAAAACTTGACATATTGTACGGGTTGCGTGACTGTCTAAATATACCTGTAATTTCATACTCATGTCTGTATTGCAGCTTCTAACCTGCACTATTGAAATAATTCTTCAAATCTAACTTTACAAATCTGTCGTTTTTAAGGAAAAAATTTTAAAAAATTTCGGAAAAAATTTTTAAAATTTATTTCTCACTTTTTATATACTCTTTCGATTGGAGAGGATCTATTACGAACTTTAATGCTCATGAATGCACTGTTCAATGCGAGGATAATTCAATGCATTTGAAAATACAAAATTACAATATTTGGGATGTTCACAGCTTTAGGATATGGAGAACGAAGTCTTTAATTTTCAATAAATAATTTAATTTTTTTAGCAAAGCTAAGAACAATTGTACGATTTTTTGAATGTAAGAATTCATGCTCAACTTTACTTTACGAAATTTTTACTAAATGGACTCTACTAATATTGTATCTGAAATTTATTCTGTATGAGTATGCGTGTTTAATACAATAACATTTTAAAACATTATGAAGTTTTTTCTTTTTATTATATTTTTTATTTTGCTTTTCACTGCTTCATTTTAGCAAAATTTTTTCTATTTCTATAGTGAAACAAAACACTCCTAAATGAACCTTAAGGCATGCAGATTATTTTACTTCCACAATTTTTTTCCTTCCTTTTGTTTTTTGTTGAGCATTTGGGCAGAGTATTAGTAGAAGAAAAAAATGGAAAATGGAGCATGGAGGAGTATTTCATGAAACTATTAATGGTGCATTTACAGTTTTTGCTGTTCCACTCTTAACTCTTGGAAAAAAATAACTGAAAAATATATAAACAAATGGAGCGAAGAATGGAAAGAATGCTTGAAAGATAAAATACGAATTAAATTTAAAATTAAATTTTTTAGAAATTGTAAAAATATTTTCTGTATTTTTTTTGTTGTAGAGCAGTAACAATTAAAGCTAAATAGTAGGAAATTTGTTTAAAAACATGGGAAAGCTAAATTTGTAATCCATGTAAAAAAGTTTAAGTTGACCAAGCTCTATTTTATGGTGTACTATACCACAACATACTTTTTGAAATAGTTTCTTATAGCATTGTGTATACATACATACATACATAATTGGCCATTACAACTCTTCAGTCAGGGTTGCGACCTAGATTCTCACACCACTTATGTTGTGTGTGTTAATTTTTATACATGAGTGGCGGGACCTACAGTTTAAAGTCGATTCAGAACGACAAATTTTTGAGAATCTTTTCATGGCAATTTTATTTACTCTCAGAGATTTTGCCAGAAAGTTGCCGTTAAGAGGGAGTCGCCGAAAAAATATTTTTCAAATTTCGTTTTGATGCCTGATCTGGGGTTTGAACCGCGGCCTTACGTCTAGTAAGCCAACGCACTACCTACTAGACTACTAGCATTGCGTATATGTCTAATAAAATCTGGTTGTAAGGAAGAATCAGGTTGTTTATGTTCCCTATCAATTCTAATACATAGGTTAGGTTAGGTTAGAGGACGTGTACTTGTCAATTAAGACAAGTACAGTATCCGGTGGTCGAATTGACCCATTGTACTGCTTTTTAAGCAGTTTAAGTTTACCTTCTACGACATCCTCTCAGCAGGTTTCTGACAAAACCTCTGAGAGTAAATAAAATTGCCTTGAAATGTTGCTCAATCTGTCGTTCCGAATCGACTTTAAACTGTAGGTCCCACCACATACATATGTTTAAGATTAAGTGGTACGAAAAGCTAGGTCGTAATCCTAACTGAATGGTTGTAAACACCACTTATGTATGTATGTATGCGTTTGTATATAGAGGTTGGCATTTGTTTGTTGTGCGCTGCTCGTAGTCTTAAGGGATGCGTATTACTATTTTTATTGCATATGATGGAAGAAAAGTTTAAGAATTAAAACTAACCACTCGACTAATACCACCATGATAACAATCAAACGTTGGTTGCTCCATCGTTAGCTGACGCCATAATTTCTAAACTTTAAATGCCATGAAGAACTTTCTTAGATGAACTAGACTATCCATCATCAGTTGGTTCTTTTTTTTTTGATGATTGGAATGGCCTGATTCAAGTTATGCTGACAAAACGCTTCAGTAGCTATCGATTTTATTTTATTGTATTGCTTTTTTCATCTTACTTCGGTATCAAATTAGAATTGATTAGTGCCATCTTTCTATGCGCTGAACCTAACCCAGCTTATTCGGTACTCTATAAGCACGTGATTTTTTTGGTAGGCATTGGCAGTATTGGACCGCATTTTGCTTTTTCACATAGCCAATCCTCTAGAATTAGCTGATGATGAAATTTCAATGAAAATTAGGATTAGCGAAACGAACGCACATCCACGGAAGTCCCTCTTGAAAAACTCTGTAGTCCTTATGCTAATATTGAAATATTTTATGCGTAAGTTGTTGTAAAAGTTATAAAATATGTCAGACTTAAGTGACTATAACTATCTACCTGGCTTAGATCACTTTCATAACAATTTTGTTTTGTATTACTTTGAGGCGTCCAACTCTGTTTATCAAGTCCTTGTTGGGTGTGTTACCAGCAACAAAGAAGAAGAAAAAAACAAAACAGAAAAATAAAAAATCATCATAATTTTGTTTACTTAAAAACTCATCTCTTTTGGATGTTAAGCAGCATTTTGTGGACCACAATAAAGAAATTTCATCCCACGTATAGAGTTTTTTTTAGATTTGCAATGTAAACACAGAATTCGCGCGATTAAAATATTCTCATCAACAAAAAGTGTGAAAAGAAAGAAAAACCTCAACGAATTTTAGTTCACTTTTGCAGTTCTAATATAAACAAAAACTTTCGCATTTTAAGCCACCCTTTCCACGAACAACTGGCAAATAAATCAAAATGAAATTTATCACAAAAAAAAAAAAAAAAAACAAAAAAGGAGAAGAGATACAGAGAAGTTTTAAATTTCGCTCATGGTTGAAAGTTGAATATTTTACTTTGGCATTTTGTGTGTGTGTGCGTGTGCTAACCCCATATGCTGCTTCATTGTATTCTAAGCCATTCTGTTTATCATTGAAAATGTTATTTTCGAAAACTACTACACAACCATGTGTTATTTATTTTCACTAGTTTGTCAACATCATCATCAACGTCGCCACAACCGCCATTCAGCTGTTACAAAAGTTCCCTTTTTTTCTTTCTTCATTCGTGCTGTGCTGCTGGTGAACTTTTCACATTTCGTTGATGCCCAAATCGTATAAACTTATTACTTGTCAGGGCAGAGCATTTTGAAGTTGTTTAAAGTGGTCGTACATTGTGAACATTCCATTCATATGGATAAATATGTATGTCTTTGGGAGTTACTTTGATAATCGCTTGTGTATTTTTCATACGAACCAAGTGGAGGTTAAAGTTAGCAGTCGGCACAGGCATACATGGGGGCAATACGTCAATATGTTTGACCAAGATTTTTGTCAACAAATATTTTTCGATTGTGAATGTCTTTGACTTGAAGTCGCTTGTTCGAGTAGGTAGTGTGTTAGCTTAATAAACGTGAGGCCTCTGTTCAAACCCCGGGTCAGACATCAAAACGAAAATACGAAAAAATATTTCTTCGCCGACTTCCTTTCAGCAGATTTCTTGCAAAAACTCTGAGAATAAATAAAAAATTGACATGAAAAGTTTCTCAAAAAATCTGTTGTTCGGAATCGATTTTAAACTGTAGGTCCCGTCACTCGTGTATAAAATCAACACACACAACATGAGTGATGTAAGAAGCTAGGTCATAATCGAGATTAAAGACTTGTATTGGCCAATTATGTGTGTGTTAAGTTAAGTTAAGTTAAGTTTTGAAATCGCGGCGCTCATCTAGTAAACCAATAGCATTACCCATTAGACTGTGGCGACCATATAAATTCGTAATAAATTCCTTTATTTTCCTGTTGGTTATTCTACTTCTGTGATCTCAATTGACAGGCAAATTACACGAGTTTTAATGACAGCAGCATTAGCATTAGAATCCAATAAGGCTCTAGATGGGTTTATGCATCATTTCCTATGGCTTATTCTTCTTCTGTGATCCCGATTAACAGACAAATCCTTGGATCTTTTGTGACAGTTGTAGCAGTAACATCTAGTAACCCTAGCTTGTAACCTCTAGTATAATAGCAATGTTAGTGACCGTGGCTTTTGGTTTTCGATATGGTACAAATTCCCCAAACCTTACCTATGACTTACTAACAAATCTTACAATAATTAGGAGATGTGGGAGAAATATATATATTGCCCACAGAAACGAAAAGGAATATAAAAAACCTTCAAGTTGTATCAACCCACATGAGATTCGTGGGCGTCCAATGTATGCCGATGTATGTCAGTCTGTCTTTGTCAGTAGCTAAATAGGTGTATAAGTCAAGGATTACTAATCTCTTTTGGCCTGAATCGGATGATCTGGACATGGAAAATACGTTGTTTCAACAGGATGGCGCTATGAGTCTCACAACTCATGCCACATTGTATATTCTGCACAGGCGGTTTGATGGCGGAGGTAGGAGTGCTGGGAACTAACCACTGAAATCGTGCAATTTATTCGCGTTAAACTTTTTCTTGCAAGAACTTAGTCGTATGCGAGTAAGAGACAAATCACAGCTGTCCTCTAAGCAAACTTACACATACATACATAATTGGTCATTACAATCCTTCTATCAGTATTACGACCTAGCTTCTCACATCAATTATGCTCTGGGTATTAATTTTATACGACAACATTTATGAGCGGCGGGATCTACAACTCAAAGTTAATTCCGAACGTCAGATTTGTGAGAAACTGATGGGAATTTTATTTGCTCTCGGAGTTTTGTCCAGAAATCTACTGCGAAGAAGTCGTCGAAGAAATAATTTTTTTATTTCGTTTCATTCAAGATGTCTGAATTGGGGTTAGAACCGAGACCCCTTGTCTAATAGGCTAACATACTACCTACTAAACTACAGCGACTTCATAAGACATTCCATTTGTTAAATTAAGCCAGGGTCGTGGAAGATTGAACGATTCGAATGCTTCTCCACCCGGAGTAGCCGAGGAGGATATTTGAACGATGCTGTATTTCGTTCAAACGAAAAAATAAAAATATGGTTTATATCACACACACAATTTGATCGTACATAAATAAACAATTTTTATTTAATACATGATAATGATCGATATGTTCCATCTACAAAAGTCTTGGAATCGTGGAATTAATTCGTAAAGTGTACAACATGAAATTGTGGCTTGTTTTAAACAAAAAAAAAAAAAAAGAAATAATGTTTCTGTTTAATACGGCTGTAAGTGGTCAATGCGTTGTATTAAATTAAACTCAGCTTCCGAAACACCGAAAGCTTTTACAATAAGATTTACAAAAAAAAAAAAATAAAACAAACTGATAACGTTATCACATACAAGCTGCTCTATTTCAATCAATTAAATTCTCTTTCGCTCATCTCGCAATCTAGCTTTAAATGGAATATTGAGTACAAAAATACAAAATAATTTTTCGTGATTATTTAGTTTGTTTTGAAACTTGATTGGACACTGTAATATCGAATGAATTTCGTATCAATTGAAATGTGTAAAAAGAAACTCAACTAAATTTACATCAGTTTTGCAGTTCTATTATATACAAAAACGTTAAAATCTTTCTAACAATCAAGCCTCTAATAACTGGCAAATAAATCAAAGTAAAATTATTCGCAAACAAAAAGAAGCGAGATTCAGAGAATCAGAATTTTTTTCTCGTGAAACTACTTTAACCATGTGGTGTTTGTTTTCATTATTCTGTCAACGGCTCAACCGCCATTCAGCTGTTACAAAAGTTTTTTTCTTACTTTATGCTGCTGCTTTCGGTTTGGCCTGGGCAAACTCTACGAATTTCGATAATGCTCAAATCACATACAATCGTTATTTGTCAGACGAAAGCATACAGGAGCTACACAATATGGCCATACGTTTGGAACATTCCATTGATATGGACAAATATGTCTGTGAGAGTTACTATGATTATGTCTGTGGACGTAATCGTCCTTTATTTTCCATTTTGGGTGAGTACAGTGTTGTGTAATTTAATAGTTAACAGTTGGAAGACAAGAGGTATTATTGACACATATAATAATAATGAAATGCGAAAAAATATTTATTCGGCGACTTCCTCTCAGCCGATTTCAGGCAAAAACTCTGAGAGTAAATAAAATTGCCATGAAAAGTTTCTCAAAAATCTGTCGTTCGGAGTCGACTTTAAACTGTAGGACTCGTGTGTTATGTTAAAATTAACACACACAACATGTGTCGTGTGAGAAACTAGGCCGTAATACTTACTAAAGAATTGTAATGACGAACAGTTACAACACAATGTCTGCAACATTTATGATGATCTATTGATGTTACTATAAAATGTTTAAATGGTATACAGCATTATATTGTCGCGGAAGACATCTGAACCACTGATTTGTAAGCTGCAATGGTTTAATTTGATGATTTGTTAGGTAGATAACTAGATATGTTAGCCTTGTTATTAAAAAAATTTCGAAGAAACACACTTAGGCCACATAAGGCCTAATGTGATACGACAGCTAAAAATTTTCTTCCCGAAACCATTCGGAGCTTCTGATGATGTGACTTAAATTGCTTGTAACCGTCACTGGCAGTTTGTTTAATTCATCTATGTATGCAGTGGAAACGAAGGTGTCTTCTCATTGTACGGCATGTACCCAATAGGTGAAGAACAGTTTCCTCTTCTCCCCCGTCACTATAGCTTCTGTAAGAGTCATATGCTAAATCAATGCCAAACTATAAAGATCGTGCTCTTTTGCAGTTTACTCAGACCTTTCGTACGCCTTCCAGATTTTCTTTTGCTAGCTTTTCTGCGCTTGTCTAGCCGTCTTCGAAGTCGCTTGTCTGTCTTTGCGGAGTTCATAACTACATTCATCGGTTTTGTATGTACCATACCTGGCCAATTCGTGCGCTCTATAGTTAGCGGAATAACTCTGGGTTCCGATACCCAGCAAACCGTTCCACTTGTACATCATCTTGGAATTCATTACATCAGTGCTTTTGATAGTAAGTATGGTAAGGTCTTTTCCAGAGATTTTCCGTCTTTATTAATTCTCCATACAGCCTGTATTTTCTACACTTTTTCCTGAAAAGTGATAAAGTGATCCGAATGTCAATGCCTCTATCAGTGTCGAATTCGCTACGGATCCTCGTGTGACCAATATTTGATCAAAACCACTGTCCACTCAAACGATCGGAACCAGCAGCAAATATTCACTTTTCAGTTCAAAAATTATGGTTTATAAAATAAGTGTGTATTTGCGTTACCTTCACTGATTAGAGTGTACAGTTGCCAGCATTGCGTATTCGTTGGAGTGATTAGTGGTCATTGTATTGTACATGTTGACCCAATAAAACTAGTGTTGCTGGTAGTTGTGCAAGTAGTAATGGATAGAAAGAAGTTGAAACCATTACCCACTCCTTAATATCACTGTCAAATAATGGTAACATTATGTCAATAAACGGAAACTTTCTAGCCGTTTTATTTGATCAGTTTGCGTCCTACAGTCCTTTGATACATTGATACATAGGGAGTCGATGAAGCGGATTTATTGAAATTCAACTTAACCTTGATTTAAACATTCTGTTTCACTACACCTTATATAACCAAGACAAATATTCATTAATTTTCCCTTCTCTTTTCTAGGTCATCTACCGGAAACCGATGAAATAATTCAACTCTTAACTGAGTTGCAAAATGATCGGCAGCCTTTTGAAGCCAAACAAAAACTGATGGATTTCTTTTTATCCTGTAATACGGTTAAAGGTCTTGAGGATTGTTATCGTGAAACGTTTGAATATTTTAAACCGTTATTTGCTTACATTATCACTAAAAACTATGTTAACGAAACATCCAATGAACGTGAAAATTTTCAATATGTACTGGACACATTTTTAGCAAATACCACGAACACTTTTAGCAGTAACCCGGTACATATGAAGTTGTCATCACTTGCAAAAAAATTTAAGACACCAAAACTATATTTTCGTCCTGACTACATAAGTAGTGAATACGAAACCTTAAAAGTGTACAAGGAAAGCTATCAACACAACATTAGAAATTTGGAAATATTTCGAAAACGTAATTCCACTTATGAATATGGCGTACATCGCACCATATTGGATTGGAGCTTATATGTGTACCAGAGTCGTTATAAACCGATGGTATATTATTATCCGACATTCAATGTACATCTATGGATGACTATGTTTAATATTACAGAACGTTATTATGAACCCAAAAGATTTGGAGAAATTGTTGAATGTCTTAAGTTGCCACAGTTTGTAAATGTTTTGGAGGAGGCACGCATATTAGCGGTTGTTTATTTGAAAAGTTTCCGCCGTGCCTGGGAAGATTATAGCCGATGGTCCGGTAAAGGTGTGGATACCCACTTCATTGTGGGACAGGAAAATGATATCCTTAAACAATACAAATTAAATGATCGGAAAATTTTCTTTACATTATACGCACAAAACTTTTGTGAATTTGGTAAAGATTTGGCGGAAAATGTATTCTATTTGGGTTTAAAACAAAGCGAAGATTTTATTAAAACTTACGAGTGTGGCCATCGTATAGAAAGAAATATGCATTGTGTAGAGAAATTGAATTTTAAAATTTAATTTTAATTGCTTTTCTTATAAATTTTTCAAAATTAAAAATGGAATAAAATTTGTTAACTTAACTGCTTTTCTTCTTTTTTCCTTTTTAATTTGACAATTTTATTGAAATAATCCTGGGCCTCTTGATATTTATAGAGTCGCGCTAAATCCTGACAATTTAAATCGTGCTTGTCTTTGCTTTCTATGTTGGCACCAAAGTTTATCAATAATTTTAAAATGTTTAAATCCGAATTCATAAACACTGTGAATAAAAAAAAAAAATACAAAAGAAAAAACCCTCTTTTAATTAAACTGTTTCCTGTGGTATTGATTGCGCAGGTAGTGGCTTAAAAATCATTTCTCTTACCTGCATGCATTAGCAGTGTCCAGCCACATGCATCTCTGGCCTCTACGTTGGCACCATTCTCAAGTGCAAATTTTAAAATCTCACCTTGATTTGCATCAACGGCCATATGACTGGCAGTTAAGCCACAGATATCTTTGGCTTCCAAATTGGCTTTTTTATTCAGCATTATACGAGCCACCGGCAAACGTCCATAGTAAAATGCTTCCTGCAGGAATATGAAATGAAAACAATGTGAAGGGTGGTCGAAGAAATTGAAAAAAAAAATATATTCATTGGTCGGATATTTGTACTGAAATATTTTCATTAGACATACATACATACACATACATTTGCCAATATGTGATGTATGACAAAACGCAGAATGTTGATTATTTTTTTTTTTGGTCTAGGATGTCAAATGCGAGGTGGCATGTATAAGGTGGCATTATTTTCTAGTTTTGTAAACTAGGAGGTAAAACTAATGCTATGAATATGCGAATTTTTTTGTTTGTTACTTGGTATTGGAGTAGATTAAAACACAAAAGGTCAGCGTAAATAAGACAAACCCTTATTTTAATATTTTTTCTCTTGCAAGATTTAATAACTTCCTGTGTTCCAAAGTATCAATTAATTTCTGCTATCGTGATATGTCTTTTTATTTCTTCAGTATTACGACAATGGGCCCAAAATACTTTGACAGAAACAAACATCTTCATCTTGGTGGGTACGTTAATAAGCAAAATTGCCGTATTTGGTGCTCGGAAAATCACCACGTGGTTTTACAGGAGCCAATGCACCCATTACGAGTGACCGTTTTATGCGGCTTGTGGAGTGAAGGTATTATTGGTCCATATTTCTTTAAAATTGAGGACGGCGCAACCATTACAGTCAATGGAGACACCTATCTTACCATGATAATCGATTTCTTTGTACCCGCTCTTCATGGTATTGCGGTGAACGATGTTTGGTTTCGACAGGATGGTGCAACTTGTCACACATGTCAAGGTACAATCGATTTATTGCGTCAAGCGTTTGACGGTCTTTAATTAGCCGAAATGATGGTGTCAATTGGCCACCAAGAAGCTGCAATTTGACACCGCCGGACTATTTTCTGTGTGGAGCCGTTAAAGAAAAGTGTTATACCGAAAAGCCAGAGACAATTGAGCTTTTGAAGGCCAACATTCTGGATGCCATTGCTGGGATACGACCCTATACACTCGAAAAATGGCACGATATTTGCTTTATTGCATTTTTAAATTTAAACTTTTAAATTACCTAATTTTTTTTATGTTTGTATGTTAGGTTAAGGTGAGACGGTGTTGTAAGTAAGGTGACTTAAAAAAAATGTAAGATTTAATCTTCCTTAATTGATCCTTCTATGAAGCCTCCTGATCTATGGTTTTCAGCGGAGATACCTATTAAAAACAATCGTCAGTAGCAGAAGATTAGGCAGTAGTTCCTAATAGCAGCAGTAGAACCAAGTGATGCTCAGTACTTCATTCAATCCAAACAGAGTGTAAACGAAGAAAACTTGTAAGTCTGGCATCCTAGGACCTACTGCAAGATACTAAATTCTAGGATCTGCAAGATCTGAAAGTGTTTGATTAAGAAATAACAAGAAAGAGGGAAGAAAGACACTTTGTGCTAAAGGTACGAAACGGTATAAATAACGATAGCTCTCACTACACATACATACATACATACATGGTCATTACAACTCTTCAGTCAGGATTACGACCTAGCTTCTCACACCACATACGTTGTGTGTGTTAATTTCATACACGAGTAGTGGGACAGTTTAAAGTCGACTTCGAACGATAGATGTTTGAGAAAGTTTTCATGGCAATTTTATTTACCATGTCAGAGTTTTTGCCAGAAATCTGCTGACAGCAAGGCGCTGAAAGAAATAGTTTTTCGTATTTCATTTTGTTGGAGATATAACTGACCTGGGATCAGTTCTCAATACAATTAATATTAGAGTCGTGAACGATTCAAATCTGAGGGAATCCATTCTTTCATTTAAGTGTGTAAAGTATTGGGTGGCATAGCATAAACGAGGTCGTATTGGCTGCCAAACCTCTTATGAAGTGCCTATTGTTAAGAAAATCTAAAAAATGGTATTAAATGATCGTTGCCTGTAGTTTTAAAAGCTAGCTGGCTTAATAAATATTTCTAAAAGTGCTATACATCGTATACTGACCTGAAATTTCAGAGACTATATCCGTGTATCTTATCTGAAAATATGGCATTAAACGAAGGGAGGTTAAGCAGGTCCTGTTAGTGAGAAATAGTAGAAATATTATCAATAAAATTTCCTTTAGTGCTATTAACCGGGGTCTATTAAGATGGGTCTGGCAGTAAATGGGGGCAAAATGAAGTAAATGTTGTCGATAAGTAGGGACATACGGCGTAATGGATCCCAGGTTACAGCCGATAATTATACGTTCGATATAGTCCGTGAATTTCTTTATCTTGGTTCCGCCGTTACCACCAAAAATGATGTCAGTCGGGAGATCAAACACAGGATCACTCTTGCCAACAGGTGCTGCTATGGTATCAATAGGCAATTGAGTAGCAGAGACCTCTCTCCTACTACAAAGAGAAAAGTCCTACGTATGATCTACGGTCCAGTGCAAGTAACAATAAGCTGCATGAGCTCCTTAACGACATGGACATTGTGCAGTGTAATATCCAGCGGCTGGAGGAGGATGCTCCGGCAAGACAGGTATTTGATGTGGGGATTTGCGGAAGTCTGCGAAGATGACGACCTTGTTTGCGTTTGAATTACCAAATCGAGGAAGCCCTGTCATCGATTGGTGTGACCAAATGGCGAAGTCACACAAGAAACAGAGGCGCCTTGAAGGATGTGTTAATTCGGGCCGAAATCCGTTAATAGAGTTGTTAATTAAGTAAGTAAATAAGACAGAGAGGACTTTGATGCTAGATAACGACGGATGTCACAGTTGTCATCCTAGGACTAGCCAAGTACCTGCTGGAAATAACTTATTTAAAGATTTATTTTCTTTTAGAAACTTAAATTTGTATTATTTTCTACGTTTCATAAAGTTTTTCAACGTTGTTTGTAAATTGATTTTTATTCGCTCAAAATTATAGCTCGCATAGCATACAACCCTAATGTGTATACATTAACCTTCTAATCTCAGTAAGACTTACATGTAATGGTGTCCGTTTATTAGTTGGATTTCCCACATTAACGTTGGCTCCCGAGGAAAGTATAAAATCGACGATGCACATTTGACTGAACGCAATAGCATTAGCCAATGGCAGGTAACCATTTGGTCCTGGGTATTCAATTAAACTTGGACGACGGCGTAAAATACGTTTAACCAAAAATTGTTGGTCGTTCTTAATGGCACGAAAAAGGCATATTGTTGTTGGCTCTGGCGGCAATGTAATGCCCTTTTTGTTGTTGTTGTTGAGAGGGAGTAAATGCAAATAAAAACAGATTTAAGGCTTTTAGTTCAGTTACTTACTACAACAGCTGGCGATGTATGCAATGTAGTGTACTGGCCAGCTAAAGAATCTAATTTTAAAGCTTTAACTCTGAATTGATAACCAAAATTTTCTTCTAATTTATTAACACTGGCATAGCATTCGGTAGTCCTTTGATTGAGAAAAAGTTTAAAGAAATGAATTATATTTAAAATTTTCATCGTATTGCTTACCACTCAACCATTTGCCATCCTTTGACTTTATGATGCAATTCGATGGCATACATATCGGTTTCAGAAATTAAATTCCATTCCAGCGTTATACTATTCGTTGTTTCTTTTACAATTTCAACATTAAATACATTTTTAATATCACCACCGGCTTTTTCTTTTTCTTTTTCTTTTTCCTCCTGATTGGGTTTTATGTTTTGCGTTGTTGCTTCACTGCTGGTGCGGTGGTCTTTAGCATTTTCATTTTGTATCATCATTGATAATGTTGATGATTTTGTTTCCTACTACTTCTTGTATTTCTTACAATTTTTTTTATCAGAGAAATTTCTTGTTTTTCTTTGTAGAATTCTTTTCCTGTTTTTCTCTTTCAGTTGGTTTTTTCTTCTTGGCTGCGTGTCTCCTTTATCAGTATTGCACTTGGATTCCTTTGAGTGCTCAACGTTTTTTCCTATACAGTGGCTGCTGATAATTGTGTTGAAACACAAAACAAAACGTCAATAGTAATATCAGTAGTAGTAACAGCAGAAACAAAAATACAACAGAAAAAGCAGGAGAATTTTTCTTTTGAAAGTTTTTTGTGTGTTTCATCAATATTGCATTCCTATGGTTACAAGCCAAGTATGACGACTGCCACCCCGTGCCATTACAGTTTTATTGAATATCCACATAGCCAAAGCGGTAGTGCGCTTTCCAATTGTTTTCGCATTTTTGAAGCAGATGAAGAAGTAAAATTCAATATTCTGTGTTTATGTAACGCACTACTTCATCAACTGTGTCATGCTGCATAGAACACATATGTATGTGCTGGATTCAAACAAACCCAACACAGAACTACTGTCTGATAAGTGCGAAAAACGATATGATAATGGTTGAAAGCAATAAAGAAATAAATTTAAAATTGAAGAATGTTAACATGAACGCTGACCGTTAAACGTTTAATTAAAAAGTGTGGGATTTTACTGGGAAAACATATTCTTAAATTTTAAAAGGTAATTTTAATTGTAATGCAATATAAGCAACACTGGAATGACAACACACATTGGAATGAGCGTATTTGCAACAAGATACACGCCAATGTCTTTTACAACTTTCTGTACTTATTTTTAGTGATATTGTATAATAACTAAAGGAATCCGATATGCCTATTATGTCGGGTGTCAAGAGAATTCTCTTCTGGTGAATATTCCGATTTCGGACTACACTGTAACAGTTGTTCTGCACCTTCTCAGGAAAATTTTTAATCTTCCTTGATAGCCAACATAAACAATAAATTTAAATTATTCTTTCATGACAGTGCAATATCAAAGCTTTATCGATAGACCTTTATCGATACTACCAAAAATATGTTGCACTGAAATAAATGAATATCTGTTTCCTGAAAGGTTTCTGGAAGGTACTCTCATTTGTTCTTTCATGACAGCAGAATTCCATTGACTTAATAAAGCTTAATCGACAGACTTTTATCGATAGGTTTCTGGAAAGTACTCTCAGGACAGTTTAGATGTCCTAACAACAATGTCATTTGGAAAACTACACGATTACATCAGAGTCTCTAAAATGTATAAGAGAAAGCAGGTTCTGCAGTACACTTTGATCGAGCACTCATGTTCAAATTCTGCAGAACATTTCATTCTGCAGAGAATTTTCATCATGTTTTTTGTGTTAAAGTTTAAGTCTTTTAAATATATTCAGAAAACAAACTATTCAGCAAACGTCTTGACAGGATTACGACCTAGTTTCTCAGACCACTTATGTTGGGTATGTTAATTTTACACATGAGTGGCGGGACCTACAGTTTAAAGTCGACTACGAACGACAGATTTTTGAGAAACTTTTCATGGCAATTTTATTTACTCTCAGAGTTTTTGCCAGAAATCTGCTGAGAGGAAGTCGCCGAAGAAATACTTTTTGTATTTTGTTTTGATGTCTGGCCTGGGGCTCGAACCCTGGTTTTTCGTCTAATAACCCAACACACTACCTACTAGACCACGGCGACTTCAAGTACTCATATATTTTTATTAATAACAGAGATTACACAAATATTCAGCTGCACGAACGCACAGATGAGCAATCTAAACGTCCTACTCTACTACTGTGCTTGATTAAGATCATCCCTGACAACCACATAATTAGTAATTGTATTACCATGACGTTCTTTTATTTTTTAATGGTCATGCGTAATTAATTAATTTTTCTCATATATTTTATTAAAAAAAGTTTTTCCCCCAAACGATAACAAACTATCGATTTAAAAATACAATAAAAAACCACTCAATGTTCAATAGAGTTGCTATATTTAGCGTTAAATTATTAAAGCCATTGTAAAAAGAGAGAAAGGAACTTTTATTAAATACGTTACATACGTATTAATTGACCCGTTATTGAAACCACCTTTAATTATTTCTTTACTAGGCCAGTATTGTAAATATCAGTACGTCGTTGGCCATATAAAGGCAATTGGCGGCGTACATCATCAACCATTGAAAAGTCTGTAAAAAAAAGAGAAGAATGATTGAAGAATTTTAATTAAATCCGTTCAACAACTGTACACAACTATACACTATTGCTTACCGATTTCATCAATAATAATTTCGCGTCCAATACCAGCTTCACGTTGTACACGAGCCCAGGGATCAACAATCATGGAATGACCGTAGGCAACATAACCAGACATATTGTTACGTGATGGCGCACAAGTGACAACAAATACTTGATTATCGGTGGCACGGGCACGTTGCAAAAGCTCCCAGTGCATTGGACCCTGGCAGATGCAGAAGGCAGATGGGTAAACAATCATATCACAGCCTGAAACATTTTTTAAAAAAACAATACATTTGGTTGTGTACATAAAATAAACAACAAAAATTAATAAAAAAGGAGATTTACTTTTGGCATCTGTACTGTACTGTACTGTACTTTAAAACATTTATTATTATTTTTTTTTGTAATTAAGTTCTGTTCTTTGATTCAGATAGACTAGGATTTTGGTATCTAAGTTAAGAGTAGACCGAAATACCGACTGCTTTATAGACATTGATAAATCTGAATAGACATTCTGTTGTATTGCATTATTTCCCTTGAAAGACATTGTGATGTGTAGCGTAAGCTGGTTACTGTACAAGAAAGGGTGAAAAAAGCAAGCTGGCGAATGAACATAGAACGAATCAAAATTATATAAATTGGGGCCAATAATTTAGTAACTCTTCAAAATTGAGACCTTAAAACTCAAACAAATTTGTAGCATGTGACGTTGTTTTGCGGTTTCTCCAGTAGCCAACAGAGCCGGTGATGCAACAGGATGAATATAAGCAACCAATATTCCAATCTACTGACTATTGTGGCAATCGTCACACTTCTTTACAAACATTTTACTCGTGTTATAAAGTGCACTTTTGTATAGCAATGAATCGTGGAACGGACAATTATCAACCGCTGTCCACGATGGTTTATAACCATATTCCCGGCAGAAACTATACTCAATACTGACTTAACGCAAAAATCACACCAAGTTCCTATTAAAAAGCAATTTATGAGTAGGAAATGACGAAGAAAACTCCATAGTTACACTGGCTATAGGCTGCCACCACAGAGATGTCAAGAACAGAAGGATTAGGTTATATTTAGAGAAGCCAGCTGCTTTCCACTGCATGATGTTCAGCCATATTTAAGCATTGACTTTGTATTGGAATTAAGAAAATAGGTTACGGAAAGAAGGGCAGAGGGGGTAGTGTTTGTAGACATTAGATAGATTTGAATCCTTTTATATGATAAGTGTCAGGAATGACCTCTGAATTCCATATACGGATAGTCCAGCCAAAGAAAGAATTCTGTCTACAGTGTGCTATCCACTGGCCAATCGACCACATATGGACGTGCCCCGCGAGAAAGACGGGTGCTACGTATGAATACACGAAGACAATAACACAATTGGAGTACGCTTACTTAATTTGTCATTACAATTGTTTACTCTAAATTTCCACCTAGTTTTTCACGCCAGTCATGTTGTTTTTGTTAACTACATACATATGTATATACATATACACATAATTGGCTAGCTTCCCACACCACTCATTTTGTGTTAATTTTATACGTGGGTGGCGGGAGCTACAGTTTAACGTCGACTACGAACAACAGATTTTTGAGAGGTTTATTTACTCTCAGATTTATCACCAAAAATCTGCTGAGAGGAAAACGCCGAAGAAATATTTTTTTATATTTCGTTTTGATGCCTGATCTGAGATACGAACCCCGGCTAATAAGCCAGCACACTACCTAAACTAGTAGACTACGGCTACTTCAAAATTGTTGCGAATTCTCAATATTTTTGTTCACCAACACATCACAACATTCGTGAAGGGCGAATAGAACGAGATTCATGCTTAACATTGCATGTCTTCCCTTATAATTGTCAAGAAATTAACAATGGATGAATGGTTAATATGCCTTTGGAATTAAATGAATACAGGCTTAAAACACCGAACTAATGTACCGATTGTTTTGTTTTTACATGAGGTAATTCGAATGTGTTGTTGAATGAATGCCTAGCAAAAGCAACGAATGAACATGAATGCAAATAACGCAAATGCTTTCATTCAGTTCTCTGATGAATATATAGATGATGATAATGATGATGTTAGAAACAAATTACAAAAGGACCAAATAATCCTTTGAATATTTGAGGAGATTATGGAAAGATGACGATTTGGAGATTTTTTAATGCCTGTCACTTTAAAGTGTGGATGATACAAAGATTTAGAGCCCATAAGGCTTTTAACGGAGTCTATGCATAATATGTCACATCTCTATGGCAAAATACAATAACCAAATAAAACTTTGAACTTTAACGAATGGGGTTCCCATTTAAAAAGACAGGAAGAAAACAACATAAATAGAAATATTACTGAAGCACAGAACAGACTTTGAAGTATAACATTCCTATGCCAACAAGCACAAGAAAAAATACCAAAAACTATAACTTAAGTTCACCAATATTTCCTTTAATTAAATAAATAAACCAAAAGCAAACAAAAATAAATAAAAACAAATAAAAAAAACTTACCAGCATTGCGATATAAACGTGCCAATTCCTCAAAACGCTTATCATGGCAAATGCCAATACCAACTTTATGGTTGAAAATATCGACGACAGTGATTTCATTGCCGGCGGTTAAGGCCACAGCTTCATTGAATTTAACACCACCATCGTTTGCAACATCAATGTCAACATTGAAGAGATGAATCTATAAAAACCCATATAAAAAGTTAATACATTTTGAATTTGAAAAGAATATTTTTAGTAAAAAACAAAATTACCTTACGATGTCTGCCAATCAATTTACCAGCAGGAGACCATACAGTGCAGGTATTGTACAACTTGTTGGATGCATCACGTTCAATAATACTGCCACCGATTAGGTAAATACCCAAACTTTGTGCCAATTTAGAGAGAGTCTGACATGTTGGTCCATCAGGCACTTTTTCGGCATATTTGGGGAAATACTCAACACCATAAGGAGCATTGAAACTCTCGGGTAAAATAGCCAATTGTACCATGGGATTTTTAGCCTTGGCCTCCTTAACAGCCTCAATGGCATTTTGCACATTTTCGTTAACATTATGGCCACATGGCAATTGGCAAATGGCAATTGTTAATTCTAAAACAATAAATTGGGTTCATTAAAATCATTATTTTAATTAAGAATTATATTTCGTAGAAGATTAATGTCCTCAATGAGATTTCTAAAATCTCTTAAGAGGTTCTAACAAAAGAAAATTTTTCTTAAAATTTTTTTCCTTTGAAGGACCTAATGAACAGAGTTTTGTTTATTATATGTTTTTGTTTATTTAAAATATATTTCAGAATCTTATAAAATATTTGATGAAAACTAAGCAAGATTTTAATTTCTGTGTAAATTCCCATCAAATATTTTTATTTTTTTGTTTTATGTAATCACTTCACTCACTTTGAACATTATGCGACATTTTTGCACTACAAATGATTTCAATGACTCGGCCGTTGATTTTAAAAGCTTTAAACCGTTTCGCGGTTGGTTGTATACTACAGATATTTCGTATAAAAGTTCCCTCTTTTAAATGATTTGTCAAGCGATTTGTTATCAGTCAAGCCGCGCAAATACTAGATTCAATGCTACGCCGGTATTCAAAATATTGATAATAAAATGGGTGTGTATAACAGATATATATTATTAGATTGTTATTGCTGAGTATGGTTTCAAGATTCTATGCTTTTCTAAATGACTTTTGCACTTGAGAATTTCAAACCAGTGGAATATTTCAAGCAAGCTTTTCTAAATTTTTTTTTCAATTTCAAATAATTTCATTTCAATTATGAAAATAATAAATGTTTTAAATAAATAATAAAAAAAATATTCTCACCAAATAATAAAAAAAAATAAAAATTCAACACAGAGAACTAACACTCAAAATAATTTTCGCAATTATAATATCGTGGGAGTGTACCCAATGACACAGTAAATTTCACAAGACTAGTTTAATGCTAAAATCTAAAGTAGAGTACAGGAAAAGACTTCATTTCATAAGTATTATAATATGAATCTAAATTAAAAGGTTATTTTTTAGTCTGTCCATTAATTTTATAATAACAACAGAGATATGTTATATTATAATATAACTGGTCATTACAAACCTTCAGTCAAGATTACAACCTAGCTTTATACAAGAGTGGCGGAAATATAGTTTAAATTCGATTCAGTTCCAAACGACAGATTTATGAGAAACTTTTTCATGACAATTTCATTTACTCTCAGAACTTTTGCCAGAAATCTGTTGAGAGTAAGTCGCAGAAGTAATATTTATTCATATTTCATTTTTTTTGGATATGTTTTTTAAAATAATGATAATTAATCCTGAAACCCCATCAGATAATCGCTAACATATACACATACCTAAATACATATCAATGTTAGCACCTTTGTCTTTATTTGATTACCGTGTAGACCTGCATTTTTAATTTCTAAAAAGACTATTGGCTATATGTCATATATGTCGCTGGTAAAATGCAAACTAAAAAGGGACAGAATTGTGGAGAATAATTTATTGCTCTTATGCATGTTAATATAAAACCGGGTTTTTAGACTAAAGCAAAGGCTATGTTTCATGCTAACTGTCTCGAAAAAATTGGCTGAGTTTCATAAGAAGCGTCCAGAGGTTATGATTCAGTTTAACTGCCGGCGAAGAATATAAAAAGGCGACAGCAGTTATGCATTTGCAAATAAAGTGGTAAATTTTTCTGAATTCTGTGTATTTTGCTATTGATAGAGCGGTAAGGAGTGTTCGTTTATGGAAGTTTGAAACTTTGGCTTACAGTCATTCAGACTTTCGAGGGAAATATGTTGCTAATGGGTGTGTTATGATTGATTCCTTGTTTTGCGTAACCCTTTGATTTCGTTACCATCCTAGTTAGACAAATATGCCTTAGGGAAGATGAATCTCAAGAGGGGTAATGTAACGTCAAGTATCTTTTTATTTTTTACTGGACACTTAATGTTTGAGTATGATATGGTCAGAATGAGAAGAAAAGGAATCGTTAGAACGCTCTCTATATATCACTCTACGAAATTTGAAACTTAGGCAACACCATGATTTTTACTGTGTTAAGGTTGTGTCACTGGCAAATCTGTTCAGAATTGTTGATGTCAACTGTTAATTCTCGCGGGTACGATCTAGATTTAAGGATTGTGTGAAAGCAGAACGGAATAAAAATGGATTGATGCTTAGAATTGAATTGGAAAAAGAAAAATACTGAAATTTTTTTTACTCTTGGTAGGATTATAATCTGGCTCTTTATGAGTACATTTTCTTTATAGAGCATGGTTGGACATATATCTGAGCATAAGAGGCATTCAAATTAAGACAGAGACATATATAGTATATGTATGTATGTAAACCTAATTAATAGAAGCCAACAGCTATAGCAGAAGGCCTAGAAATTGTTTGGAATTTGACAATTGCTTTAGAATGTGTTAAGTGTTCTACTGAACAAATATTTGTTGAGAAAAACAAAACGTCACGGAATTTATTTTACCAAACTTTTTAACATCTTCTATAAATATTAAAGTAAATCAGGACATTCGATTTTTAAAATATTTAAAGCAATTGCTTGACATACTAGTTAAAACTGCGACGACTCTGGATGAGTTTCAATTCAGATTTTTAAAATAATGAGCATAATTGAGCATACATTTGTAAAGTACATGCGTTTATAGCATATGACATTATATGTTTGTATTAAACATTTAAATAAGTTGTCTTCATAGTAGTTGATAAGTTTAACAATTAGTAATACACACATATATGTACATACAATGAATATTAAATTAAAATATTTTAAATATTCTCACTAATTGATGACGTTTTCTGAAATGAATGTATTCTTTTAACAGAATGAATGCAACTTTAAAATTAATGAAATTATGTTCACTCTTTTTCATGAGATTTTATTAAAATTTATTTTTCGGTTGTTTTCTTATTTGTGACGCAATTTAGTATGAAAAACAAACTCAATTCAACTGATACTCAGACAATCAGAGGTAGATGCCATTGTTTCATAAGACAAATTATAGGAAGACAACGTCTGTCAATTGCAACCATACGATACCCTATATTTTTTTTTATTATTACGACTTTGATTGATAGTCCACTCGCTGTCTATTGTATTTTGCCAAAATTATTTTTTTTTGTTGTGAAGTACAATTGTTCATGTTAGAAATCGAATATTATTTCATTCATATGGTACCTCATTCAATCGGATCATATTTCCGTGCACTTTTTCGAGTATCTTGGCAATGGCATTACGAATGTTGGCCTTTCAATGCTCAATTGTGTTTGGTTTGTCGGCATAACAGTTATCTTTAACGGCGCCCCACAGCAAATAGTCCAACGCTATCAAATCGCAGCTTCTTAGCGGCCATTTGATATCACCATTTCGGATAATTAAACGTTTATCAAATGTTTGATGCAATAAACCGATGTGTTGCAAGTTACATCATCCTGTTGAAACCAAACATTGTTCACATCAATACCATGAAGAGCGGGTACAAAAACATCGGTTATCAGGGTGCGTTAGGGGTCTCCATTGACCAGAATGCTTGCGCCGTCCTCATTTTCAAAGAAATATGAGTAAATAATGCTTCCACTCGACAAGCCCCATTAAACAGTCACACAAAATCGGCCAAATAAATTCCAACCTTAAATAAATCGTAAATCGATTTATTACGTTCAGTGGAGATAATATACTGAATTTTATGACAGAATAAAATGACATAAATGTTGCCAGATTTGAAAAAACCTATGGATTTCATTTAAAGCCATAGATGGCCCACCCGATAGTTTAACAAGATGCATTAGCAGGGACAATTTATTATGTTAGAATTAGCCGAAAGTTTACATAGAGTATAAATGATTACCGAAGTTCCATTACGATTGGGTAATCGTTCTCATTGCCTTTCCGTGAACGTTTGACTCACTCTAGCTCTTCCTATATTATAAAAAATCGACGAAAAAGGCTTTTCTTCTAAAAAACAACTAAAGATTGTGCTTTATATACTGTTATAAAATTAAGGATTAACATTATTAAGTTTTCAGCGTTCAGGGTCTCATTGTAATCCATACCTGTAAAACAAACCCTAAACAATTATTAAACCAATAAAAAAAACAAAATTTGTTTGTAGATAATCTTAAAAAATTTTAACTCAATGAAAACCTGTTATCAATATGAATGCTAAACATTATCAAAAGTCAAAGCCGAGAATAATCTTTTTAAGTTGAAATCATAATTCATAAAATTGTTGTAAATTCTAATCTTTTTTTATTCGACAGACTAAATGTACTTGACACACTCATGGTACTTGAAAAAGTACCAACAAAACAATTGATGAAGGCTGAACGGAATCATTTAAAAGGCGGAAATTTCAGTGAAATATTATAGTCTACAACCTAACGTGAAACGGTTTAAATCTATCGTATTTCATATTGTTTTTTCCGGAGAAAATTAAAAACAATGTCGAAATGTCGGCAAATAATAAAAGTCAGTGGAAGTGATTAAGTACAAACGATAATTTAAAATTATTTTCTTTTTGAATTATATTATGGGAATTTATAAAAATACCACTTTTCTTTTTGTTTACTTAAAATGGAAAATGGGTGCCAGCACTCCGGGGAGGAGTGCTGGTGTCACATTGTTGTGTTGGTATCGGGTATAAAAAAGTGTATCAGGTGTGTCTAAACAACGAAATGTGGGTGCTAAGGGAAAGACATGTACAGTGTAGTAATATATCAAGAAATATGTTCCTTATTTCGGCAGAACTAATGATGTTGTATTATTGCTTAATCAGCAAAACCCAATCTACATTGTGTTGGAATAAAAAAAATTTAAATTCCCTGCCATCTGTTCGAAGCTTAGGAACTTTTGTATATTTTACTTGACCGTCTCATGCCAAAGGTGGTATAAATTCAAGAAGCTTCGAAGCATTTCGTCTTTTAAATGCTTCTTTCGAGATTGTTGGATTCAAAAGACCAGTATTAGCGGCGGTTGCACATACCCAAAGCTGTCGCAGCATCGACGCTATAATACCTATGAGTCAATAATACACAGTGGACTCTATTCGCGCCATTAAGTCAATGATATTCCATTAATTCTACTGGAATATTATTTTTAGGTTCCTCGCATATACCTTGGCTTTTCATAATACCTTGTTTGTGTAGTCGCTATAGTCTAGTAGATGGTGCGCTGGCTTATTAGAAGTGCGGCCTCGGTCAGACAGCTCCAAAAAAAACGAAATGTCAAAAAATATTTCTTAGGCCACTTCCCCTCAGCAGACTTCTGGCAAAAACTTGGAAAGTAAATAAAACTGCCATGAAAAAAAATTTCTCAGAAATCTGTTGTTCTAGGTCGTAATCCTGACTGAAGGGTTGTAATGACCAGTTATGTATGTATGCCTTGTGGGTCAATGATCTAAATTACTAGGACCATTAAATAAGTCTGAATGACAACTGTTGTTGTCATAAGTGAACGTAAAGGCAATCAAATTTTAGCAGATGATCGTTGTTTCTATAATTTTTGGCAAGCGCACAACAAATTGCAATTTGACGGAAATCTTTTACACTTTTCAAGGACTTCTCTTTCACTAGTTTTCTACGCAAAAAAAATTGTGGTACATAACGGGGGTTTCAAAAATGTGCCAACGTCTAAAAGCATTACTGCAGAATTAGTGAAACATCTGTGTACTGAGAATTATTTTGTTACAGTGACTTTTTTACAGTGACAGAGTACATGATATTCAGTTTTTGATATTCTTTTAACACGCAATCTCTTTAATATTTTAATTTAGAATTTCAGCGAATTTTTTTTATTTTTAACGGCACGTTTCCGGTTTTTTTTTCAGTTTCTAGAACTGATAGTTGCCATTTGCCACATTTACCATGTGGCCATAGGCCAACATTAAAAATTTCAATGTACAATTGGCTATTTGACCCGTACTGTATCGCAAAAGTACCTGGAGGACCAATAGTTGCCATGAGAATCGTTTTGAACCATTGGGTGGTTTATATGTATCGTAATGTGGTAAGTTAAACATATGGAAATTTATATTTAATAAAAATGTTAAGTTGGAAAATCTACAAATAAATTATATCTTTGGTTTCTATTTAATTGCTGATACAGTTATTGGAAACAAGAAGAATTTTCTGAGAATATTTTTTTTTTATTTCAGCCTGCCTTCTGCATCTGCCCTACGCATTGAAAACTGCTATAACGTACCCATGCAACAGATAGTCAAGTATTTGTTGTTACATTTGCTCCTTTACGCAACAATATGTCTGGTGATGTTGCATATGGTCATTCCATTATTGATAATTCCTGGGCTCAAGTACTATGCGAAGCTGGTATTGTGAGCGAAATTATGATTGAAGAAATCGGTAAGTGAATATGAACTAAATTGGTTAAGTTGTAATAAAAATTTAATTACTTTTTTTATTTTTTCCAGAAGACTTTTCAATTGTTGTTGATGATTGCTGCCAGCTGCCTATTTTCGTTCAGCGTTACAATGGAAACTACAAAACTAATCCTTTGAATAAATGTATTCGTATGATTTATACTGGATCATAACTAATAAATAAATTTTTGGTTTTTGTCCTGATATTTAAGAATATAACTTAATAGCATATGATGCTTTAATAAAACTTTTGATAGCATGTGTAATATTAAAAAAATTTAATTGTTTCTTTAATAAAACAAAGCATTTCATAAGAGATTATTCAATGTTAAACATAATATTTTAAACCAAATTGAGTTTTATAAAACCAGCTTTGAAATTTTCGATTCAAAATTTAAAATTTCGTTCACAATATCACTTATGCTACGTGGCTTGGTGTCTGCTTTTGCAGTATCGTTCGGAACTTAAGCAACTTTTAGTTTCTCGTACAACTTTTATGTTCGAAGAAAAATCTACAAATTTTATTACTTTGAATGAAAGAGTTGTTTACGTGTCGGATAATACTTTATGTTATGATAATACTTCACATATTCTACTCTAAGTGGTTAGGCGAAAGACTTTGTTTCAAGTTCATTTTTCTGTTTTACATATTGACACACGCGCTCTCGAAGGATTCTTTAGTCTTGCTGCTTTCAAGAGGCTCAACTTTTTAATTTAGTTGGATCCCAGGTTTTTTAGATAACTAAAAAGCATACGTTCCTGCTTCTATTCTGGCTGACCTGTTTACTCGGAGTTTATAAAGGATGTTACTGCTGCCTTTAGTGCTATTGAATGTTAGTCTATTAAGATAGGTTTGGCAGTAAAACATGGCAAAACAAAGTATATGTTGTCGACAATTAGGGACCTGCGGACGATTACTAAACGTTCGATATAGTCATTGAATTTCTGCATCTTGGCTCCGCCGTTAACACCACAAATGATATTAATCACGAGATCAAGCGTAGGATTACGCTTGCCAACAGGTGCTACTATGGTCTCAATAGGCAATTGCGTAGCAGAGAACTCTCTCGCACGACAAAACTAATACCCTACGAGACGCTCATCCTACTCGTGCTTCTTTATGGCGCAGAGGCATGAACCCTATTAAGCACTGACGCACCAGATTTGAGAGTATTCATGAGAAAAGTCCTACGTAAGATCTTCGGTTCAGTGCGAGTTGGCGATGATTTTCGCAGTGAGCTGTATGAGCTCCTCAACGACATAAACAGGGTATTAATATCCAGTGGCTGCACTGGCTCGGCCATGTCGTTCGAATGGATGAGTATGCTCCGGAGAGACGGGTATTTGATGCGGGGATTTGCGGAAGTCAGCAAAGAGAACGACCTTGTTTGCGTTGGAAGGACCAAACCGAGGAAGCCGTGGTAAGAAGCAAGGGCGCCTGGAAAGATGTGTTAGGGCATTCCAAAATCCATTAGTCGAACTGTTAATGGCCAATTAAGTAAGTAAGTAGGTAAGTTAGGATAGGTTATTCTGCATTGACTTCTGATATGTAGGCGTAGATTTGTATGAATTTCAGTTTTCGAAACAGGCAAAAAAGAATTGCAGCCCTGCCTGCAGCAACCGTGTAAGAAATTCTGCCAAACACTGAACAATTTTTTCTGATATTTGAAATGTGATTTCTTTAATCAAAAAATGTGTCGTTTTTATCGATAACTTTTCATCTTTTTTATGGTGAAGCCATGAGTCCATTGGATTTTCTACGAAATTTAGTTTTACATCTTTACGAGAACTCTGCAGTTTCGAAACAAATGTTAGTCTGAACGTGCAAGGCAACAAAAGTTCCTACCAACATAACTTTCATAAATTAACACACGCAACATAAGTGTTGTTGAGAAGCTAAGTCGTAATCCTGACTGAAGGGTTGCAATGACTAATTATGTAGGTATGTATGTATGTAGGTATGTAGGGACTGTTGAAAACACTCCCTCAAACTCATTACTTCTTCAACAAAGCAATAAACGGAATTAGAACTGGAGTATATTCAGACGTGTGATATACAGGTAATGTAGACAAATATTTCAATCATTCGCATTGTTCTATCATACTGCTGGAGGAGAAAGATAAATTGCCGTATACAACTTGATGAATGGATTCCTTTTTTGATACAATATTACAAGGCATTTCAATGAAACTCTTCTTAATATCTGTCTAATGTCTAACATACATTTGTTAAAGTAAAAGTTGCATAAATAACTATACAAGACCTGCAGTAAATGATAAATAAAAACACACGTTTAAATACATATTTATTGGATTTTATTAAAGCATTGTATGTGTTATTGTAATTTAATAAAATAAAAGAAATATTGTAACTGCTCTTAGGATTAAATATGTATGTATGTATGTATATAAGGAACATTCATCGAATACGTAAAGTTCGTAGCCAGCAGCTAGCAATCAACAATTGACTGAGTGGCTTACTGTAGTTTAACCACATTTAATTACTGTTTGAGAAGGCCAGTATTGTAAACATCAGTGCGACGTTGATCGAATAAAGGCAATTGACGGCGAACATCCTCAACCATTGAGAAGTCTACAGAAAAAGAGCAGAAATAAAAATGAATTTTTTTTAATTAAAAATTGATTTTCGCATACCGATTTCTTCAATCATAATTTCACGATGCATGCCAGCTTCACGTTGTACACGAGCCCAGGGATCCACAATCATAGAGTGACCATAGGCTACATAACCGGACATATTATTGCGTGAAGGTGCACAAGTAACAACAAATACTTGATTATCGGTGGCACGGGCACGTTGCAAAAGCTCCCAGTGCATGGGGCCCTGGCAGATGCATTTCGCAGCCTAAAATAAGAAATGTAAACAATGTAATGCAATTGATTACACATACATTTTATTTTTTTTTTGCTGTAATTTTCTTTGAAATGACTACCAAAGGCTATTTTTTTTGTCTGCTTAGCATACACTGATAGTGGGAATCACAAACAAGAAAAGTGTTGATTAGATTTCCTTCTTCTCTGTATTTCTTTTTAGAAAATTAAATATGTGCTGTTAAGCTTACCAGCAATACGATAGAGACGAGCCAATTCTTGAAAACGTTTATCATGGCAAATGCCAATACCAACTTTATGGTGGAAAATATCAACGACAGTGATTTCATTGCCAGCGGTTAAAGCCAAAGCTTCGTTGAATTTAACACCACTCTCGTTTTCAACATCAATATCAACATTGAACAGATGAATCTATAAAACCCTTGTAAAAAATGAACAGTAAATATTTCAACTAATTTAACAGGAAACATGCTTTTAAACACTCTTACTTTACGATGTCTGCCAATTATTTTACCAGCAGGTGACCATACAGTGCAAGTGTTGTACAACTTATCCGAAGCATCACGTTCAATAATACTGCCACCGATAAGGTAGATACCCAAACTTTGTGCCAATTTAGAGAGAGCCTGACATGTTGGTCCTTCAGGCACTTTTTCAGCATATTTGGGGAAATACTCAACACCATAAGGAGCATTGAAACTCTCAGGTAAAATAGCCAATTGTACGTTGGGATTTTTAGCCTTGGCCTCCTTAACTGCCTCAATGGCATTTTGAACATTTTCGTTAACATTATGGCCACATGGCAATTGGCAAATGGCAGTTGTTAATTCTGCAACAGAAGATAATTGTCATTAAAAGTAAAACGTATTTTGATTGAATTAATTTTGTAAGCCACAGGCAATTTAAATATTATTGAATATAAAATTAATTAATTTGATTTAATTTCAATTCATTTAAACATTTCACTGACTTTTGTTATTCTGCGACATTTTAACGCACACATGCACTCAACAGCTAACAGATGATTGATTTTGTATTTTTACGAATTCTTTACAGCGTTAAACTGTTTGATTGACTACAATCAGTTGCTTGAAATGCTGGACTTTCAAATGGTTTGGCAGCTGCCTGTTATTAGTATAAGCGCTGATAAAAAGCATTCACAAATTATTAGTTAATGTTCGACTGTAGCAGTTTAGTGTTAATTTATGTTATGTTCGACAGGAAATTTTTTTAAACGAAAGTCCTAGTTTAAGAAAATACCAGTTTGAACTGAAATACTGTCGTACTACTATAAACATAATTTCTAATTACGTGTAGAATACTTTCAAATGTCTTTGGTGACGAATCAAGCCTAAGCATGTCTTATCAATATTTCTATGGCGAACAAAAACCTCATTTAAGATTTCTTATGTTTGGCTCTGTGTGTGAACATATGTGGGAAAATAATTTGAAGACAGATTTTTATTATTTGTTTACGAACTCTGAGAGTCTCTTTGATGACGTATGGAAAGCTTATCAAAAAAATGTTAACATTGAAAACTAATCTTTAGTAGTACTTATGGATTTATTGCTTATTTGTTTAAACATTGTCTTGCAAAACCATTTGACATTAGAATTGTGTAGTGCCCAAGAAAAAATTTCGACGTACACTTTTCTTTATAAAATTGAAAATTATTTCAATCTCTATTCAAATTAAAGAAAAATAGTGTTTAAGTTTCTTATTTCTTGTAGTCGCCGTATTCTAGTAGGTAATGTGTTGGCTTATTAGACGTAAGGCCACGGTTCAAATCCCAGGTCAGACATCATAACGAAAAAATGAAAAAAATATTTCTTCGGCGACTTCCTCTCAGCAGATTTCTGGGAAAAATTATGAGAGTAAATAAAATTGCCATGAAAAGTTTCTCACAAATATGTCGTTCGGAGTCGATTTTAAACTGTAGGTCCCGCCGCTAATGTATAAAAAATTAACACACACAACATAAGTGGTGTGAGAAGCTAGGTGTAATCCTAGCTAAAGGGTTGTAATGACCAATTACATTCGTAAAAGAATTTGTTTGAAAGAAATCTATTTTCATTATAATAAATCAACCAAAATTTTAATTTTCACTCATGAAGTAACTAAATGTCTGCCTAAGTGTTAAATAATTCTATTGCTTATCTAATGCCAATTAAATTCAAACCCCACTTCAAAATGTTCTTTCGTAATGAATTATAAGTTAAGTTATGAATGAAATATTAGAAAATCAAAAAAAAAAAAAAATACAATCATAAATCAAAATTATATTAACTTAGCAAAAATCTTTTTGTTTTTGTTGTAAAATATGCCATACTTGTGGGTTTTTCATTCTTATTTTTTTTATCAGTATATGCCCGAAAGTACAGATGATTAATAACGTCAATATAAAAAAAATAATAACAATAAAAAAGAAAAAAGAAAAAAATAAATCGTATAATCTGGCCAAGAGGACTATTAGTCAATTATGATTTTACCACAACTCAATGTGTACCAGTAGTTGCTATTCGCACGTTCTATTACCATTACTATTGCCAGAGGCATTTTGTTGCCACAGAGACAAACCAGAACAATGCCAGTAAACCGCTATACCAGTGGCTAAATAGCGGATGTTGCAAAAGAAGCAGCGTAAATACAAGAATTAATGCCCAAAGGAAACATTTGCCAATGAAATGTTGGTTTTTTCAATTTACGATTTTCCCTAAAAGCCAACGAATGAATGAATGATCGAAAGAATTACACAGCATAGACCTCTCAATGAGTGGAATGCGTAGTATGTTAGTGTCTAGGAATTTGACACAAATTATGAGCCATCTAATCGCTCACATTAGTATTGCCTGCATATCAATTTAATCATTCTTTTTCAGTCAAACACCCATACACCGACCAACTGCCATTGGGAACAATGGCACATAAATGACATGTAATTCAGGCAAATAAGTGCGCCTGAATGCTTAGATTTCATTTTCATTGTGGCTGATAAAATGACAACTTTTTAATTTACACTAAATGAAGTGAAAATATCTCAAACATGCCGCACAAACAGACGGAACGGAACACTCAATTCATTCAACTCATGTATGTATGCATGTATGTATGTATGGTATGTATGTATACTTGCTATCATTCAAGGAAATGAAATGAAACAAACGGAGATGCTTCTTTAGTCAAGTCAAACTGTGTGTCTCTATGCTATAAAGACTGTCGGTAAATAATATCTTGCTTATAGACAGGATAATGTGTGTATATGAGTGTTTTTGTGTGTGTATTGTTAAAGCTTGACATTGGGAAGCGGATGCCCAAAGAAAATGAAATAAATCCACGTTTAGCCAGGACATGAATTACTGGTGTGGATAAATCGATTATAAACTGAAAATGATAAATGATAAATTAAAAATAAAAGAAGAAGAAGAAGAAGAGGGCGAAGAAAACTGAAAATAAAATAAAACGCACGCTTACACACGCAAACTGATATAGACAAAAAAAGTGACAAGAAATATTGTTGTCACTGAAAGAGGCCAAGTTAGGAAAGATAAAAAACAATTTTTCTTTTTTTTCTTTTTTGTATTTAAAAGAGAGAAGATTTTAAATTAAAGCAAATAAAATGAATTGAATTATATTCTATGCAGTCTTCCAATTATATCAGGTGGTTCATTTACCGGTTTAAATTTGAACAAAATTCTGTATATTTCTTCCGCTGGAAGTAATGAATCGATTTATACTTAAGCAATGTTGGGACTTATTGGAAATTTATTTCCAATACAAACACAATTTGTCGGAAATTGCACGAAAATGTCGTACAAGTCGGAATTTTGAAAACTTTTCGTGGCAATTTTATTTACTCTAATAAGAGGAAGTCGCCGAAGTGATATTTTTTAGTATTTCGTTTTATTGGAGCCGTTTTGACCAAGTTTTTTAACCGTGGCCTCACATGTAATAAGCCAACACACTACCAACTAGACTACGACGACTTCTCGAGAATATTTATTTATTAATTACAATACAATTATAAATTATATTCTAATTATATACGAGCGGAGTAACTTGACCATGTGCTCGGTGTAGTGTCACAGACTAGAGCCTCTGGTGGGCATCAAACCTACGACCCTCACGCTAATAGTCTAGCACAATACACACTAGACTACCAGGGCACCCTCTCGAGAATAAATTTGTACTAATACTCACTTTTTTTGTTATATTGTGATTAATCAAATATAATGTGAGACAAGCAACAACTACCACAAATCGAATCGAATCGAACCCAAGGCGTGTGCACTTGAAGCTCATCACGCTACCATTACATAAGTAGACACATTCTACTTATTAACGGCAAATTACGCGTAGCGCAAATAAGATATACTCTGCAAGATGGTGTAAAAATTTTTTTGTCAAGTTTGCCAGCTAAGCGTAGTATTGTTCTGCGATAGAGTGTGTTGATCGAATTATTTTCTGCTGCTGCTTAGAGACAGCGATCATAGTGAAACTATGTTGGGTGGGATTATCTTATTTTTCAAGTGTTATCTTATGACATTTATTGTCAGGAGGCTCATTTATAGATGACAAAAAAATGTTTCTTCTCTGCTGTATTCACAATTAAGATGCTTGGGTTTTGAAATCCAGTGGTTTAACCACTATGCTCCTTAACTGAATTTAACTATTTTCCATATGCTTATATTGTATATATGTATATGGGAGCCGTCGTAGTCTAGTAGGTAGTGTATCGGCTTATTAGACGTAAGGCCACGGTTCAAATCCCAGGTCAAACATCAAAACGAAATATGAAAAAATATTTCTTCGGCGACTTCCTCTCAGCAGATTTCTGGCAAAAACTCTGTGAGTAAAATAAAATTGCCATGAAAACTTTTCTCAAAAATCTGTCGTCCGGAGTCGACTTTAAACTGTAGGTCCCGCCACTCATGTATAAAATTAATACATACAACATGAGTGATGTGAGAAGCTAGGCTGTAATCCTGGCTGAAGGGTTGTAATGGCCAATTATGTATGTATGTATGTATGTATGTATGTATGTATGTATATTGTAAGTAATAATAAGTAAAAATTTTTTACTTCTTTTAGAAGTCGACATAGTTTTATACTCAGTTTTTATCGATTAGCACACACTTGTTGGTGCTGTAGTCTAGTAGGTAGTGTGTTGGCTTATTAGACGAGAAGCTACGATTTAAACCACTAGTATGGTAAAGTTCCATAAATTGTTACTACCAACATCGTGGTGATAGCTCAATACAGAGAAAAATTTGCAAGCAAGATGTCTAGTTAGAGGAGAGTGAACCGTATTGCTTTCAGCTTAAATAATTGGAGCGAATTGTATATTCTTGATCCATCTAAGACGGCGACTATTAAACCAAACTAGTGATAAAACTCATGAACATCCATCAACGCTTCGTTTCAAGGTATTACAAAATCTTTTGACCCTCAATGGCTGTCATTATCTGGAGGTAGATCTTGACTAAAGTAATAGTAGTACAATCCATAAATTATGTTTCTTTAGTTTAGGCTATAAACGACACATGTTTACCATAGAATTAGAATTTAAAAAGTAAGCGATGGAAAATGAGAAAGGGAATATAGAGTTCATGGTTAAGGTATGAATAAGGTATGAATAATAAAAAAAGTATATAAGTATCGAGAAAAAAGTCCATTTAATATAAAATAGAAATTAAGATTTAATCTTATTTATATATATATTATATATTTATTTATATTATAATCTTATTATTTTAAATAGAAGGACTATATTGATTTCTTACATTTGAAAACATCAAGTCGACAGCATAAAAATCTTTTCCCCAAAAACCAACATTTTTGTTAATTCTTCCTTAAATAGCTTCATTCACTAGTTTAATCCTTAAGTCCTTTTGCTGTAACATTCTAAAAAGAAAAAAAACAGAGATTCTAAATTGTACATCAAATCCACTTTAAATCCCTTTTATATGCACCGCGAACACGTACACAACTATTTGGGTTTTACTTAACGCTTCTTGCTATCAAAAGAACATTTTATTTTATTTTAGATTTTCGCGCAGACAATTTAAATGCAAAATAAAACTATTTTTACAATAAAAGCAATCAAAATAATAACAATTTCAAAAATTTAGTTTTAAATGCTAGCGAAATACTAAAAAGAATCCATAAAGGACGTGATAAGAAAGTCATGGATTTTTTTGGATGAAATATGAATGTACTACAGTTTGTATAACAACAAAACATTTCTCTTTTAAGCTATTCAACCAAAAGAAAAAGAAATTATTTAATCTCATGGAAATAAGTTTTGGCCTTCCAACTAGTAACTGACATCCTTGAAGGTATATCTTTAAAATGCAGATTTTTATTGTAAATTTCATTAACACATACGCCATGGGTGGTGTGAGAAGCTAGCTTATAATCCTACTCTACTAAAGGGTTGTAATAATCAATTAAGTAAGTCAGTGCAATATACATATAAAATACATAACATACATAATTGGCCATTACAACCTTTCAGTCAGGATTAGGGCCTAGCTCCTCACATCACTCATGTTGTGTGTGTCAGTTTTATACATAAGTTACGGGACCTACAGTTTAAAGTCGACTCCGAACGACAGATTTTTGAGAAACTTTTCATGGCAATCTTATTTACTCTTTTTTGTCAGAAAGCTGCTGTGAGGAAGTCGCCGAAGAAATATTTTTTCATATTTCGTTTTTGACGTCTGACTTGTCAATGTAACGCCATCGATCAAATGTTAAAAAATGTTTTGAGCACCATTCGATTTCGTAATCTAATATAGATGCCCTGGCAAAACTCGTTGTCATCAATAAATTTAACCAAATCCATAGATGAATTTTTCAGTAACTGGAGCGCCAACAACCCCTCCAGTCAGGCTTACGACTACTTATGTTAATTTTATGTGTTGACCTAAAGTTGGAAGACGACTCCGAACGATAGATTTGTGCGAAACTTTTCATGGCAATTTTATTTGCTCTCAGAGTTTTCCCAGGAATCTGCAGAGAGGAAGTCGCCGAAGAAATATTTTTTCATATTTCGTTTTGCTGGAGGTGTTAAGGCTGAGGTTGTTTGAACCACGGCCTCACGTCTAATAATCCAACACACTACCTGCTAGACTCTGGCTAATTCAGTAACTTTAAATCGGTTAATTTCACGAGCTACTCATGAAAAGTAACATTAATCTTAAATGCTCTTTAATACATACATATGTACATAAATAATTGGCCATTACAACCCTTCAATCAGGAATCACGGCCTAACGTCTCACATCACTTATGTTGCGTGTGCTAATTTTATGCATGAGTGGCGGGACCTACAGTTTAAAGTCGACTCCGAACGACATATTTTTGAGAAACTTTTCATGGCATTTTCTCTCAGAATTTTTGCCAGGAATCTGCAGAGAGGAAGTCGGCGAAGAAATATTTTTTCATATTTGATTTTGCCAACACACTACCTACTAGACTCTGGCTTTAATCTTGAATGTTCTTTAATAATAATTGTAATGTATGAGTTCATATAAAATTAGCATGTGTAATATGATTTAGCATGCTGTCACGATGTTATCGTATTGGAAAATAAAATCGCTTTTGTTTCTCTGTGGGTCATAGAGCCATAACATAAGTTTTTCATTCGTTATTGCGAAAAATAAAAATGACGTTGAAACTTTAAAATAGCCCCACTTATATACATATATACATCGATATATATAGACTACGTAATAAAGAAAATCATCATTCCTAAATTGAAAACAATTATTGCGCGCTAATGTAAAAGGACGTTTCTAATTATCTACAAGTAGCTGTTGTTATATTTTTTTATTTATTTTTTTTTAAAGAAACACATTTTCATTATAGCCTTACTTTCAATGTCGTTATTATTTTTCTTAAATATTTAAAACGCTGTATCTTCTCTTTAATTGGAATATTTTTAAATGTTAAGCATGAAAGAGCAAAAAAAAAACAACAGAGTGTTAATACTTCTGCCAAACAAAACAAAAAATTAAAGGAACGAAGAAAAATGGTCACAAAAAAAAAATGAATGGAATTCTCAATATTTTGTTTGGTAAACAGATTTTGTCAGTTTTGGTGGGAAATATCCATTTTAGCCAGATTAAAAACGGCCCAAGGGATTTACTAGTAATGCTTTCTTACGTCCAACATCTATCAACCGCCAACAACAACATTCACATTCAGCGGACCAAAACCGTTTACGGTATAAAAACTGTATAGACATACTACACAAACACATCCATACATACAATACCAATGAAAATAAAAAAGAGCATAATCAGCATCATTTCCTTTACTTCGTTTCTATTAAATTAGCCAGCAAAAGAAATTAAAAGATTCGTTCATACAATACATTTCAACTGACTTAACCACCATTCATACTCATACTTGGCATTTATTTCAGCGGCCATTTTAAACTTTAAAATGAGAAACCTTAACTAACGTTTCGCTTTCCATTTCTATACAGTTAATGTAGAAGATTTCTTCATTACAGATAACAACGCCATCTCATGTATATTAAATACAAGGGGACGAAGGAAAAAATAAAATTCCTTAGAGGAATCGCCTTTTATAATTAACCAAAAAAAAAAAAATAATCGAAAAATGAAGAAACTTTTCAACTGATTTCTACGGTTTTATTTCAGTTGAGTTTCTTTATTTTTCTTCTACATTTTGCTTGGATTCTTTTTCGCTTTACGTGTGGTATAAATTGCAATTAAAAATATACACTTCGTATCCTTTTTTGTTGTTGTTGTTTTCTCTGTTTCTTTGTTGTTGTTGTTGCCTTAATTTTTGTTGTTAAAATGGTTATTTAAACAGCAAAAAATGTGTGAAGAAATATTATCCTATGACACTATAGAAGTGCCTTCTAAATCTACAAGTGGGTTGTTCACTTAATGTTTAAAACATATTTCAATACGTTTTTCAAATCTCTGTCTTGTAATTGAAAAACTGTTATCGGATACCTCTCGTATGTTACGGTCAACTTTAGATTCGTTAGATAGTGTCGTCGTTGTCACGGTGTTCTCTTTGGACGCTTCAGCGTCTCACTTGTCTGACATTCCAAGCAACTGTAGGATCGATGACCACGTCATAGAACCCTCGCCAATCGAATATGCCACATACCTCGGTTAAATTGGTCATTAGGCAACAGTTCTTTCGGCACGCCAATCTATACTGGTTCAATGAGGAATCTTGCTCTACTGCCAGACTCATTTCGCCTTCGAGGCGTACTTGCCATCTACTCAAACTTGATCGCAGTGTCATCTATATCTCAGTGGATATGCTTTTATGTCATTGTGTTATGGGAAAACACATGGAAAGAATCCAGCTCTTATCAAATTATTTTTGCCATGTTTGGATGTCTGCTGAAGAGGAGGAAACTGTCATCCATTTTTTTTGTCAATGCCCATCTCTTGCGAGGTGCAGATTTAGGTTATTTGTCTCTCCATCCCTTGTCATCTCAACTGATTTATAATCAATTGATATCAAGGATATAGCTTCGTTTGTAAAACTTGCAGGCTGGTTCCAGGCTTAGGTGAGTTATGCTTTAAAAGAGCAGCCCTTGCGCTGACCAACTTTTTCGATGGTTTTGGTAAAATTCGTCCAGTACAGGGACTGCGGTTATCTGTGGGGTCACAACGGACCGCTATGTTTGCTCAAGTATGCTTTGACAATCAAGGCTAGCACTTCAACCTAACCTAACCTAATCAGAAGAGTTGAAAAACTATTTCATGAGTTTAATAGGCTCTAAATGTATTTCGGATAGTTCACTCAAATTGTTCGAGAAATCTCGGCTTAGAATTAATATGTTTATAGGGTCGTCTTTGATGTATTGATAACCCAGAGGGTAATTTAATTTTCAAATTAAAAACTCTCTGTGTATTAACGTGACGCCTCAGGGGTGTTATTATTTTCATTAAATTTTGCCGTTCTTTAAAACCTTTGTGTGCGAAGCTTTTGAATAGTAACTAGTTTTAATACGACTTGCGGTTGTATTTACTGAAAATAATCGCGATCGAGTTGAAACGGGTCAAATAGAAGAAGGTTCTGTTGTGTATTGATTAATAGACTGTTTCTTCTGAACAACATCCGTACAATACAACGATCTCACTAATATTTCAGTTCTATGCTCTCCATAATTTGAACATCTGAATGAATCAGTGGTCTCCAGGTGGCCAGATTTAGATATGAGAAGAAAATCAACTTTTCATCATAAGCTTCTTTTCTATAAATATCGAGAGCTTCACTGCATCAGCCTCAAATACCGGACATGGCATTGAACGACCGCCGTCTATCTATATCTAGTTATCTAATCTAAAGACTAAAAAGTTTTAAAAACCGACTTTTGTAGTTTTTTAAGATAAAATGAGCGCCAACTTCTAATTTTTTTTCAGTATTTCAATCGGTATACAACGCCAGTAGCAATTGTTAAGTTATCTTCTAAAGCTGTACGTGAGAAACTTTACGTATCCTCTCTAAAAATAATACAGTCCAAATCCAATTCTTTTTAAATTTTTTTTGAGCAAAACAAAGTCAGTAATTATCACAGTGATATTCCGGGCAGCTGTAGGGCTGGTGAACTGGCCAAGCGGAGCACAACTATCGAAATGAATTCTCGACTCTGGGAATCCCGATGAGAACCTGTTGGCTCATCATTAGTACTGCGATCGTCGATTCCGTCAACGGCAGATTTGTGACCTCGTTCTAAACGGGTAGAACGGCGCGCAAAATCTGGCCAAGAGCACGCGGTAGGTCTGCACGCAGGGTCAAGGCACGCGCAGTATGGTTGTCGGGGTCATTACGGTGCATTGCATTATGGGTACGCATGGGAGACACATATATCTTGGACACCTTGCTAATGATTTCTGCAGAAGCTGCAGGGATAAGGAAGAGGGGGAGACTGTACTACAACACTGCACTTTGTCAAAGGATAAATAATTACTTTGGTACTTAATATACGGATGATCTGGAGGAACTGTCACGGATTGATATTGGCAGTCTAAGTCGCTTCATTGGGAGCTGTGAGTGGACTAGGGGATAACGGTGGTAACACATTCAACTCTCTTAGATGGACATCCACCTCTACCTACCTAAGCCAGTAATCATTCTATACATGGTGTCTTGCTCAATTAATGGTAACGTTATGAATTTCATATGACTTCGTGAGACCGTGGTTTGAGCTCCTGCACAGGCGTCTCGATAAATATTTCACACAGTCATCTCTATATTTTTTCGGCAACTTCCTTTTAGCAGCCTTCTGGCAAAAACTCTGAGAGTAGAATATTCATGGATGATGTTAACGCACACAACTTGGGTGGTATAAGAAACTAGATTGTAATCCTGACTGAAGGGTTGTATGTATGTATGTATGTATGTGTGATTACAATCATTCGTTCAAACATTGATATCAATCATGGCTTTATCACCATCTTCGAAGCTTCATCGTGTTTCTTCACGATCATTGATCTTCATTGTCAACCATTATCATTTCGAAAAGTTTAAATTTCTTTCTGTATAAGCAATGAATAGCAAATGCATGTGGCATCTAAACATTCTAATCAGGTTAGGTTAGGTTAGGTTAGTGTGGTAGCTTCCATACCAAAAGCTTACTTGAGCACGCTTACACAGCGGCCTGTTATGACGCCACAGGTAAACATTCTAATTAACTTGTTTCAAATGTTTAGTAACTGTTTATAAATTAAAGCCACGCTGCTTACGTGCTTGTCTTGCTTAGTTTCCTTCCTTGATTTCTTGGACGTTTTTAGTAATTATGCTACTAGAAATGGCGTAAACGAGTAAATCATTTAGCATCAAATTTTTCAGAAATATAATTGAAACACAACATATTATTTCGGTGTGCCAATGATTTGCATCTCGAGAGTCTACCGAATTTGGACAGCTTTAATAATGTTATTGTTCTTATACACCCGTATAGGGTACTTTTATAAAAAAAAAAGAAAACATTCTCTATTAATTTCCTTATCAAAAGGAATGGCAAAAGAAGAAAAAGAAAAAGGAAAAAGTATTATAAACGAAAATCATTTGTTATGTTCGCGGTTATAAATGTGGCCAATTAAGTTGCCAAATGAAGCATTAACGAACATCGTTTAATTATGTTATTTTAGTCGCTATTATTATTGTTGTTATTTTTGTTGTACTTTTATTCTATCCATTGGTGGTTTTTTGGTGCTTCTTTACACACTTTTATTATTATTCCTCATGCTGAGTAGTAAATAAACAGAAAAAAAAACAAACAACAAAGTAGAAGAAGCAGAAGAAGATAGATAACAAATGAAGTTGAAAATATGATTTAATTTAAATTTTAATTACTTTTTACCATTTTTTTATTTTGCTTTCAAATAAAAATGCCATAACTAAGGTATTGCAGCTCTGGCAATTTGGATAAATAATGACGTACTGGAATCGTGTTAATTAAGGTGGCTGTAAATATATAGAATTTATTGAAATTTGTTTAAGCAAGGATTTGTTTAAGCAGCATGTAAATAATATAATTATCAAAAAAACTGTCAAAAAATTTCAAAAGCAAACAGCTTCAGTTTATCTAAAGGACATCCACATCATAGATAAAGAGAAAACCAAGACACTCTACATACTCAATTTTGAAGAGTTTATTTAAATAAACATGACACTCTTAATCTACTGTCTGCTATGTTGGAAAATATTTTTCGTTTAAAGTTTGCAAACAGACAATCACAGTCCATTAGGAAATTATTCATTTAAAATCTAACAAAAGTTTCTGAAATTTCCATCACCTCATCAAATGGAAAGACAAGAAATTAAATTTGTGGCATAAATTTATTTCTTGAATTTCTTTTCCATTCAAATTAAATTAAATTATGAAATATTCATACAATAAATGTATGTACATATTAAAATGTTATAAGGTCATAGCTAAGCGTTTGAATACATAACGAAAACAATTATCAAAAATTTTATTCTGAAGCATTGTTACAATATAAATTTATTCATGGTATTAGCCATTACAGGTTATATTTGTAGAGTGATTTCTAATGAAAAGTCCTTTAGTAGGTAGTGTGTCTCCAGGTCATAGATCTCCAACAAAACGGAAATTTAAAAAAGCAGCAGTTTTCTTACAAAAACTCCGAGAGCAAATAAAAAATTGCCATGAAAAGTTTCTCAAAAATTTGTCGTTCGGACTTCGACTTTAAACTGAAGGTCCCGCCACTCATGTATAAAATTAACACACACAACATAAGTGCTGTGAGAAATCCGGTCGTAATACTGACTGAAGGGTTGTAATGACCAATTATGTATGTATGTATGTATGTTGAAGGGAGGAACTTCTGACATTCTAAGTGTTCATGTGACTGAATGGCCGAACATCATCCAAGGTTTCTTGTGTATTGGATTGTCGTAATGGATTAATTGTTCTACATCAGTCCTTACAATCGGTGTGCTGAATTTTTTATCGAGGTATTTAGCCCTCTAGCTCGAAATAAACACAATGATACCATAATCACTAATACATACTCGTATATACATACATAATTGGTCATTACAACCCTTCGGTCAGGATTACGACCTAGTTTCTCACATCACTTATGTTGTGTGTGTTAATCTTATACAGGAGTGATGGGACCTACAGTTTAAAGTCGATTCCGAACGACAAATTTTTGAGAAACTTTTCATTGCAATTTTATTTGCTCTCCAAATTTTTGCCAGAAATCTGCTGAGAGGAAGTCGCCGAAGAAATATTTTTTCAAATTTCGTTTTGATGTCAGACCTGGAGTTTGAACCGCGGCCTTACGTCTAATAAGCCAACACACTACCTACTAGACTACGCTGATATTTGCATAACTATACTCAATAATTTGGCATAACTTCCATGTTTTTGTGGCGCTCAGTCCCATTGGCAATTTTGTTGTTACTTGAATTGTCACCACTCCTGGTGGTAGCTATTTGAGGTTAGTAAACAATATCTGAGATGGTGTAGAGCTAAAAGCACTTATTGTCATGATCTTCACCACCATCATAACATGCTCAAACTGGGTTTGATGATTCATTTTTTCCACTAAACAGCAGATCCGTAGAACGGAGTTCATTTGATTACAAAGTCCTGCAGCCAATGTACATTTTTATAATTTTAGTTTGTACCTCAGGTTAGGCTTTTTGTTCTCCTATAATAACAAAGAACAGTTACCGTCTGAGTGGTTCTGTATTCTGTATTGATGTTCAAGTCAATTCGAAAATATTTTCAAACATCTCTAACTTCCAAAAAGTTATTGGTCAACATGACATTTTCCCTTCATCACTATTTATTCTATTTATTTCTGCTTTTGTCTTTTGGAAAACTTTAGATTTCATAATTTCCTTGTAGTCCAAAAAAAAAGAAACTTTTTTGTTGAATTTGTAATTCATAACGCTGCTCAGTTATCTGATTATTCATCTTTTGGTTCTATTTTTTTTCTCCTTTTACTTGGTCTACTACACGATTTCATCATTAAACTTTTTGTTTCAAAAAAAAAAAAACAAAAAAAAACAAAAATTCACGTAATTTGTTGCAAATATTTGCTACTTCTCACTTTTTTTTGCTTTTTTTTGCTGGCTTTAAAGGTAGAGGAAATAGAGGAAATGCGAAACTTTCTTAACGCATTTCAAAATAAGATTTACGCCAACAAAATGTGCATTTAATTCAGTTTTGTTATAATGAAAGCCAACATCCAACATTACAAAATTATGTTAAAATATGGCTGTGAAACTATTTTTCGAAAGAAACTTTTCTGTTGATTTATAAATAATGATTTCATCTTTAGCTTAATGGAGATGGTATGGAATGTAAGTAAAAATGTGAAAAAAGTTTCAAATTTAAAAATCTAAACGGCACTATAAGTTGGTCGAACACTTTGTTGTGAATGAAGAATTGAATAGGAATGGAAGAATATCATTAGAACTCTAAAGAGAAAAAATATTGAAGGTAAACGACAAGAGACAAGGTTGGGTGTTTGCCGAATAGGCTCTAAAGCAGTTGGCAATTGTCCTTAATTATCATCGGAAATTTATCTTGAGCGATTAGATCTATTTCTAGATGAATGGGTACATAACAGAGATCAGAATTGATGAATTTGGGACAATATTAATCCACATGGAATAAAAGAGCATTCAATGCATGCCGGAAAAATCACTGTTTTGTGTGAATTTTGGACTGACATCGCCAGTGCATATTTCTATGAGTATTACATTGGCAACCGCTGTCAATAGCGAACACTCTAGGTCTATGATCTGTAGGTTTATGATATGTTGGTCTGAATTGGATCATCTAGACATCAACGACATGTGGTTTAAGCAGGACGGCCCTATGTGCCATACAGAACATTCTACACGCGCAAGTTAACTGCGTAGTTATCTCATGTGGAACTGATGTGAACTGGAAGCTTCCACACATAATGTTACCAATAGGCCTTTCCATAAATAGTATATAAATATCGATGATATCTTGCACCGCCGTAGACAACCAGTTGGTGTGTTGGGCTATTAGACGTAAAGCCACGGTTCAAAACCCATGTTAGACATTAAAACGAAATACGAAAAAAATATTTCTTCGGCGACTTCCTCTCAGCAGATTTCTGGCCATGAAAAGTTTCTCAAAAATCTGTCTTTCGGAATCGACTTTGAACTGTTGGTCTCGCCAAGCATGTGTAAAATTTACACACACAGTATCAGTGGTGTGAGAAGCTGGTTCGCAATCCTAACTGGTTGTCATGATCAATTATGTATGTACATATGTAGGAATGCTAATCAGCTTCAGTTCATTAGGAAAATTAGGAATCAGTGACTCAATACCTCGCCAGAACACATATTCTAACAACCCACTATATCGGATGGGCCATCTATCGGTTTAAATTTGAATTATCGGTTATTACGAGTCTGGCAATACTTATGTCATTCTATTCTGTTACAAAATTCTGCATATTTCCACCACTGAACATAATGAATCGATTTTCGCTTGAGCAACGTTGTGATTTATTGGTAATTTATTTCCAAAATAAAGACAATTGTTTGGAAATTTCACGAAAATTTCGTACAAAATTTGTTCTCAGAAAAGGACCAACAGTACCCGGTATGCGCAGGTTAATTGCTAAGGTTCGTGAGACTGGTTTCATTGTTGATGAGTCAAAACGTGATCGTGCTAGTACACCCGAAAATATCGAACCTGTGACTGAGAGTCTCAAGACCACGACGACTTAATTAGCATGCCTACTGTGTGCATTATTGATGATATTCTCTTGGGAGAGAAAAGTTTGCCTTATATTATCGTTCTGCTTAGCACTAACTCGATGTCAGTTGCTAATATAAAGGGTCCTCCAAATAACTTTATTTTTTGAAAATGCTTTAAAGAAAAACTACTGAATATTTTCTCAAATTTCTTTTTTTATTTGAAAGTACAATCCTTCCGGATAATGGCAAATAATTTCATTCAAATGGCTGCCTCGGCTGGCCATGCAGTAGCTTACACCAGAAGATGCCGATTTTGACAAAAAAATCATCTTTTCAGATGAAGCTCATTTTGATCTTGGCGGGTATGTAAACAAGCAAAATTGTCGCATTTGGGACACAGAAAACCCGCACGCATACATTGAAAAGCCGACGCATCCAAAACGAGTCACTGTTTGGTGCGGATTTTGGTCCAGAGGCATAATTGGGCCATTTTTCTTCGAAAATGAGCAAGGAGTGGCCGTTACTGTCAATGGCGATCGTTATCGCGCCATGTTGAACGAATTTTTGTTCATAAAATTTAAGTGGAGGATATTGGCAACATTTGGTTTCAACAGGACGGCGCTATGTGCCACACAGCCGAAGCTATACTCAATGTTTTACGTCCTGTTTTTGAAGATTGCATTATCAGCCGCAGAGCTGATATCGTTTGGCCACCTCGGAGCTACGATTTGACACCGTTGGACTATTATTTGTGGGATGCCGTAAAAGATAAGTGTTACGCTGACAAGCCAGAGACAATTGACGCTTTAAAGGACAATATTCGTGAAGCCATTGGTGAAATACAGCTGCACACAATCGATGGCCAGCCGAGGCAGCCATTTGATTGAAATTATTTTCCATTATTAACCGGAAGGATTGTACTTTCAAATAAAAAAAGAAATTTGAGAAAATATTCAGTAGTTTTTTTTAAAGCATTTTCAAAAAAAAGAAGTTATTTAGCGGAACCCTTATAATTTTATTTTTGAAAATGAGAACCAAGTTGTGATTTTTTTAGTCCATATTATTACTTTGACTTCTGGCTCGCGTTAGAGGAACCAGTGATGCATGTAAGTAAGGACAACTTCCTGGCTTTTTAACGATGCACAGATTTCCAATATTCTCATCACAGAACTTACATACTGGCCTTGAAGTGCTTTCATTGTGAGCAACTGTGCCTTTTGTCCATAGAATTTACACACTCACTTGTGTTACAAATGACATAATGAAACTAACATGCCTTGTCAAGCTTTTTTCTTCTTTTATGAAAAAATGTAAGAAGATTTGCGAAAACTAAAAAAGATAAATAAAAAATGCCTGCCTGCTTCTTTGTTTAAAACACTGCACTGAATAATTCATAGAAAAAAATAAAAAGAGTGTCTTAAACTTTTTCCTTTCCTTTCCTTTCGTATTTATTTTCCGGCATTTTACAATTGTTATGAAAAAGTTGATAATGAGACCTACAAATGTATCTCTTAATTCTTGTAGAAAGAATATCATTCTTCTATTTAAGTTTATAATTGTTTCGAATTGTACAATAGTTTTGAGTGGAAATGTATGTTGAAGGGAAATGAAATTGAGGCTGTTAGCGGTAGATGGCAGGCAGGAAAATAAATAAAATTCTTAAGAGTTAAGCAATTTAATTAATTGTTGTTGTTTCAGTAAGAGGATATGAAGGTACTAATGGCATTTAATTATATTTTAAATCCTACATGTTTTTATTAAAAAAAAACAAAATCAAACCAAAAAGTGTCTCTAAGGATAGGTAGTCAGTCCTTAGCCATATGAAAACTTCTGAGCAATTTTTTCTTTCAAATTTCTAACATGTATTACAAGAATTATTTCTCCTGCTTTCTTTTGTACCTTGGAGGTTGCCATGCATGCAGTATGTATTTTGTTTACAAAGATTTATATTCTTAACCAAAACATTGTTTAACAAAAAAAATTAAACGTTTCATAAGATCTTCTTAAGATTTATTTCGATTAACATACGAGCTTAAATTTTCGCCGGATAAACATTCAAAGTATTTGAAACAATCAAATTTACTTAAAAAATGCCAAATCTTGTAAATGTTATCAAAGAAAGAGTTAAACGTTAAGAGGAATTCCCCTTTCCTCTCTTTTTATTTCTTTTATAACAAAACATTTCAGATAATGTTACGCAATAAAACTTTTTGTAAAAGAGCAGAATGAAAGACAGTGAGAACAGGTAGAGAAATATTACATTCTTAGAGTCTTAATAAAAATTTATAGAAAACATTTTTTTGTTTTTAAACAATTTGTTGATGTTTAAGCCGAATCCATAATATGCTACCGACTACCTTTTTAAAAATTCTTTGGCATTAAAAACAACAATAATTATTGCATTTAGTGTGATTATTTAAAGACCCCGTTGTTTAGTCAGTAGTGTGTTCGCTTATTAGACGTGAGGGGACGTTTCAAACCCCAGGTCAGACATCTCAAACGAAATATGAAAAAATATTTCTTCGGCGACTTCCTCTCAGCTGATTTGTGACAAAAATTCTGAGAGTTAATAAATTTGCCATGAAAACTTTCTCAAAAATCCGTCGATCGAAGTCGACTTAAAACTGTATATCCCGCCACTCATGTATAATATTAACACACACAACATAAGTTATGTGAGAAGATAGGTTGCAATCTTGACTGAAGGGTTTTAATAACCTATCATGTACATATGTATGTATGATCGTTACCCAAAATTTTTAACTGCGTCCCGTCATAGCAAACTTTTTCGCCAAGTTTTTCTCGGCTGACCATAGGTTCTCATTTCAAGAGATATTTGTTTGGAATTCGAAATGCTTGCCTTATTCACCGACATTTTCATGATCTCCTACTTAATATCATTGTTGTTCGCCGGCCTCTCCTATAATGCTTCGAGTTATAAATCCGGTTGTGTTGCCACTACATTCACTGTATATTCCTCAGGCAATTGCTGATTAATGCTGTACGTTTATTCCTTAATACCAGTGACATGAGCTACATATGTTCGTTTCCACAAACGGTTATCACATTTAAGCGAAATCTTTTTACCAAAACAAAAGTCAAAATTTTAAGAACAGAGTCCTTAAGAGCTCTAGCTTAACGAACTATCTGAGATTCCAATTTTAACTGAAACGACGGGGAATGTCTCTGCAATCCTAATGAACTCCAACTATTGACGTCTTTAACTTGTAAATTAAAGACAGGAGTTACAACAACGGCTATTAGAAAGCTTGTCTGAATTTTTTGATTTTGCAAGACAAGTTGTCAAATTTGTTCGATTAACCCAAGGGTGTTCTTCTGTGATTACAGAGGCTAGCAATTAATTTTACAAATTCTTTTCGGAAAAAACGACAAAATTTTCTTCTAACTTTCTTTATCCATAAACAAGTAAACAAACAAATAAAAAGATGTCATGTGGTAGATAAAAAGAACGTGGATAACGTTTTTCCAGTTAAGCAGTTGAGTGGTCTATTGTAGCAAATTTATTTTGTGCGTAGTTGTTTCTGAATTGCATTGGGTTTATGGGAGAGGACCATTTTAAGAGAGGAGGAGACTTTCTTTCTCACTGAACTCATGAATCCAATAAAATTTTGCAGAGAGCGATCGCCTCAAGTGAAACCTTGCAGCTTGTGGATAAGATGGTTGTCGTAGCATCAAAATCGAATCTGTTAATCCAGTACAGCAACTCAGATTGCATGGGAAAACGCTTAGAGACAAGAAACAGATAAATTGTGGCGTTCAATATAACAGACATTCTACAAAGTTTAAAAACAGATTTTTGGGAGAAGAGCTCTTAACATACTGTTTAAATCGAAATTGCCACAGAGAAGTATGAAATTTTTCATATGAGATACGGAGTATTATACCCATAAGAATCCTGAGGTAACTTACTAAATATTTTTAAATGTTAAACATTTTTATATTGTTCTGTAAGACCTATTTATAATTTATTTATAACTTACTGCTAAAGGTAGCGAAATAATTAACCAAAATAGCTTTAAATTTGGTATTCCATCAAATCCTGTATCACCGAAAAACGATCACCCGGCTTTGATATTGAAATTCTGATTATGATACTGTGCTGATACGAAATCCGTAGCTACAATAGCAAAGAACATTTAACAAGCTTTCAGTACCAAACAGGATTGCAGTCAAGGTAATAGTTTATCAGGTCCTTGAAATATTTTGTAGGAAAAGGTCTTGCTTGCGATGCAGTATTTGACTAAGTAACCTCCAATGGAAGAGTAAGATGATGTGAAAAGTTGAAGCACAAAAGCATACGATCGAAGTGGTTGAAGTTCTATTCTCATTTAGTCTCATTTAAAAAATACAATTGACCAAAGTTTCTATAGCGCCCAAGACAAAAAGCATTGGAACAAACGGGCATATGATAGTAACATAATTTTCTAAAAAGAATATAAAATGAAGGAAAAAAATAAAAAGTTGCACACATAAAAAGTTTAAATTAAATGAATGCCATTCATTATGCCTAAGGGAAATAAATGGAAAAGTCCCCCTACACGCCATACATAAGTCCAAAAAGTCTAAGATTAACAAAAAAAAAAAAAAAAAAAAAAAATTCTTTTCTTCCTTTATTCTTAAAATAAAATAAAAATAAAAAAATCTGACAAAGAAAACACAAAAAAAAAAAATTAAACAAAATAAAACATCAATGTATGGTTGAGTATATTAAACAATTGAATTTGCATAAAAATTCCGTTAAAATAAATTGTTGTAAAGCTCTTGCCACATTTAACTACAGCATTGAGACATTTTTGTTTTTTCTTTAAGAATGCTTTTCTGCACATTTGAAGAAAAAAAAAATAAAGAAAAAAGTATTTTTGTAATATGCTTACATCGATGCTTGTGAAAGGACACAAGGCATGACAAAGTGAATCATTTTATTTTAAAAGCCAGCAATTTGTAAGGCATGCTTTGGTGGCAGACATGAGACTTTTACTTTAAATAGCGTCTGTTTCGAGAGATCAGAAAATTGAATTCAAAATGTCCAATTTTCTTATAATAATTTCTAGGCTTGCCTCACTCTTATGGAGATTAATAGAAATTTAGAACTTTTTCACAGTTAAAGTTAAAAGAAAATTAATTTACGCGTATTTGCTCTGAAATGTTGCATGATGGGAACAGTGCCAGAAAGTTGTTGAAAATGAGTGTGTAATTTTACTTCTTGTCTCCAATTATGTTCAGCAGTGTAGCTCAATGGTCTGAGTATATTCAAAATCAATGAAATTTATGATATACCTTGCGGTATTTATTACCTTTTTTTTTTGCCGCAAATTGAGGAATTGTATTTGGTTAGCCTAGCGTTTTATGGATTAGTCACTTACGGCATACGTAGCTTTAGCCTACACACATACATAATTGGTCACTAGAACTATTAAGTCAGGATTACAGCCTACGTCCTCATACCACTTATGTTGTGAGCTTAAATTTTATAGATGAGTGGCGGGATATACAGTTTTAAGTCGATTCCGAACGACAGATTTTTGAGAAACTTTTCATGGCAATTTTATTTTATCATCAGAGTTTTTGCCAGAAAAAGTCGCCGAAGAAATATTTTTTCATATTTCGTTTCGTTTCGTCGCCTCTCGTCTAATAAGCCAACAGACTACCTAACTAATAAACTGATCTTAAAAAAGTGAGTGGCAGGCATTAATATATCGCCTCATATAAATACTTGATTCTCTTTTGCAATTTTTTTTTCAATTTCCAAATTCATGTCGTTAAGGAATCACCACTCACATTAACTATTTTACTCTGGCATATGTGGCGTATACGCATTATTATTTATTTCCCATGTTACTTATACCTTAACAAGTATATGAACTTTGTTACTCGCATTCTATTTTTAAATTTTAACGAAAAAAATTGTGTATGAGATATCAGCGAAGTTTTTTTTATTCGTTTGAAAGACATATTGCTCCATTAAGTGTGGAATATAATATCGTTCACCTGTACGCCATGGTTTCTCTAGATGGAGAGCATGCAAAAAGTGTGTTTTTTTATTCGTTTGAAAGACATATTGATGCTATTAAGTGTGGAATATAATATCATTCACTTGTCCGCCATGGTTTTGCTGGTAGGAACGTATGCAAAAACTGTGAAAATATCTTTAAGTCAATAAATCTGATCAGCAAATGGTGATAAGGGTTAAAGAAAGGTTATCCTGTTCGTGATCAGTTTTCATTACAAATTTTCCAAACCTTTCGTCAAGTGCATTTGTAAGGAAACATTGTTTATATTGATATGGTTTGTTATAGACGAAGTACCGCAAGATTCTGTTCATTTTTTGATTGTTTTTTATGATGAATTTCTCTTCACAATGATATTTACAAATATTTTTCATGTATATTCCTTTGACTGTAGACCAAGCAATGTGACAATTGGGGTGCATAGGTTTACAATCGCATCTGAATTCCGAGTGTGGTGGTATTTATAACCGTGCTGTAAGTATTAGATGTCAGAAATTCTAAGTGTTGTGGTATGAAAATGTTCACTGGAATCAGCATATTTGTGAAGTGTTGAAAGGAGCATAACTTGACTTATTAAAATACTCTCACTCCACAGATCAGATTTCGGGAACAAAACAAAATATTTTTTTTGGCGATTTCGTCTTCGTTCGGTATCGACTTTAAACTGTAGGTCCCACTACTCATGTATAAAATTAATACACACAACAAAGGTGGTCTGAGAAACAAGGTCGTATACCTGACTGAAGAGTTGTTATGACCAAGTATGTATGCATGTGTCCAAAACATTCTCTTTGAGGTACCGATGACTAGATGCTAATTTTTTCTCTTTTTTTTAAAATACGAATAAAGCTAGAATTTGCCAACCGTTTACGGAATGTATGTTTGTTTTTAGCATATGAAAAGCAGGTGAATTTTTACCAAAAACACATTACTGTTCGTTTATTGCCTTTACTGCTTTTCATATTCTAAAAACGAACGTTACGTTTCATAAACGTTCGGCTAATTCTTGCTTTAATACTTTCACAGTGACTATACGTACACACGTGTGAAGTAACCCTCAATAACAGTAGGGTACCCAACTCAATTGATTCATTGAAGCCTTGTTCTCTCATTACTATAGCAGATTATGCTCTAGTGATAGGTTATGTTTTTAAACATCATATATTTTTAGGTAGTAGAGTCGTTTCTCATGGAATACAACTGTTGGTGATCGATTGGATCGAAGAATGCATTGTTAAGTAAATTTCTTCTTCAGATTTTCTCCATCACATAACTTAGTACACTCCATGAATAGGAGTTAATTTCTGGGTGTTAATTTTATTTAATTTTATATAAAGAACCGCCTTTTAAAAGTTGGCATAGCACTCCAGATTTTCTTACGGGGGTAGACAATTATCCTCCACATAAACCAAATTCCTTTAATCGCTGAAAAGACGTACATTATTATTACCATGATAACCCTTCAGCAAGGATTACGACCTAGTTTCTCCCATCATTTTATGTTATGTGAGTTAATTTTATACATGTGTGGCGGAACCTGCAGTTTAAAGTTCACTTCGAAGGACAGATTTTTAAGAAACTTTTCATGGCAATTTTATTTCCTCTTAGAGTTTTTGCCAGAAATCTGCTGAAAAGCAGTCGACGAAGTAGAGAAGATACTTCGGTCATGATATTATCCATCACGATTGAAAATGTGTGAGGTGATAGTCGGCCTGTTTGTATTAATACGGCATTAGTATGGACATAATATAATTCTTAAATCAGTTTTTTATTTAACACCAGAATCTCATTAATTCTGTTAAAATGAAATGTGTCTGTCATAGAAGTGAGTTACTAAATTCCCCATTGTTTCTTGAGTTTTTGTCCAGCGTTTGTTATAAGATCGTAAACTTAAGTTCTAAGCAGTAGTTTTAACATGATTTTTATTTCAATTTTTCGCATGCATGACAAGAGATTTCTTGTCTAACACAACATGAATGTTTTATTTTCTTTTTTTTTTGCTTTTTTGACTACCAGAGTTTGAACGCAGCGAATGATGTTTAGTTAAGTACTAGTCATGTACAAGTCATGCTTCTTAATCAACAACTAAAATTTTTCCATTTGGTCAGACAATCTATTTTTAGGTTTTTGTTGCGTATTCAATAAAAATTTTTCTAATATTTTATGGGAACACTATGTTAAACAGTCCAGTATATTAAACAAGTGAATTTACGCTGGTAATCGTTTGTAATTTTCTATTGCTTGGCTCAAAACAAAGTTTTTTTTTTTATTAAGTTTTACTAAATATAATTGTTGTTATAGTTGCTGTTTAGTTAATGATTTTGTGAACGAGTTAGCAAAGAGTAAAAAAGATTATATTGAATTTGGTACTTTTTTTTTAACAGCTTTGGGCTTTATTTATTTTAAAAGTTTTTAATTTCTTTTTTTCAAACAATTAACTGCATTGCGTAAGAGTTTTCAAAATATTGCCTTTGCCCAATAGGATATCATTGGAATCAAATTGAAAACTTTAGTTTATTTGTAGTTGTTCCAAGTTTAAAAAAAAGTTCTTATTTTATTTCAAAATTTATAATTTGTATTGAAAATTTAAGTATGAGTAGTTAAACGGATATCCCAACTATTTAAATTACTACAACGGATAGATTTAAGAAAGTATGAAAAGTAATTGGTTTTTTAATTGTAAAGAATGCCTGCCGATTAAATACAATCTCTAGTGCTAATATTACTTCCATTCCTTAAATTTTCTTTGTCTTACGATTTTAAAACCTACAATTAATTTAAAATAAATTTCAAATTTCAAGAGTCTTTGTCAACATACATAACATACATAATTTGTCTTTCCAACCTTTCAGTCAGGATTACGACCTAACTTCTCATACCACTTAAGTTGTGTCTGTCATTTTTATAAATGAGTTTAAATTCGACTCTGAACGACAGATTTTTAAGAAACTTTTTTACGGAAATTTTATTTACTCTCAGAGTTTATACACATTTCGTTTTATTGGAAATGTCTGACCTGGGGTTTAAACCGTGGCTTTACGTCTAATTAGCCAGCACACTACCTAACCAGACTACGGCGATTTGTGATATGTCTACGAGTCTAATAATATATTATACGTCTTGAATTACCAAGTCGCCTTTATCTGTTGTGATCCAAGGAAGGGCAAACTAATCGACGCTTTGTCATCACTAAGAAAATGGCAAGGGAAAACTCACAAGGTAGGATGCTGTCTGCCTTTCTAAAGAATCTTGTGACGAACAAATAACACTTACAGTTGTGATCAGATTTGTGGATCTGTGAAGGCATAGAATACGTTAACCTCATCACTGTTTGGATAAAAAAAAGAAAAATATAATTTTCAATAGAGTAATAAATCACCACTTTCATTATAAGGCTTAGTGATGAAGCGCACTTTTTTGGGCATATGTTTGATGAGAAATAGTCTCGAAAACCAAGTAAAATCAAAGCGAAAAGAAGGCTCTTCCTTGCTTGCTATTCTTGCAGGAAGTCATGTTGCTTTGAATCAAATCAAAGATGGTCCATTGGAGATACACAGCAGTGGTTAGATGACTAATGTCAACTTCATGCAGTCGATATAGTATTTTACATTGATGCGTCATTTTTACCAGAGTCTTGTTTGCTACAAATACTTTGACGGTAGAGATAGGTTAGGTTAGGTCGGAGTGGTAGCTCTGATATCACAAAGCTCACTTGAGCACGCATAGCGGCCCGTTGTGATGCCACGGGTGAACGCAGTCCCTGTACTGTCCAAGTTCCACCAAAATCAGGGAAGAGGAAGAAGTTGGTCAGCGCAATGGCTGACAGAGATACTATTACATCTCTTCTCAAGAGATTAAAACACCTCATATATGACTCGATGCAAATGGTCTGAGAATGAATGGTATGGTTGGAATGGTTAAATACAACTTTTCGTCGTCAGGTAATATAAAGTAAGGCTTCTGGACCAATAATCAATTTTAAGGCTATCAGAGCAATGAGTTCTCACATAATGATTTCCATAACAGCTTACTACTTTCGAAAATCTCCCAACCATAAGGCAGAGTGGTACAACATTCACATCGTATGTATACCAGAACACAGTGTGTCATTCGAGAAACTGTAGAGCTGAGGAATTGGACAGATGTTTCATAACTACCGAACCTTAAGATAAATTCTGTACGTTGGGAATATTAATACGAACCTGGAAGTTTTGAGCAGTTTTTGATGCGATTTTGGGTGCTCATTGAAGACATATTAGTCTTGGTCTTATGATCAATGATTTCTATTCTTCTCTATGGTTGGGAACTAAACGGCTTCATCACCTTGTCCGGATGATCGCGGGCTAGGAAATTAGAGTAACTGAACTTCTGAATATTTTTGTGTAACGATCTACTACCGAGTTGGGTTTTTTTTCTTTCTTTCTAAATGAGTTTTAAACTGACTTCCTAAGATACAACTAGAATTCTAATACGCTACTGCCTTCGATACTCATCATAAAATTTATGCTTTACACTCACTTATAAAATTATTCTCTAATTCTACTGTTCTCGCATCAATACCTATACAATTTAAAAACAGTAGAACACATGAATACAACATAAACCACAATTGAAACATTACAATGGTCTCATAAGGATATAACACGCGGCCTACAAAAATTATAACCAAAAACAGACGCCGAGAAAATCTGCAGTGAAAGAAAAAAACAAAAACAACATGGAGAAAAAAAACAAAAAAAGAAAGAACGAAGGAATGGTAAAACAAAAATGAGAATAAGAGAGCGAGGAAAGGAAACTCATTAAACACATTCTCAACAAACAGAGGCAGAGGCAACAAATACTAACACAGCCGTAAATAAAATACCAAAAAGCTCTTTATGATGTAAAAATATAAACGAAAGAAATGAAAAAAAAACAAGAAACTGTTAAAAAGAAAATAAGGAAATAAGGCAATAAGAAAAACAACTATCATTCTCTCTTTTACACTCACATACACAAACACATGCACACATACATATACCTATTAACTGTAATAAACACTTATACGTTCGCTAGTAAAAAACAGGAGGCAGCCAGGCAGGCAGGTTTAAACAGCACCAGCACCAGATTTCAATCTAAATTACCCAATGTGTGTAGCAAATTAAAGGAAAGAAAGATTATTATTTCTCAAATAATAACGGGAAAAACCGAAAAGAAAATTATAAAAAATCTTGTGAAAATAGGAAAAATTAAATTATTAGCACATACCGAGAAATATAAATGAAAAGGAAACCTTTAAGGAAGTTGTAGCAAAAAAAAAATTCATAAAATTTTTAAACACGTGCGTGCGTTTAAACCAAAAAGTGATTACAATTTCTTTTTACTTTTGCCTGAAATCTAAAAAGGTTGTAAATTTTTCGCTATAAAAACGAAAGAAATAATCGGTTTTTAGCAGTGCAAAGTTAATTTAATTCAAGTGCATTTCTTTAAAACATAATTTAAAGCAATAGCCCGTGTAAATAGGCCCAAGAGCTTAAAAGAAAAAAATTTTCTTTCTCGTCAACAACGATTTCAAGTGTCTTTTATTTGTTTGTTAACAAATAAAAATCAATTTTTTAATAATAATTCGGTGTTAAAAAATAAAAAAAAAAATAAAAATCATAACAAATCATATAATTTTTTTTATCCTTTTTGGTGAAAATAACAAAAAAAGGGTTCACAAAATATATGCAAGTGTTCATGAATTTTTAATGCCAAATGCTAAAGTATTGATGTCATACGCCTGTTATTAAAATACTTGTATTATATACCGAATCTAAGAAACATAACAAATAACCGGATAAATATCAAAGGTAAAGCACAAAATACAACAACAAATTTCTTTTACTTGCACTACCACCACTATCATCACTAGCTTATATACATACAAATACAAATTAAGAAATCCATGTAGAAAGCTACATACGAGTATATATCAACGAAATAAAGAGTAAAACAGATAACATAATACATAAGCGAAACGCTTTTATGTAAAGCATTGCCAGATGGATGGATTGGTATTGAATGTAAATTCTTAAAGGACTTATGGCACAAAACGTATACACTGTCAGAGGTGCTAACTATCATTGGCTAGTAACAAAATTCTCCATAAAATAATATAGAGTTGTTGTATTGGGTGTAGTTATAAGCAACTTTTATCATAGTGTCTGCTATTGACTAAGATTAGGTCAACGCTTGCTAATTTTCTTGAGATGTCCTTTGTTGATGTTATTCTCGCTTTGGACTAAGATTAGATTATTTGTTGGGGTATTAAGATCTCGTAATTTTTAAATTTTCAAACACGTGATGATCATTTTTTTACAGTTTCCTTCTGAATTCGAACATGTTTGACTGTTGAAACTGCATCTATCAAATTAGTTTTCATTAGTCACTGCCAACAGCGAATGCTATTCATCGATAATTCGTATCTACTTTACGCCTAAATTGTGTGATCTACACACCAACGATATATATTTTCAGCAGGATAACTCTACATGACAAGCAGCCCATGCTACATGCGGTATGAATGCGTGCCACCCAGAGAAGCTTTTGCGGATATTTGAACGTTACTATATTTCGCATATAAGGGAGTCAATTAGTTTTTGGAATAAGAAATTGGTATGCTTTAGCCTACATATTTTGGTCCAAACTTTTGTGTCATAACTTATTGAAATTTTAAAGTTTCTTCCATTATACAGCTTGTATAGAAATGTTCGTCTTCATGGGTATAAAATAGAGTTTTTCGCCAAAGACTTAGTGACGGGTGATGCCCTGCACTTTAGAACGGACGTCATCGGTTTTTGGGTGAGAGAAGGTTTAAGGATTAGGGCATGATGGTGTGCTACTAAGGAAGCTGGCCGTTTAATCTATAGCTCAGGGAGGAGGGGCTTACCTCACACTGGGGAACACAATGGGCCAACTTGCCTGTGAATGGCAAGCTGCCAGCTAACCTAAGCTAACCTAGTGAAAGGTCCGAACAAATAACTTAACTATCTCAATACGGCGTGTCGTTGGTATGGAATGTTCCAGTGCATTGGGTATGGGCGCACATTACTCTGTTTATCCATCATATCGTTGTATGCTTTCGAATTTCAATGCACTACATGAATACAGCGTTCGATCAGTTAAAAATAAAATCTATATTCTCTGGCTAGAACCTGCATCAAAAGCTTAGCCGCATTAGATTATCGTTCTTTGCTGAAACCATATTTAAGCATCTAAAATTGCTCCTGCCATAAACGGCATTTTTTCATTGTCACTGAAATTACGACTTAGTATTCACTGTATTGACTGAAAGATTAAAATGCATTTCGTTTGGTAAAATTAGGTTTTTCCTCATAGCATTTCGTTGTTTATGAAATCAATTGATTCCGCTTTATATGGTCGACTCCCTTGAACTTCTCAGTATTACGCGTCCAATACGAATAGAGATGGAGACTTCTTTCGGATTTGCTGCAAACACCAACTAAAAGTTATTGATTGTTTGAAATAATGCGGAATTAAATAAAATATTGGATTTATTTTTGGAAAGTGTCGATGCCTTTTCGACACATTTGTGGGTCTTAGCAGTCGTGCATTAAAAGCATAAAATTTGCCGTTTCAGTTGACCCAGAAGTTATACGTATTCATCTGTCTTTGTATATTTTAACCATTATATGCTTCTGCAGGACATCTACAGAGTGTAGCCGCTTTACCAGTACGTTTTTTCATGTAAGCTCTTACAGTCTTGGTTCTTGGTGTATCGTGAGTACCTAGAATGTACCTCTGACGACCTTAAATTCTTGTAATACTATTTCTTCTAGTAGTACCACCGTAGTACCACCGTTTTACTTCCATTTCCTATGTTTAACTGCTTAATTTAAAGACATTGGCGGTGCTGCTGTTGATATTGCAACAGAATATACTGCATTAATGGAAGCCTGTGGGGCTTGAGATTTCACTTCGGTACAACTGAGTAAACTTTACGCATGATTTGAATATTGTAGGCTTAGTTCCTTTTGATTTTTCATACAGATTGCAATCGAACAAAGTCCTCGTATTTTTTAATTACTTGTGTATCTCATTCTGCTCTGGCATATCACTTATGTTGTGTGTGCGAATTCTGTACATGAGTGGCGGGTCCTATAGTTTAAAGTCGACTTCGAACGAAAGATTTTTATGAGAAACTTTGCATGGCGATATGTTTTACTCTCAGAGTTTTTGCCAGAAATCTTTGCTGAGAAAAAGTCATATTGTTCGAACCGTGGCCTCATGTCTAATAAGCCAACACACTACCTACTAGACTACGGCGACTATGTATACAACAACCTATGTATATCATGTGTTTCTCTACAAATCTTATCATATATGCTAAATCCATTTATCCTAATCGTTTCGATCAAATCCCAGTTTTGCTGATAGCTTTGCTTGCATGTTGGAGATATTGTAAATGATTAGATAAATATTATCTGCATTATCCAAATCCACGAATTTATATGAGAGTTTCTATACATTGCTAAGATACTAAAGGTGGTCAAATTGATAGAGCTGTGATCCACTTTAAAATATATAAATTTGTTTGGAGAAAAGTGGCAACCTTGGTCATAAGATTTGAATTTTTAAACCCTTGCGTTTGTTAACAGACTTCGACAGAACAGCAAAAGCTTTCACAATTTGCAATATTATAAGCTTTCCATGCAAGCTTTGAACAAAAGGAAAAATGACCACACAGCGAAATGAATGTAAAATGGAAAAACACCCTTCTTTTCCTGCATTGAAAGGTTATTGACAGACAAATGAAGGAAAACAAGCGATTAAAAAAGAGAAAAACAAAAACAATATTTAAGACACAGACATATTTTTCTAAATTCTCTTTTGTACACGATATTCGTAGTGGTTACAAAACTGGCATGAAAGTTGGTTTTCTCGTCTATCTTTTGTTGTGTGGGCATGCATGTGCGTTTTTTTTAAAGCAAATTCAAGAAATGTGAGAAATAGAAGTAAAGGAAGTAAAGAGAATGAAGATATGAAGCGAGGAATCAGCAGAATATATAACAAATAAATGGTTTTTAAAGTGTTTACAAAAATTCTTTTAAAATACAACAAAAACAACAATAGTAGCTAACTACAAAAACAAAAAAAAACAAAAACGGAGAAAATAATAACAAAACAACAGAATAATAACAACAGCTAAAGAGCCTAAAAGCCGACTACTGTTTTCATTTGCCAGACTGTGAAATAAATTGTTGTTAAATACTTGTAATAATAGTTTGTTTAAGTGCAACAACAAGAACAATAAATCAGTATTCGTAAAAATGAAATGAAAACAAGGAGTGGTTTAAACTGCAGTTGAAAAAGCGAACACACACACACACACATTTATTAAAACTAAGTTTGAAAAAAAAAATAAAAAATAAAATTAAATTCAATCTAATAAAGCCCTAAGAGCACATACAAATCTATAATAATTTAACAATTTCCTTTCCTAGGAAAGGAAAACAAAGTGCTTAAACCAAATACATATCAGAACCTACAACTATTGCCAAAGGAATTGTCAATTTTAGTGCTTACCAGACGAAATTTGTACATACTTAGTATACGTGTATATTCTTACTACATTTTTATATTCGTATGTATTAAAATAATATAAGAAATAAAATAAAAAAATAATGTAAAACTCATTGCCATTGATTATATAAATCAATTGCTGACAAGAAAAGTGCAAAAATCACATACAAATAGAAGAGAGAAAAGTGTAAAATAAAAGAAAAACTAACAACTATAATACATAAGTATATTAACTTTATCAATTTATCAGTTTCACCTCTTTTTTTTTCTTTCTTGTAAAGAACTAGAAAATATTGCATTATAGTGCTGCGCCTTTAATCCAACTATTCATCCATTTATCGCAGCCATTCATATCCATCGCCAATTTATCCAACCATCCATCCATTCATCGTTCAATCGTAGTTGATTTTCAACTTGTAACAGCTGCGTCATTCTTCTTTAACAATTCTTTTGCAATTGTTGTTGTAAGTTAAATTATTGATGTTGTTGTATTGTTGTATTGTATGTTCTATTGATGTTGCTATTATTATAGTTGTTGTTATTTTTAGTGCCACACTAGTTACGAAGTTGTCTACAACAGCTCAATATATCACAATCTAACATTTATTTTTACTGTTTAACCGGTATTTTCAGTATTTCCTTATTGTTGTTGTCTTCTGCCTCAATGTTCTAAGTATCTATGTATGTCATAGAGTATGTTTGTATGTTCTGTGTGTGTGTGTGTATCTGTTTTGAAAGTATGTTATTTGTGTTAGTGAAGTACTAAGTCTATATATAACCATGGGAAGTAATCCAACTGTTTGCATTTATATTTAGGAATTTAAACAGAATATTTTAATTAACTGCGTAAGAGAAAAGGAAAAATTATTAAATTATGAAGAAACTTTGTGCATATGTATAAACGACAGTGAGTTAATTACTCCATTTCTTATTGAATTCCCTGAATCTTAATTGATAGGGTAACATTGCAGCTGTCAATAGCACCCGTCATCTCTGTCCTAATCTTTTGGAAAAATCTGTGAGAGTAAATAAAACTGCCATGAAAACTTTCCTAAGTTGACGTGAAGCTGTAGGTCTCGCCGAAATTTTGATTGTTCTGAAATTCCTGTAGAGAATAGTAGTCGCCGTAGTCTAGTAGGTAGTGTGTTGGCTTATTAGACGTGCGGCCCCGAAAATATCAAAAAAATCTGTCTTCGCCGACTTCCTCTCAGCTGATTTCTGGCAAAAACTCTGAGAGTAAATAAAATTGCCATAAAAAGTTTCTCAAAAATGTGTTCTTCGGAGACGACTTTAAACTGTAGGTCCCGCTACTCATGTATAAAATTAACGCACAGAACATAAGTGGTACGAGAAGCTAGGTCGTAAACCTGACTAAAGTGTTGTAATGGCCAATTATGTTATGTTATGAAAAGTTTCTCAAGTTAACGTTAAGCTGTAGATCACGCCTAAATTTTGAATGTTTTGAAATTGCTGTAGGTATTGTGTTGGCTTATTAGACGTGAGGCCACGAAAATATGAAAAAAAACTTTCTTCGGTTACTTCCCGTCAGCCGATTTCCGGGAAAAATGTGAGAGTAAATAAAATTGCCATGAAAAGTTTCTCAAAAATCTATCGTCCGGAGTCGACTTTAAACTGTAGATCCATTGCCACTTATGGATAAAATTAAGGTAAGTCGAAATCCTGACTGAAGGACTGTAATTTCCAATTATGTATGTATGTATGTACTTTAGGGAACATTCGGAAATGACCAATTTTTTTCAAATTAACCCTCTTCTTTTACAGCTGCCCTCTTTACTATACCAGGGCCTCCAACGGATCTTGTAAATTCTCCCTGGTGTTCCTATAAAACAACACTTATGTGCTTGCCAAAAATTTTGGTGTGTAACAATCCTAAGCTTAACATTGTCAATACGAGAAAGTAATGAGATTTCGAATATTTGGCAATGATTCCCAAAACACAAAATCGTATCGACATATTGGTGTCGATACGTGCATATAGCAACATGCTATTGAAACTTAATTTCAGTGAAGCGTTAGAAGGAATTTCATACTGCAATAAGCGTCTCAGAAGCTTGCTAGTTTGATCGATTCTATGCTTGAAGTTATGTGGTAAGAGATTGTAGGTAAATGAAAGAAACACGTGAACATCAGTGTACCACGTGTTCATTCTAAAGGTCGCCAACTTGACCATACGGAGTTTTTCTTATATGTTCATGAATTACGAACAAGGAATCTCATGTCATCCAAGGTCCATGCTATATTATATAAAAGAGAGAGAGAGAGAGAGAGTGGACAAAAATATGCTATTTTTGCGACAACTAGTCCTTTATTTCCCCATAGCAAATTCTGTTGAACTAAAGGTAGAGCAACGAAACACAAGCCTGAGCTTAAGGCAAGCATGCTATTTTATTGAAAATTATCACTTTAGCGGGAAATTAAATATAAATCGATCCACTTTAGTATGATAGTAATACTAAAAACTATAGATTTTTGCTATACTATACAACAAATATTCAATTCAATCTTCTTCGCATGTTACGTTCTTCTTAAAAGCGTCATGGTTTTAAAAAATTCGTGTTAAAGATTCTATGATGTTTTATAATGGAATCCAAACAAATTCACAAACTTCATAGTTAGTGATATTAAAGGCAGTGGTGGTTATCAATCTGATACATTTAATATTACTGCTGGTAAAATCTATTAAATTCCTCTTATGAAAGTTGCAACATCTTTAAGAAAGAAAAAAAATTAATAAAAAACTATCGTCAAAGATGTAAAAAAGTAACAGTTTTTCCTCCTCTTTAAAAATTCTTGTCGCTAAAATACTTGTGGGATGTTTTACATTAAACTGAAACGTATTACAGGATTACGGCCTAGCTTCTCAACAACACACTTATGTTGTGTATTTTATTTTTACTAATGAGTGGCTTAACCTACTCCGAACGACAGATTTTTGAGAAACTGTTCATGGCATTTTTTATTTTACTCTCAGAGTTTTTGCCAGAAATCTGCTTGTCGCCAGTGTCGCTGTAGGAGAGAATTTCATTGCTATTTAAATTCGCGTCATAGCTCACTAATGGTTTGACAATCATGGTATACAACCAGTGCATAATTTTTGTGTTAGATCCCCAGAATTTCCCTTCCAAACCTCCTGCATATCATTATGGCATGTCTGATCGTTCTTGAAATGATTTGAATAAAATAAGTTTTCCGTATTCATTTACTATCCAGTGTTATCTCCAGTTTCCGTGATATCATCCCCTTCAGCAGTCGAGTATTTTATTCATTTACGAAGTTTTCTTCTCCTTCTCGTAAATGGTACTATTGTGGCCTTCAATAGCAATCAACTTAATATCTTGCTTTTAGAACATGATACTGAAGGCAGCTATTATAGGATGAAAATTTACAAACATTTTGATCGTAAAGTATGGTTTACTGAAAGAAAGTGACAGTGTTTAACAGGAGTGTTAACACTAAAAAAATAATTTTTTTTATTATAAGAAACTAATATAACTACGTTGTGTTTTACAGATCCTAGGGGTCATTCAAGAATGCGAAAAATTTAGAAGATAGACTCAATTGACGAATGCGAAATACCCCATACATATAAACAATAACGATAACGAAAGAAGAAGAAACATTTACGTCCAATAAAGCCCAAATTGAAAAGTAAATATTGAATGATAGAAGAAAAGGGTCAAAGTTAATAGATAAACTTTTTCTTTTCCAATATAATCACACTATTTATGGATTTCTAAAATAGAAACGTATACATGTTGACATAAAAGAAAATAAATTTTTTAAAAACTTAACCAGAAGAAAAACTAAATTTTCTTGTAAAAAAAGAGAAAAAGAGACAGAACTTTTTTGAGAAAATAATGCAATACGAAGAAATACCAAAAATACGAAGAAAATATTATGGACCCAAAACACAACAACAACTAAATGACAAAAACAATCCATATATCCTTATTTAGCGAGTTCAATATTAAGAAAAATCGAAAAACAAAATAAATTGGAAAATTCCTGACAGTCAAAGCTGACCATATGATACCTTATATAGATTAGCTAGCTGGAGTTCTAGCTTTGCTGGAATTCATTGAAAAAAATTTTATGCTTACGAGTATCTGCCAAATATCACTGAGAATGGGTTGCGAAAATGTATCATAAAATTTTGTCTATAAAAGGAATTCTTTATTGCCTATTTTAGATGTTGAGGCAATGCCCTGATTAAAAATAATTTGTCACGCTTCTCGATTTAATGCATTTTTTTAATGATCAAACGCAAATGAATTTTTGGCTGTAATACAGGTGTCTTATAAAGGGTGTTTTTTATAGAGGTATAGAACTTTAAGTTGCAATAAATAACGATGGATCGATTGACATGAATTTTATTTATCCGAAAGATAATCTTATGGCATTATATTTTAAATATTAAATATGATTTCTGGCATATGATCGCCACGGCTGGCACGGATTTAGTCCAATCTGGACGTCCAATTTTCGATGACTTTTTCCAACATTTGTGGCCGTATATCGGCAATAATACGGCGAATGTTGTCTTCCAAATGGTCAAGCGTTTGTGGCTTTACCGCATAGGCCAATACAATGACTTTACATAGCCCCATAGAAAGTAGTCTAGCGGTGTTAAATCACAAGATCTTGGAGGCCAATTCACAGGTCCAAAACGTGAAATTAGGCGGTCACCAAACGTGTCTTTCAATAAATCTATTGTGGCACGAGCTGTATGACATGTTGCGCCGTTTTGTTGAAACCACATCTCCTGGACATCATGGTTATTCAATTCAGGAATGAAAAAGTTAATAATCATGGCTCTATACCGATCACCATTGACTGTAACGTTCTGGCCACCATTATTTTTGAAAAAGTACGGACCAATGATTCCACCAGCCCATAAAGCGCACCAAACAGTAAGTTTTTCTGGATGTAACGGTGTTTCCACATACACTAGAGGATTACCTTACGGATGGACTCATTCGGGTCTTCCTCAATGCTACGCTCTACAGCAGCAATAGCTTCTTCTGTACGCACCGTACAGCGTCTCTGGGGATGCGAGTTATCAATAAGAGTAAACGTGGTGCGAAAACGTTCCATGGTTAATCGAATTAACTGCTCTGATGGACGATTTTGTCGACGATAAAAACGACGTAGTGCGCGATACGTTTTCCGCACAGAACCATTATTTTCGAAATAAAATTGCACTATTTGCAAGCGTTGTTCAGGCGTGAGTCTATTCATGATGAATTGCCAAGCCAAACTGAGAATAAATCACTTGACAGTTGTTAAATCGGTCGCCATGTTGAAAAGTAATGCCAACTTAAAGTTCTATACCTCTATAAAAAACACCCTTTATATACATGTCCTAGTCAACAAAAATATTGATCTGAAATATGAGGAGTATTTTCTACGTGCGTAAATATCCGCGCCTTACCGGCAGCTGTAATAAAAACTTTTTATAGTTTAACTCTCTGAGTATAGGCTGTGTTGGTCCGAAATAACATCTGCTGGAAGACATATTTTTATTTATTATTTCTAATCCGTTGAAGCTTTAATCAAATCGTAATACAATATCAACCATAGAGACCAGACATGATCATCGTTCCAAAAAAAGGGTATGACTTACCACTACACCACTACAGCCGTCTGTGAAGTCGATGATTTCAGTAACTGCATTTGGGCCTACTACAATCAATTTTTCACCTACTTTACTGTATAACAAATGGAATAATGAAACTGAAAAACAGCGTAATATAGAGTTTTTAAAAGGGCTTGCTTTTTTGCGTCTTTATCAGCATCAACCGGCCTTCCCGAACGTGGTGCATTTTCGACATCAAAATTGATGGATCGAAATTTAGCGAACCAGTTCTGGCACTGGCGTACTGTCGACACACCTTCTCCATATACATCGGCCATTTCTTCCTGGCTTGAACAGCATTTTTATTTTTACCCTTTCTGTAGAGAAACGGTAATATATGTCGAAAATGCACAAGCCTTGCTATATGAGCTCTCAAAGTGTGAAGTTGGGTGCAAAAAAATACAATTAAATCCTCTGTCGTGGAAAAACAAAATTACTTTCCGAACAACCCAATACATTACAGAAATATTGTTGGACTTGAATTTTTTTATTACGCATTGTTATACAATTAGATTAAAACCATTTTTTTAATTTAATGTATCAATGGTAGCTTGAAGATTAGCTTCCAATACTTCATGAGTTGTTGCTTTGTAGGCATAAAGCTATGACGTAATATAGCCCTATAAAAAGTTGTCCAAGAGTATTAAATTCGCACAATAAATAGGGTCAGGGTACGGGATCATTTCAATAAAGAAAGTTGTCACTTAAATGATTTTGCAATTAATCGATTGCTATGCATGGTATATGGCAAGTTGCACCATCTTATTGGAAACAAATATGTGATGGATAGCTCTCGTCAGCTTCTGGCAGCTTCTTGCACATTCTGAAAGAAATAAGGACTGATGAAATCGCCAAACTGTGATCTACTATAAAGCACGATAGTTTTTCTATTAGACTGACAAACAAAATTTTCTTCTATATATGAATAGTAGTCGCAGTAGTGTGATGTCGCCGTGGTCTAGTAGGTAGTGTGTTGGCTTATTAGACGAAAAGCCAGGGTTCGAGCCCCAGGCTAGACATCAAAATAAAATACAAAAAGTATTTCTTCGGCGACTTCCTCTTAGCAGATTTCTGGCAAAAACTCTGAGAGGAAATAAAATTGCCATGAAAAGTTTCTCAAAAAATCTGTCGTTCGGAGTCGACTTTAAATTGTAGGCCCCCCACTCATGTATAAAATTAACACACACAACATAAGTGGTGTGAGAAACTAGGTCGTAATACTGGCTGAAGGGTTGTAATTAAAAATTATGTATTTATGTAGTCGCAGTAGTGTAGCAGACTGTAGGTTAGATGTAAGACCATGATTTAAACACCTGGCCAGACATCTACAACAAAAGGAAATATGAAAAAATATTTCTTCCTCTGTAGAATTCTGGCAAAAAATCTGAAAGTAAATAAGAAAATGCCATGAAATGTTTCTCAAAAAAATTTGTCCTTCGGAGTCGATTTTAAATTGTAGGTCGCGCCATTCATGTATAAAATTAACAAACACAGCGAAAATGATGTGAGAAGCTAGGTCCTAATACTGACTGAAGCGTTGTAATGACCAATGATGAAAGTATATGAGCAGACTTATTTCTTTGTTCGTCGATTGGCATAATTAAAAAAAAATTACTGAATTGAACTTCTACAACATATGTATGCTGCCGTAGGGTAAAATGACGAACACAGCAGATTTTCATGTTCATAAATTTGGCCAAATTAAGGGTCATAAGTACAACAGAATTCGAATGTATAACAACTAAAAAAAGAAGCCAAAGCACGAAATACATTAAAAACATAAAAACTCTGGGTTTTTCTAATTGAAAGGCATCGAAACCAAAACCAAAAACAACAAAAAAAAAAGAAAAACCAAAATGAAATTGAAGCAAAAAAGGACTGAAACTAAAAATGTCAGCGACACGTGATGTACACTTAAACACAGCTTTGGAAAACTCATCAATAATAATAACAGCTGCACAACACTTAATTGCCAGGGTTTAGGAAAGTGGTTAAAATACAGCCGAAAGGGCTCAAGGCACAATCAGCATATAGAGCAAAAAAATAAGCAAAAAAAAAAAAATGAAAAAAGAAAAATAATAGAAGAGTAAAATATTATTTAGAGAAAGTAAGAAGGAATTATGAGAAAGAAATACAAACAAAAAAGCAAAAAAGTAAAGGAAATTGAAATGCTTTCTTAAGTAGGGTATATAAATTGATTGGAAATTAATAGACCTATTAATACTTACTTACATACAAACGAGGAGACGTAGTCAAATGTATACTGAAACAAAAATTTGTCTTTTTTTGATAGAAAAAAGATTCTGTTTTGTTGATAGAATTTTTAAAATATTTTTAATTATTTATCAAACATTCATTTTTGAAATGTACGGGGCACTATCCAACACACTTTGATTGAAAGAAATTGTGAAAAATTACTTCCATGATTGGCATAATATTTGGAGAACTACATATCGTGTATTAGAGAACTACTTTGATGAGTACTTAATGAAACTCTTTCAACTCTGCAATATGTACCGAAGCTAGATAATGACAATTTCAATACATTGCGCTTCCTGTGAGATACTCCAGTTTATATTCTTTTGATATTTTCGATAACGTTGTATTAGTAAGAATTCCTTTGGATTCACATAGGATCATATGGGGCTTCGTGACCTAATAAATTCAGTAGCTCCCTCCTTAACTAATCTCTGGATAGACTTTCTGATTTTGGCTCCCAACTAGACTTGTACCAAAGTGAATAGAATAACCTAGAGAATGTATGTGGTGTACATACATACATATATACATAATTGGTTATTTCAACCCTTCAGTCAGCACTATGAACTTGCTTCTCACACCACTTATGTTGTGTTCGTTAATTTTATACATGAGTGACGGGACTTACGGTTTACAGTCGACTCTACAGGACAGATTTTTTTGAGAAAGTTTTCATGGCAATTTTATTTATTCTCAGAGTTTTTGCCAGAAATCTGCTGAGAGGCAGTGGCAGAAGAAATATTTTTTCATATTTCGTTTTGGGGATGTCTGACCCCACGTCGAACAAGCCAACACACTATCTACTACACTATGATGACTGAATGTGGTGTACGGATGGGTTAAATATAAATTTTGGACCAAGTTTGGACATTTTGGTGCCCGATGGAAATATTTGCAAATCCGTGGATATGTTCCAAACAGTGAATATTCGAAAGGTACGCCTAATTCAATTTGAAGAGGAATTTCAATAGGATGGGACCTGTCAAGGGCGTAAGTACCTTCCTGTGTTGTGTAAAGAGGTCTTTGGTAGAGTATCCGCAGCAAAAATTCATAGAACGAGGCGGAAAATTTCTCAAACTAAATATATTTGCAACAATCTATTCTTTTGTTGTTTAATTATAATTGAAAATTAAGTCTTTATTCAAGAATACTTGTTTCGAATGGGGATCTTCTCGAATCCAGTATGTAGATTCCGAGAAGAGGGGAATGGAGCTTCAGAACAAATACTTGGACGCTTATACGAGTTAAAGCATGAGCGAAGGTAACACAATCAGGTGCTGGACAGAGATTTGTCTCTGTTGACACCAAATGACATTGTGAAGTTTTTCAGGACAAAAAATTTTTATTGAGCGCAACAATTCTAATGGATATTCTTACAATAATACAACATCATAAATGGAACTTATTTCAATAAAATTTTCTTTTAGTGTACTATTCTATACGTAGCATACATTCGTACATATTGTTTGCCAAAGCATCTGATAGTCTGCAAACAATATTAAGAATAAAAATAATTTTGTTGATTAGTGCGTCGTCAGTTCCTGTCATTATGTCTTTAAGCATACAAGTAATTTAATAGGTAATAAATTATATACTGCTTGGAATTTCAGTTTATTAGTTATATATCTAACAACAACAACAACAACAACAATAAAATAATAATAAATATAAAAGTTGGTTCGTAATAAAGAATAACAAAACTTAATCAGTACAAAGCTTAATTTATAAAATACATGACATAAATTTGAAAACATTTTCTTGAAGCATGCATCAAAGTAATCATATTCATCTATTGGTTATACATTATAACTCAATTAATAAGGTACTAAAGGGTGGAACATTTAAAACTTTAAATTAAAAAATGCTTGTTTCATTGCAATGCTTTGAAATTTTGCCAAATTTATTTTTTTTGTTGTGAAGTACAATGTTGTTCCGTTTAGAAATGAAATATTATTTCAATCATATGGTTTTTGCAGCTGGGCAGTGTAAGGGGTCGTATCTCGGCATTACGAATGTTGGCCTTCAAAATGCTCAGTTATCTCCGGTTTGTTGGCATGACACTTTTCTTTAAATGCTTTAAAGTAGATTCTGGGACACACTTGAACAACATGATCCACAATTCATTTAAAAAAATTGGGACTTCCATCACACTTCTTTACAGCTCTTCCCAGAGTTTTGCAATTCAATTGCCATCATTTGGCTGGAATGGCCATGATATTACTTTATATTCGTTACTTTAGCCGCTATCGAGTTATTTTGTCGATGTTTTTTGGGATCATTGTTATGTTATCACACAATATCTGTCGAAACACATGCAGTTTTTGGGAGGTCCATTGAAAAAATTTTGTTGTTATTGTTGCCAGTCATATTGCCAACTATTCACTGTATAATTCCAAATCCACTGGCCTTTATACATCCTCACGCCATAACACCACCGCCTCCAAACTTCAAGGTGGGCTTAACATGTTGTGTTTTTAAAGTGTTTCCAGATTTTCGTCAAGATCATGCCTTACCACCTGATCCTCACCGATTAATTTTGATTTCGTTCGATAATGTGACCATCTTCCAATATTCCATTGTCCTCCTATTTAAGTGCGCTCAAGAGAAATCCACGCGAATCATTTGATAACGTTTTGTGATCAGCGAAGTTTGGAGACGGTTCTGTTATGTCGTGTGGATGGATTTTTTTAATACGCTACAGTACCATATACGAATTCGACCACATATTAGGATTGTTATACATCAAATATCAATATCGCGGCAGGAAATCAACATTTATAATATTACACATACATACATACATAATTGGTCATTACAACCCTCCAGTCAGGATTACGACCTCGTTTCTTACACCACTTATGTATGTTGTCTGCTTTAATTTTATACATGAGTGGCGGGACCTACAGTTTAAAGTCGACTCCGAACGATAGATATTTGAGAAACTGTTCATGGCAATTATATTTACTCTCAGAGTTTTTTCCAGAAATCTGCTGAGAGGAAGTCACCGTGGCCTTACATTTAATAAGCCGACAAACTACCTACTAGACTACGGCGACTTCCCTACACTCCATACCAAACATCAATTTGAGGAACCATAAAGCATGCGATAGTTGCATAAACTCGCAGGCACACTCTATGTAAACAGTGTTACAATTACAGCAACTGCCATTTAGTTTTATCCTGGGGACTGTCGGAGAAAAGGTCGACTAGTGTATATCTTGATAACAATATGTAAACAGAAGTGGAATGAAGTAAAAAACCTAACGATGGATAGATGACGAAATAGAGATGGCGTTCTATTTTTTTTTTAGGGATTATGGGTATATAAATATATAAACTAACTTTTTATACGATGTTTTATTACCTACGAAACAAACATCCATCTTAGCACCATTTGCACAGCTCTTTGTCATAGGTTGCCAAATGACTTCTCGCACTCCAACAATGATAGTTAAAGTGTTGAATGCCATTTCATAAGTTTCGTCACCATTAGCCTAAACCCATTGACGCGGCTGTCGCATGAACAAACACAGCTTTTGCCTTAATTGCAAGGAGTTTGTGTTCGGGATGAGAGATATGACTTTAGGTACCACAGGTTCGCATTAATTACCAAATGTTACACTTTTTCTTGTCATTTTCATATGAATTAAATTCATATACAAATTACAATCTACGAGTTACATTTTGTATTCAATATTATACTCATCTGTTGCATATTGTATTTCAAAAGAAATCATTTCGTATTGTGATACCCAGTAATGCACTCTTTTTGTAAATCCCACACAATCATTTAACGATCCACTTAAAGTTCATATGTGAAGGATTTTCTACCGTTTTTTTATTTTGTTCTTGTTTTGCAAGGATATTTCTTAGAATAACAATGAATTACCACGAGTATTTGTATTAAAAAAAATGTTTTCTTTTGTTCTTTTTTTTACTTTCAGGTACATTTACAAGAATTTTCATTTATAAACTTTGGTGCAACCACCATACTGTGTCTGTGTAGGTAAGTTTAGAAAATGAAATAACAGTCTTGTATACTTTGGGTTTATTCATCTTCTTTTATCTTGTCTTTTATTACGGGCTTCCTAGCATTGAATTTCAAGAAAACAAAGTGTGTAAGAGATCATCATTGCAATTTTTTTATTCCTTTGAAAGACCTATTGATGCCAGTATGTGTGGAAGAATATAACATCCATCAAATGTTCGCTACTGTTTGTCTGGATCGAGCGTATCATGGGCTCTAAAAAGAAAGAAGCCGGTTTTGGTGTTCTTGCATCATACATTGATCACTTACAATAGGGTACATTGGGTTCATAGACTGCGATTAATCCAAAAGTCATAATACTACCCTCCAGTCAGGATTACGACTTAGATTCTCACACCACTTATGTTGTGTGTGTTAATTTTATACATGAATGGCGGGACCTACAGTTTAAAGTCTACTCCGAACGACAGATTTTTTGAGAAAGTTTTCATGGCAATTTTATTTACTCTCAGAGTTTTTGTCAGAAATCTACTGAGAGGAAGTCGCCGAAGAAATAATTTTCAATACATCGTTTGGTTTTTTTGAACCGAAGCCTCACGTCTAATAAGTCAACATAATTTCTACTAGACTACGGCAACTTTAAAAGCCTTAATACCCATATAAAAATACTATAAATTATTCAGAGATTCTGTGGTGTATCCGATAATGCAGTTTTAGTTTCAGCAAAAAAATTAAGGTTCACCGCAGCTTACGACAGGCTCAAGTGCTGTCTACTCTACCAATTAAGTGTTTATCGGATATAGTAAAAGGTGATAATATAGATTGTGGTAAATTGATTGCGCCGGATGACTATTGGTTATCCATTCCTACTTTTCCAAATATAGGGCGTGTGTTTTAAAAGTTTAAATTTAAAAATGCAATCAAACAAAAACGGTTTTTTGCCCGATGTTTGCCCGATTTTTGTTGTTGTTGTGAAGTACAATTGTTCCGCTTAGAAATGTAATATTATTTCATTCATATGGCTGCCGCGGCTAGTTTCACTGTACCTCATTCGATCGGATCAATTTTCGTGCATTTTTTCGAGTGTATGGGGTCGTACCTCGGTAATGGCATCACGAATATTGGATTTCACTTTTCGTTAAAGGCGGCCCACAGTAAATAGTATAACGAAGTCAAATCGCAGCTTCTCGGCGGCCAATTGACACCACCATTTCGTCTAATTAAACGGCCATCAAAAGTTTGAAGCAATAAACCGATTGTGATATGTGTGGCGAATTGCACAGTCCTGTTGAAATCAAACATCGTTCACTTTAATATCATGAAGAACGGATACAAAAAGGTCAGTTATCATAGTGCGTTATCTGCCTCCACTGACCGTTATGGTTGCGCCGTCCTCATTTTCAAGGAAATATGCGCCAACAATGCCTCCGCTCCACAAGCTGCACCAAACATTAACTCTTAATGAGTGCATTGGCTTCTGTAAGATCTGGTGGGGCTTTATGAGCCCCAAATACATCAGTTTTGCTTATTATTCTATCTACCAAGATGAAAATGAGCTTCAATCGAAAAGATGATTTTTTTCTTGCAAAAATCGACATCATCGTGCTGTTTCTCGTTGGACTAATAAATCCCTATGTTGCTGAAGCGTAAATCGATTCATTACGTTCAGTGGAGATAATATACTGAATGGTACCGATTGTTCAAATTTAAATCGAAAGATGGTCCAACCATCGGAGGATGTTCCGGCGAGACGGGTATTTGAAGCGGGGATCTGCGGAAGTCGGCAAAGAGGACGACCTTATATGCGTTGGAAGCATCAAATCGAGGAAGCCCTGTCATTGATTGGTGTGACCAACTGGCGTAGGCTCGCAAGAAGCAAAGGCGCCTGGAAGAATGTGTTGCGGCAGGAAGAAATCTGTTAATCGGGTTGTTAATGGCCAATTAAGTAAGTAAGTAAGATAGCCCACACTGTATAACGATAAAGGTCAGGTCAGGTCATTAGCGTTGCGGATTTTTTCTAGATCGTAAGTTTGCCTGAACGGTTGTTTGTAATGGCCAATAGGAGGAATAATATATACATGCAGGACTGATGATTGGAGAGGATAATTAGCAAAATGACTGGAAAAGCTATTTGAAGGCAATTGACAAGATTTCTATTACCCGTCTGGAGTTGTAGATGAGCTAGCCTACTGAATTATGGTTCATCTTTAGCATATTTTTTTTACAAAAATTTCCTGTAGTATACACACAGCATTACTAGCTGCAGAAATTAAATAAATTTTCTTAGATTTTGTAAATTTTTTTTTTTAAGAAAATTTTTATTTTTGTGAAATATTCATGAATCTTGAAATATTTTCATTTGTTAAGATGTACTTGTTATTTTTGTGCATGTCCTCGAATATGTCAAGCAAATAAATATTTTTAAAATAATAAATGCAATGGAATTTGACACAGATAACGAATATGCCGTATACAATAAAAGTATTTTCTATAGAACAATCAGAAATACCACTTCAATGTTGTGCTAGCAGATATAACAGGAATTGTTTTTAATGGAAGTGGAAACAATTATAAAAAAACGGGAAAAAACTCACAAAATGGGACAAATAACGAATAGCATCGACGAAAAAAAACTGGATCAATTAGTTACAACTTCGAACTTCAGTGACATTTTGTTTGTTTTAATCAATGAAATCTCTCATCTATGAATTGACAATGAAGTCAAAATAACACAGTTTTTTTCAATCATGAACAGCAATAGCCGTATCGATGGTGATAAGGATTGTGATGATAACGTTTAAAATGTTTGAGAAATTTTCACGTTCAGCATCAGCATCATCATCATGATGGTGGTTATTTGGCAATAGAAGTGTTGTGTTTTCCTTTTTTTTTGTTAACAAATATGAAGGGTCATTAAAGCAAGTCACAGCACATAGAATGTGTCATTTAAACACTTATGCAGCTTCAGTGGCAATAAAACATACCACAACCCCCCATACACATTGTTATGTATACATATGTACGTATAGAAATTTTCTACATACGCATACCTATGGAATTCTTTCGGTGTTAATAGCGCCAACTGAAGTACAAAACGTTTTATCAAGATTGGGGAAAACAATCTGCAAAGCCATTGATAATTTTTGTTTAAAGTTGAATTAATTTTTGTATCACGCCTTAAACACAAAAAAAAAATATTTTGCGGCTTTTTGCTTTATTTTTGAGTTTGTTGGTTCAAATGTTTACAGCCCTTTTCCTTTTAAGGGAACGATATGAATTTGTAGAATTTCTAGTACTAATTGAGTCATTTCCTGTATAAGAACAAACAATTTGCACCCATACAACAAGCATCTGTACAGAACGTAATTGTGTGCATGTTTGTCTTTACATACACATACTTATACATTCCCAAACAGGCACGCATATAATTGCATTTATTTTCTCATCAGCATTTCAAGTCAGTGGCAGGCAGTGCTGCAATAAAGAGAATTGTTATTGAAATTTTCAATAAATTGTTTGGATTCTGATAAGAAACAAAGGAAATTTTGTCAGACATCCTTCGCCTGTAGTACACTTGATTACATTGCATTGTGTTTATAATGAAGTTTAAAATAGTTCTAAGCCTTAATCTATTCTATATCGATCGATTCACATTTTAAGGCTAACTGGCAAACGGTATCGAAGTCGACATGAGGGTTTCGTATGAAAATGGGCAAATGAAGTCTCTCTTCTTCAACTGATCTAATTCATGAATCTGTAAACAAACTCTCCGCCTATGCCTACTCATAACGCAGAGATGAGTTCAAATAGTTGTTTGAAAAGTTTTATACTCAATTAACGTTAGTCATGCCTACAATCATGAGCTCAGGATTCGTCTGCAACCAATAAATATCTTTGCTTAATGGTTAGTCTATTGGAGGTAAGAGCTATAGCAAGTTCATCATCTACACGACTAACCAGAATATCGCTCTGCCCAGCAATCTATTGTATGAAATTGATACAATATATAGATCACAACCCTTCTGTCAGAGTTACGACCTAGCTTCTCACACCACTTATGTTGTGTGCGTTAATTTTTATACATGAGTGTTGACTTAAAGTTTAAAGTCCATTCCGAATGACATGCCTTTGAGAAACTTTTCATTGCAATTTTATTTACACTCAGAGTTTTTGTCAGCACACAACTGAGATAAATTCGCTGAACGAAACATTTTTTTATATTTCGTTTTGTTGGGGATGCCTGACCTGGAGTTTGAACCGAGGCCTCACGTCTAATAAGTCAACACACTACTTACTAGCCTATACTGTCTTTAAATTCGATTTAGAGAGTCGCTGCTGATGCCAACCAATTTCAAAAATCAAATCAAATAACATAGAAATGCTAATGCCTTATAAAAGTTCATTTCGTCAGTGTATTTTATGACCGTTACTTTGGTCTGAAATACACTATTGTTGTCTAAGAGACGAACAAATATCTTAAGAGCAAGCCCTTCAGAGGAAATTCTAAAGCTTTCTGTATTCCTAAGCGTAGAACTCTTTGTGTATTGTGTAAGTAATACTGACCACAGTAGAAGGCCAGTTTTCCCTGCTTGAAGTTCTATTGTGAAAATCTTTATCAAGATTCGGTTAAGGAGAGTTGTAGGTCATTTCACTCAGAGCTTGGAAATCTTCAAATTGGATAGAAGATATACTGGAGTAATAAGAACCATTGTGAAGAGAGTGAAATTTTAGAAAGAAAATTTGAAAAAAACAGTTTACCAGATAACAACTTTAAGGAGAAATAAATTTTAACAATCATTAAATAGATTCAGGCCACTACGCCAGGACCATGCCTCCATCTATCCTCTAAATCGTTTCACTAACTAGAAACAATATTCAGAAAAAAATTTTGAGTTTATCACATACATACTTACATAGATAATTGGTCAGTCAGGGTTACAACCTAGCTTCACACACCACTTATGTTGTGTGTGTGTGTTAATTTTATACATGAGTGGCAGGACCTACTGTTTAAATTGGCTCCGAACGACAAATTTTTGAGAAACTTTTCATGGCAATTTGATTTACTCACAGAGTTTGTGCCAGTTACCGAATAAATATTTTTTCATATTTCGTTTTAGAAGTCGCCGTGGTCTAGTAGGTAGTGTGTTGGCTTATTAGACGAAAAGCCAGGGTTCGAGCCCCAGGCCAGACATCAAAATAAAATACAAAAAGTATTTCTTCGGCGACTTCCTCTCAGCAGATTTCTGGCAAAAACTCTCAGAGTATATAAAATTGCCACGTAAAGTTTCTCAAAAATCTGTCGTTCGGAGTCGACTTTAAACTGTAGGTCCCGCCACTCATGTATAAAAAAAATTAACACACACAAGATAAGTGGTGTGAGAAACTAGGTCGTAATCCTGACTGAAGGGTTGTAATGACCAATTATGTATGTATGCATATTTCGTTTTGTTTGAGTTGTCTGACTTGGGCTTTGAATCGTGGTCTCAATACACAACATATTAGATTGCACGACTTCAGTTTCACTATAGTTTAACTTGTTTTTAATTGTATTTTTTTAATGTTTTTAAATGATGTGATAGACATACAGTGTCTGCGCTAACTCCTGATATGTAATGGTTTTACTAAACCAGATACTAAAATTTAATAATTACAATCACTTTTCAAATGATTGGGTGAACAAAGTGTCATCCTACAGCGAACGAAAGGTATATATGAATCCACTTCTGTCTTTTTTTCACATATTTTCCTCATTCCTCATTAAGTCCAAAAAAAAAAATTGTCTGCCTTTGAATCAATTCAATCAAAATAACGCAATTTAGTTACACAAATCCTTTGTTAAATTTTTATATGTGCGATCCATGAAATGATACGACTTCCAATGCTAATAGCAAACAGATTTAATAAATTATAAGCGGTTTACTTAACTGATTGACGTATTATACCTTTGCTGAATAACAAAAATAATTTAAAAAAAAAAACAAAATTCTCTGCTTTACAACGGAAAACTTTCCTAATGAATTTACAATTAGGCAATGTTGTGTATGTATGTATGTATGTATTTGTATTGGTAATTATAATATCTACATAGAAATCTTATGCCAGTACTATACATATATTGAAGCGTTATCTATTTTTAAAATTTTATTCAAACACTAATTATTTATTTTGATGGAGGTTTTTCTCTATAAATAGCCTCAGAAAACTTTTGTGCAAATATGACACTTTTTGGAAAAACCAAATTATTCAAGTAAAAAACAAAAACGTGTAACATTTTTTTTCTATATTTGACAGTTCATGTTTTTTTGTTTGTTTTTGGTAATGTGCTGTTGTCCACTTAAAATGTGACGCAACCCTCTTTATTTGCAATGACATGTTTCATTTGAAAAAAAAATATGTTTAATTTTATTGTTATTTTAAAAACACAATTTATAATTTTAATGGCAAAATATTGTATAATTTAATTAAATAAAACTACTGACAATATTTAATTAATTTAATCGTTTTACATTCAGAAAAATGTTACCACTAAAATTCTTTTTTCGGTGTCATGCTGACAGATGATATTGAAATCGATTTATTCTGTCCATGTATAGTGCTTTCGTTAACATTTTGTTAGAAATCATGATTAATTTGATTTTAAGATAATGACACGTAACCTAAAATTTGCTTTTAGTTTTGAGCCTAGAACTCTAAAATTGTGAGCCATTTCAAAGCATAGTGAGGTCCTTTTTTTGGTCGTCAAATATTTGAGAAAAAATCGTCAATATCGTCAAAGACGTTTATTAAAATCGTCAAAGAATCGTTAGGAAAAATAAAGAAATAAATTAAAAGTTTTTAAAAACTAAAATTATTTCTATTGTAGTAAAACATATAAAGTCAATATATGTATGTACATATCTGAGTTCAAAAATAAAACATTTAACAAAGAATTTATTGGAAATTAAAAGTTAGCGTCCCTCATCTTTTTCCAAGAAAATGGAGAAATTTTGTATCATTTTCAGGAAAAAATTGTTTAGGCTATAAATAATCTATCTCAGCGTTGTTTATTGACACATTCGCCCAGCAATAATATTACATCATCTATATCTATGGGCGGTGTAGGCATTAGGGAGTCAGAAGCTTTTGATGTTCTGATAATGAAAAATTAGTGTAATGCTGATACATTTTTCAGTTCCTTTTAAAGTTCTGATCATCTGATCTTACTATTTACACCGTTTATAACTGACATAGAATGGAATACAACTCTCATGTATGGGTTGGTGCCTCAACGTCTATTTTGCGGTTTCTCGACCATGTACAGAACAGGCCATAGTATCTCGTTAATGACGGTAGTGTATTCAACTCCATTGAATCATTGGAGCATCGTTGCATAAGGGGCCATTTTCCCAAAAATCATTTATTCCTACATAACGCTCGCCTTTTTTGGCCAGGACATCCGTATGTGGTCGCTTGGCCAGTGGATCGCACAGTGCATTACAGTAAAAATAAGGTTTTTAGTCGGACTATCCGTATGTGGAACTCAGTTCCTGCAGAGGTCTATCCTGTTACTTATGGTATACAAATATACCAGCCTAGTGTCCATAATTTATTATAATTTAATTATAAATATAACATAAATTTCCAATAGAAAACAATTGCAAAGTAAATACAAAGCTTAAAATGGCTTTTAACGTTTTTATTTTAATTTTTAAAGATCGTCAAAATAAGAACAAAAACCTGGGAGTTATGATTGTGAGGCCAATATAAATGAAATAAAAATTCACTTCCAACCGGAGCAGTTGTAGTTCACAGCAAAACAATAAATTTATTAAAATTTCAAACTATTTTTGTTTTATTAGAATTTTAAATTTAAACTTTTTGATCGCCAACCTATTATATTTACTCACATTATGCTCATATTTAATATGTATGTAAAATTCATAATGCGGAGAACATGTGTGACGTATGAGTTATATTTAATTCCATTAGTTTCATACATGATAATATCGAAGTATATTTATTGCATACTTTTCAGGGTAACTGTTCCAGTACATGTAATATGATGCGTATGAGTAATATATTTCAAATACAATTAAAAAGAAAGTATACCCCATAAATTTGGAATTAAGCTACGGTGAGCGCCATAAGTGAGTCAACACTTTTGTTATTAAGTATAAAACAGTTTTATTCTTAAGTATAAAAATAGTTCCTTTATCATGAAGTCTTGTTTTTTTTTTTTAACATCTTATAAGTAATAAATAAACGTTTTTATTTTTGGAAATTTATTTGAATATTCTCATTTACTTTTCTCGCTAAATGAATTATTCAGTGGTGTTTACTCACTTTTGGCGCTCAGTGTACATGATTTTTCGATTCTATGCAATTCTAGGCTATATTCTAGATTCCAGGAATATTACAGGGTGAACAAAGACGGATTCAAATACCTGCTGAATGTGTTGATGGAAAATTTGATTAGTAACAATTGCAAAGTAAATGCAAAGCTTAAAGTGGCTTTTAATGTACTAAAGTAAAGAATATGATGTACATTTTTAATATTTAAAAATCGTCAAAATAAGGGCATAAATCGTCACATCGTCAAAATGATATTTTTGGTGCTCAAAATCGTCAAAATGACGATAAATCGTCAAATCTGGCAGCTATGGTTACAAGTCCTCAGTAGATCAGCTATACTTTGTGATATTATATTATTGCCAATTTGATGAAATCGGTATTTCTTCGGCAACTTCCTCTCGGGTGGTTTCTGGCAAAAATTCTGTGAGAAAATAAAATTGCCATGAAAAGATTCTCAAAAATCTGTCTGTTGGTTCCGCCACTCATGTATAAAATTAACACTCACAACACAATTGGTGTGAGAAGTTAGGTCATAGTTCGGACTGAAGTTCGTAATAACCAATTATGTTATTTAGTGTTAGTGTTTTTTAGTCTCAGATTTTTGCCAGAAATTCGCTGGGAGGAAGTCGCCGAAGAAATATTTTGTTATATTTCGTTTAGTTGGAGATGCCTGACCTGGGGTAGAACCGATGCCTCACGTCTAATAAGCCAACACACTATCCATTAGGCCACGGCGACATCATCTTTCCATTTGTACTGGCAAATCTTTAACTGTCTCTGTTTGTATTTCAAATCAAATCCAATTGAATTTGACTGTTGTTATGGGAAATGTTGGCTTTGAGGTCGCTATGGTTTGTGGCTTATTTGCCTACACCAGTCACTTACAAGAAGAAAAATCTAATGGGTTTCAAATGCTCGTATAGAAAACACAATGTGGTATGAGCTATGTGGCATGCGATGCCATTCTATTAAAACCACATGTCCAGATCGTACAATTCAGTTCAAACATCAATCAATGGTGTGGGTAGCTTGGTAGTCTAGTGGGTAGTGTGACTATTAGCGTGAGGGTTGTAGGTTCGATTCCCACCAGAGACTCTGGTCTGTGACACTACACCGAGCATATGGTCAAGTTACTCCGCTCGTATATAATTGGAATATAATTTGTAATTGAATTGTAATTAATAAATAAAATGCTTTTCGTTGGCAGTGATGACCTAGCCAACGGCTTTCTTAAATAAACATGAACCGTTGATGACATTAGTCCAAATTACATAACTTACTTCAATCTCCTTACTTGTTGATCATAGAAATTAGAATGAATCGTTGAAGTTCATAAAGAATAATTTCCATAGCCAAACAGCAGCACCTTTTTTGGTGTCAATTCTGATTTAGGCACCATCTTGATCATAATCTTTTTCGCATCTAAAATTAAAATTCGGTCCATGAAATTTCTGATTGTGGCGCCTACTTAAAAATCGAGTTTTTTTTTTGGAAATCCAACTTTTTTTATTGACTTCTTTGCAATTTTTCTTTTATTTTTCTCACGATTGCTTGATTATTTCTCGTAAACGTGTGTGTGAGTGCAGTTTGCAAATGAAATAAGTTTTGATTGTGTTTGTATGTGCTTATTTAAATTGGCTGGCATTATTCCATTACATGTCGAGTATAACACGCATACTACGTTATAATGTAAGACAACATGACGATGTAATTATTGGTTTTTTTTATACACATGCATGTATTGATTGTGAATGTGCTTGTGCTTGTAAATAACTAACAACAACTATAGCAAATGCGTAAATATAAATTACAATAACAAATCAATACATTTAGTGGCTTAGTATGTTCTTGTTGTTATTCTTCTTATACTAGATGTATTTGCCACATTATATGCTTCAAATTGTGCAACTGCACACGTGTTGTCTACTTTTAGGCACAATAGCGCATGTTCTTAAAACGTTTTCCTAATATTTTATTGTTGTTTGATTTTTCTTTTCTGTTTTATTTCGACTCAAAAACAGTGTAGAACAAAAAATACAATTTTTTAGCATTTAACAATAGAAAAAGACAAAAGGAAGCTTATAATATGGGTTGTGTGCACAGTTTTTTTTTTGATGAACTTGAATCGTTAAATGAAAAACAAAAATTATAAAAAACTTGTTTTTTATGCAATTCAATTTCATGTACGTATATTATAAAAAGCACAAGTTCATCACGGGGAAAATTACAATTCTTACGAAAAAAACCTCATCAAATTTTTCAAGTTTTTTAAATTTGATAAAATAAAATGAAGAAAACAATCTTAACGGATATCTTGACATTTTATGAGAAGTAACTGCGTGAAAGCACTTGATAGATATTGACGTTCTGGATAAAAAAAATTATAAATTTATGGTTGTTTACACGAAATGGGACATTAAATACACATTTCAGATAGAAGAGAAGGGTTTTAGCACGTATTTTTAAGAGGATTATTTTTAAATATAAGAATAGTAAACAATAGTATAAAAAAGTTACTTTTTAAATGAAAATTAATGTTCTAGTTGTTCTTTTTTTTATTGCATGTTACACTAGCATAGTAGAGATGTAATCAAAAAAAATTGAGAGTACCGCACTGTGTTCGCTGTTCAATTTTAGTCACTCTAACATGTTGAAACGATTGACACTTCATCACTCTCTAACATGATCCGTTCAACCGGATAATTCCGCCAGTTTACATAACACATTCATAATTGGTCATTACAACCGTTCAGTCAGTATTACGACCTAGCTTCTCAGTTTAAAATTTATAATTTCCTTGTAAAACCTTCAAATACTAGCCGACACTCCTTTTCCTGTCAGTACCTTCCTTGAAGTAATTTCGCCAAAAGTCGTCGTAGCCTCGTAGGTAGTGTGTCGGCTTGCTGGACGTGAGGCAACGGTTCAAATCCTAGATAAGATATCTCGAACAGAACGAAATATGAAAAAATATTTCTTTTGCGGCTTCCTCTCAGCAGATTTCTGGCCTAAATTCTGAGAGTAAATAAAATTGCCATGAAAAATCTGTCGTTCCGAGTCGACCTTAAACTGTAGGTCCCGCCACTCATGTATAAAATTAACACACACAACATAGGTGATGTGAGAAGCTAGTTTGTAATGTTAACTTAAGGGTTGTAATAGTCAATTATGTATGTGTGTGTAATCATATGCATTAAAAGAGACGCTCTTTTCGATGAGTTTGAGTGATGGTTATCCGGATTATCAAATTTTTGTTTCCAGCTTTTTTAAATTGTTTTAAAGCAGTCAAAAGTTTGTTGTTTAGAGCCACTGTTATCTCGTGGCAACAAATGTATGTAATGGAATTACTCCAACACCTACAAACCTTCATGCGCCACTCTTTCAGTAACTTGCCAAGCGGAGTGAAATGCAAATTTGGCATCTAAATTTTTCGAATAGTATTGAGGAATTGGATCTAACAAACCTACCTATCTCTACCATATTGTAGATTCAAATATTTTCAACTTTGTTAGTAGACTTACTTTGATATTCAAAGTCATCAATGATAGAACAATAAGAGGCGATCTATCTTTGTTCATATCTAAGTCTACAAACGTTTCTATATCTCTATCAGGTGAGACCATGATACCCATTGATGGTACAGTGATAACAGCCAATTATTTGATCTTGTTAGTCATTTTAGTCATTTCATTACTGAAACTTGGCAATAGTGTAAAAACAATAGGGGGTAAATTTTTGAAATACTATGAGGCAGCAGTAATTATTGATAGAAATTCATTATGATACATGGACATTTTTTCAAAAATAACACATTTTTATGTGGCACTCCTTTCTAAGGGTTAAGTACATTCGTACAAAATTGATGAGGCAATGCAAAACAGGGAGAATTTTAATGTCCACAAACTCTTCCACCGCAAACTATTTACCAATTTGAAAATGTTGAATTGGAAAGAAAATAAACAAAGCCTTGTGTTGTTCTAACACTGGAAAAAAGTCCTTACATGATCCTAAAAGTAAAAATGTTCACATAGAAACAAACGCAAACAGGAGTTTTCATAAAGCGAGAATAGCTTTTTTTCGATTATAATCCGTATCCGAACCTTCTATGCATAGAATATTCAACGCATGTCGAATATGGTTACACGACAACTATAAGTATTCATCAATACCTTACATAGGGTTACACGTAGAATACGCAGGATATCCTAACTCGAACTCGAAAAATACCGAATTTTTCGGGGAATTAACCGGCGAATAATCCATACTGAAGAATATCAAACGCAGTATATAGAAGTGAAACGATTTTACTTTTTATTTAAATTTTTTTTTGTACGACCAGCATGAGTAGGGGCCATTCCTACTCATGCAGTGCATTGTGATGGAACTAGGAAAATATGTTATAGGAACGAGAGAGTAGTGTTTGTGGACTCTCGAATTAAATCTCTTTATATCAAAAGTGACAGGAAACACCTCTACAGGAAGGAAGTTCCAAATTCGAACAGTCCCGCTAAAGAACGAATTTTGTCTATAATACAATTAGCGATTCACTGGCCAACCGACCGAGCGTTATGTAAAAATACATGATTCTCGGGAACAAGTCCCCATGTAGTAGCTATAGAACAGTGAAACACAAGCCACATTGCGACGATGCTCCAATGAGTCAATAGAGTTGTATACCTTATAGCCATTAACGAGCACCTGTGCCCTTTCCTGAACGCGGCCGAGAAGCCCTAATAGTAGACTGCACGGAAGCGGCCCGGTTGTATTCCACTCTCGGTGGGATATAGAGCTGCGCTTAATAAAATATTATATGAGTGACGATAGAGTGAGATCCTAAAGGCTAAATAAATTAAGGTTGACAGTAGAGCTAGGAATTTAGAAGCTTTTAGACTACTAGTAGCTACTTTAAAAGGAACCAATTACGACCATCATATTGCCAAATGAATTATCATATGCCGAATTTGATCAGTCAAGCCAGCTTGACATTTCTTTAGTTTTATTTGTAAATACCCGAATAATCTTAACTATCTATGACAGTAAATGGAAACTTCGAAAATTATACTTCATATTCTCCTATAATATCAGAGAAGTCTCATATTGCTGTACCCCTACTTTAAGCACTCAAGCCGAAAAGCTCACTAGTTTAACACCTCAAATTTACACTCAGAACCTACAATTTAAAACGACTCAGAGATTGAGCGTTTAAATCGTTAATTTAAGAAAAAAAAAAAACGAAACGAACTGTAGTATACACAAATGGGCACTGTGCCAAGTAGGAGAATGTATTAAAAAAATCTCACACAAACATACACACTCACATGCGATACTAGTCTACTCTATGTACATATATAGTGTATTCATTTATACCAACAAGATCAAGTAGATGTTTGGTTTGAAGCGAAATAATTTCACAAAACCAAACGAACTAAACACGATTGTAATGGAAACGAATTCAGCAAAAGCAATGAGTGTTTCAAAAAGAGTAAAGTAAAGCAGAAACAAAAACAAAAACAATAACAATAACAAAAAGAGAGTGTAAATTACGAAATCCTTAGTGAGTGTAAATGCAAAAGAGTAACTCTATGTGTATGTGTATGCAAGTTTTGGTTTGTGCGCCTAAATGTAGGCTTCTTGTAATAGTCAAACCAAAACAATAACAAATACTATGAGAGAGTGTGTGTGTGTTTATTGCGAACAAAATAAACGTGATAAAAAATATTTGTAACGCAAAAGCAAATATAATTGAGCGCATTTCTCATTTAATCTCTTTATTTTTGGAGAGCATTATGCTCTCTTGCTTGTACCGTTAGTTAAGATAATGATTGATAATAATGATGTACATTTTGAAAGAGAATTCGTTGGTATAAGTGAAGGCAGCAAATAAAAGAGTATTTAACTCGTCGTCGTCATCGTCACCATCATCATCGTCATCACATCACATCATATCACATGGTGTGTGCAATTTGGCTTCGCTTCAATGTTGCTGCTGCTTCATATTCAATATTATTATTCTGTTATGTTGTTGTTGCGTTCTCCAAAAATTATCGAAAAATATACATGTGAAAACGATGAAAACCGATGTTGCCTGTAAAACTGTTTCTGCTGCGGATTTATAATTTTTTTTTGTATTCCTTTTTGCGTTTTTCCTCGTTTTTGATTTTTTCCTTTTTTACTTATTGTTGTTGTTTTTTTATTTTTTTG